>CM052548.1:69339535-69396521 GCA_028533065.1 Trachops cirrhosus | reverse complement strand
CTAAAATACTTGTGACGCAGAAAGGTTTACCCACGGACTCATTCAAGTAATGTTTAAAGTTTTTTCTCATTTACAATTGAGATTGAATATTGTATTAATTTTGAGTTTATAGCATAGTATTTAGACATTTCTTTTTCTCTATCTTCTTTAAAAGCTATGATCTTTGGTTGTTCTTTCAACAGTTAAATTTAGACTCTTATATGGCTGGGCAATATTTGCTTTGTCTTTTGGTGATGAATCACTGACCATTCAACCATACAACTGCTTCTAGCTGGGCTGTGTCACCAGCAGCAATGTTCCAAACGGCACTTTGCACACAAGCCACTTTTTATCTGTATGCATCCGAGCTTTCTAAATAATTTTTGCAAAGCATTTATTTATACCGCAAAATTTCCAAATGTTTCAGTTGCTGGGGAGAGAAGTATTGGTTCTGAGGGCAGTAGAATTGGTTGCTTTCCCCATCCGTTCTGCATGTGCTTCACTCCATTAAGTCTAGGCTCGCGACATTTAGAAAAGGATTTATTTGTCACAGTTCAACTGCAAATGGAACATTCCCTTGTGAGTGTTTTTGAAAATGTGTGACGATCTCTTCAATGCTTCATTTGGCTGTGTAGAGATGGCCAAACCCTGAAGCTTTCAGATTTTTTGCTTAATGCAGTCAGGAGAATGCCTCCTTTTAATAACTCAGCAATTTAAAACTCATGAGAAAAAATGGAAAGTCCTGGAGTGGAGGTTCTGTGCATGTGTGGGGAGGAGGCCCTAGACAGCAGCGAGATTGGAGTTCCCAATTTTGGGTCAAAGTGAGGGACCACTAACAAGACCGAGAACACATTGCTTGCTACCTTAATGTCTGGTTTATCTCATTAGATATTTTGAATCATGTTTGCAAATATTGCAGATGAGATTTAAGCTGTGCATACTGTGTTTATCTTCTTGGAGGTAGATTTTGTAGTTGGGGATTTTTTCTCATTCTTTCTGTTAATAACTTGTAGAAGGGAGTGCTTCTTCTCTGGTTCTGAAGATTTTGTTTTGTTTGTTTCTGTGAAGAGAGTTCAGTTAGGTTACCTCTGCCCCTTACCTCATTCTGTCCTGGTGATACAGAGAATAGCATCTAATTAGCAAATTAGGTTAACTGGAATGAGTAATTAGATTAATTGTGTGTACTGTTTTCAGCTCATCTTCCTCTTAGGGGGGAGGCTGCCTTGGGAGGGCAAATGTTCCCCTCTGCTCTTTCTACCCATGAAGCTAGGCCTGCCTTTCTGTCCACCCCTGCCTGCCACTGGGTCATGTGTGTGCCTGAGGTTGGAATTCAGTGAACCTGTCTTTCTGTCCAGCTGTATTCATATAAAGTTTGATATTGTATTTTACCTCCATCTTCAGTCTTTTATTGTTATTTTTCAAATAGTTCAGAACCTGTTTGGGAAGAAGGTTGCCATTTATTGGTGCCACCTCAGAGATTTAACTGCAACCCAAATGGTAGTCCTATGGCTGCAGAGCACAGAAATCCAGTTTCCTCCATCTCCACAGGGGAGAGACCCAAGTTCAAGACACTCAGCTAAAATGGCAAATTGCAATGGTAATTTGTTCCTCCAGACAGTCTCTGCATAAAGAGCTTGGCAATATTAATGTAACTAATAGAAAAGATGCTCCATGTTGTTCAACCACAGAAAGAGGTCTTAGCAAAATAGACCCTTGTGTCAATGACAGGGAATTCTGAGTCTTTCTGAGAACAAAAATGAACATTAGTATACATCTCTTCATCTCAAATGAACAGTATAATGTCACAATTTCTCACTATGTAACGGTTCCACTCAGCTTCTAGAGCAGCAGTTGCATCATTAAGCTCTGCTCTGAGGTGTTAGTCTGCAGGCTGACTTTTAGCTTTGCTAACTGCTATAATGGATAGCTGCTGGGATTTATGAGGTGGAGTTCTCATGATATAGATGTATATGCATCATAAATGGTTTTTTCCCAATATGTAGATGACATGGTGTTACATATAGAAAACCCTAAAAGATTTACTACAAAAGTATCTATAAGTGAGTTCAACAAGGTGGCAGGATGTAAGAGCAGGAGGAAATAGTAATTGTATTTTTAATACACTTGCAATGAACAAATTGAAAATGAAATAAACAAAACAATTCTATTCACAATAACATCAGAAATAGCAAAATACTGGGGAATATATTGAACAAAAAAGTACAAAATTTATACTCTAAAAACCACAAAACACTGTTGAAAGAAATTAAAGAGGATCTAAATGTACTGAAAAACATTCTATGCTTATGGATCAGAGGACTTCACATTGGTAAGATGGTAATACTCTCCAAACTAATCTACAGATTCAACACAATCCCCATCAGAGTCCTAGCTGACTTCTGTTCAAAAACTGACAAACTGATTTTAAAATTCATATAAATTGCAAGGGACTCAGAATAGCCAAAACAATTCTGAAAAAGAAGAAAGTAGGACAACTCACACTTCCTGGTTTCCAAACTCACGACAAAGCAAGAGTAATCAAGACAGCGTGGTATAGACATAAGGATAGAAACATGGACAATGAAATAGGATTGATATCATCATAATGATAGACATATAGATCAAGGAAATAGAGTTTAGAATTCAAAAATAAACCCATACATCCATCGTCATCTGATTCACGACAGGGGTGCCAAGATCATTTGATGGAGAAAGAACAGTCTTTCCGAACGGTGCTGGAGTAACTGGATAGCCATAGGCAAAACAACGAAGTTGGACCCTTACCTCATACCGTAGAAAAACTGGACTGAAATTGGATCAAAGACATAATGTAAGCATGTAACTGAATGCAGGTCTGGCTGCCTGCCACTTTGAAAGCTAATTCTCAAGAGGCAGGTGCTGTTGTAAAGGAAAGTGGTTTTATTCAGGTTCTGACAACCTGGAAGACAAGGGACTCTCGCCTCAGAGCCCATCTCAGCATTTCAGGCACCCTGGCTAGCTCATGTAGGGAACCATGGGAAGAGGGGAGCTAAGGAATTTCTGGCAGCATGCGGTTTCTCAGCTCTGCTCTGGGGTGGTTTTAATGCTATCTCCTGCGTGCGCCATCATGTAGTGTCACTGCTCCATCTGCTTTCACTGCTCTTGTCTTGGACATGCGGGGAGCCTTCCTGCGGGCTCTGATGGGAGTCTCCTTCACCTGCCCAGTTTCTTGGGGTCAAGGTCATTCCTCGGTTAAGCAGGAGCTGCAACTGCCAATGTCTCTAAAATACTTATACGGAAACTTTTAATACGTGAATCTTCTATGAGTTTGTTAGTACAGCCTATTGTATCATCATCACCTGATTATTATGTTTACTTCAATCACTGTTACAAGTGCTAAACCTATAAAACTCAGAAGAAAACTTTGTAACATTGGATTTAGCAAAGGATTCTTAGATACTCTAAAAGCATGAACGACAATGAAGAAGTTGGATAAATTGGACCTATTAAAAACTTTTGCACTTCAAAGGACACCATCAAGAAAGTAAAAAGACAACCCACAGAATGGGAGAAATATTTGAAAATCATGTATTTAATAACTAATTTGCGTCTAGAATATATAAAGAATTTTATAAGTCAATAATAAAAAATAACTCAATTAAAAATAGGCAAAGGATCTGAACAGCTATTTCTTCAAACTAAACATATGGATGGCCAATAAACACATGAGAAGATGCTCAACATCACCTGTCACTGGGGAAGTGCGAACCAATGCCAGAACGACGTACCACTTCACATGTATTAGGGGGGCTGGAATCAATAAATCAGATGACAAGTGTTGGCTACGATGGGAATACATGGCTGGTGGGATTGTAAAATGGTGCAGCCTCTTTGTAAGTACAGGTGGCACTTCCTCACGTCACCAAACGTACAGTTACCGTATGATCTATCAATTCCATTTCTGGATATATACATGTAAGAAATAAAAATACGTTCATATAAAACTTATAAGTACATGTGCATATTTTCGTTGTTGTTTTATTATAGTTGTCCCAATTTTTCTCCATTGCTCTCCCCTGCCCCACCCATATGTGTATATTTGTAGCAGCAGTGTTCATAATAGCCAGCTCATCAAATAAAAGGTGAAAAAAAAACCCCAAAAGTCCATCAATGGATGTATAGGTAAAGGAAATGAGGTATAGTATAAAAGGGAATACTATCTGGTCATAAAAAGCAATGAAGTATTGGTAAATGCTACAACAGTGAACCGTGAGCATCATGCTAAGTGAAAGAAGCCCATCACAAAATTGCATATATTTGATCCTGGTATATAAAATGCCCAGAAAGGGAAATGCACCAAGGAGATTAGTAGTTGCTTCAGAGGGGAAGGATGGAGGGATAGGAGAGTGATAGCTAAAGGCTATGGGGTTTTTAAAAAGGTAATGAAAATGTTCTAAAATTGCGGCTATGGCTGCATAAGCTGTGAGTATACTAAAAACTCTTCAGTTTTACACTCCAAAAAGTAGATTGTAGAGTATGTGAATTACATCTCAATATGCTTTTTAAGTGATTAAATCAAAACCAGGAGTGTGGGAGAATTCCGTTGCTCCATACCTTTATCACCATTTCACATTTCTGGCAATGTGAAATAATATTTGATATTATTTCTTTTGTACATCCCTAATTATTATTAACGTTGAGCATCTTTTCATGCTTATTAGCTATATGGGTTTTTGTCATCTCTAAATTTTCTTTAAATATATTTTAACTTTATGTGTTTGTGAGTAGTGTGTCTTCTCCTAAAAATATTTTTGGAGTATTTGGAGACCCCAGTACGAGCACCAAGGGTAGTCAGGTTTCCTTGCTTACCCTTGTTTCTAGGCCTTTTCACGAACAAAACTAGAGTTTTGTTCATCACTATAGTGATGCTCCAAATTCAAGTACTGGGCTGGACTTTTTAAACAAATGTGTTAAACTTACATTTCCAACTGTTTTCCCTTATACACACAATAGTTTCAGAATAGCTGTATCATACGGACAGGCAACACTATGAGAAGTGAACATTATCTGAAAGCTTTTCCCCTATACATTTAAAAAACATTATTTTGTAATTCTAAAGGAAACATTTAATATGGAAAACTTATAAAACAGAAACATTATAAAGAACAGAAATCAAGCCCTGGCTAGAGTAGCTCAGTGGATTGAGTGCTGGCCTGGAAACCAAAGGGTCACCGGTTCAATTCCCAGTCAGGGCACATGCCTGGGTTGTGGGCCAGGTCCCCAGTTGGGGGTGTGCGAGAGACAACCACACATTGATGTTTCTCCCCCTCTCTTTCTCCCTCCCTTCCCCTATCTCTAAAAATAAGTAATAAAATCTTTAAAAAAGAACAGAAATTATTTATGTAACAATCATATTATCAATGCTAACGTTTTGAAATATTTGCCATTCTTGAAAATGCTTTAGATAATAAATTTTTGAATACTAGGAGCTTCTATCCCTTTATTTTTTAACAAATATAATTGATTGGCAGATTTGTTTTATCTATTTATTTTTAAATGTTTTATTGATTCTGCTATTACAGTTGTCCCAATTTTTCTCCCTTGGCACCCCCTTTACCCAGTGCCTCCCATTCCCTCAGGCAAACCCCACACTATTATTCATGTCCATGGGTCATGTGTACAAGTTCCTTGGCTACTACATTTTCTATACTGTACCTCGGCTATTTCTATACTCCCCATGGCTATTTTTTTTACTACTTATTTGTACTTCTTAATCCTATCACCTCTTCACCTGTTCCCCCACACCACCTCCCATATGACAACCATCAAAAGCCTCTCCATATCCACGATTCTGGCTCTGTTCTTCTTGTGTGCTTAGTTTGTTTTTTAGGTTCAATTATTGGTAGATCTGTACTTATTGCCATTTTATTGTTTACAGTTTTGATCTTATTTTTCTTAAATAAGTTTAGAAAAATTTTATTAAATTAAATTAAATTAAATTATTAAAAATTTAATAGTTCATGTAATAATGGTTTGATGATGATAAGCCCCTTTGGTTTTTTTCTTGTCTGGGAAGCAATTTATCTGCCCTTCAATTCTGAGTGACGACTTTGCTGGGTAGAACAATCTGGCTGTAGGTATCTGCTTATAATGACTTTGAATATTTTTTGCCAATCCCTTCTAGACTTCAAAGTTCCTTTTTAGAAATCAGCTGACTGTCTTATGGGAACTCCCCAGTTTAACTGCTTTTCACTTGCTGCTTTTAAGATTCTCTCTTTATCTTTAACCGTTGGTATTTTCATTATGATGAGTCTTGGTGTGGGCCTCTTTGAGTCCATCTTGATTAGGACTCTCTATGCTTCCTGAACTTGCATGTGTATCTGCCTCACCAAATTAGGAATTTTTTTTCATTATTTTTTCAAATAGATTTTCAGTATTTTGTTCTTTCCTTCTCCTTCTGGCACCCCTATGATGCAAATGTTGCAATACTTGAAGTTGTCCCAGAGGCTGCTTATACTGTCCTCATTTTGGGGGATTCTTTCTTCTTCCTGTTTTGATTGGTTGTTTGGTGCTTTCTTAGGTTCCAAATCATTGATTTGGTTCTTGGCTTCATCTACTCTACTGTTGTTTCCCTGAAAATTGTTATTTATTTCTGTTAGTGAATCCTTCATTTCTGACTGGATCTTTTTTATGCTGTTAAGGTCCTCCCTAAGTTTGCTGAGCATCCTTATAACCAGTGCTTTGAGCTCTGCATCTGATAGATTGCTTAATTCCATTTTGTTTTTTTTTTCTGGAGTTTTGATCTGTTCTTTTATTTGGGCCATGTTTCTTTGTCTCCTCATTTTGGCAGCCTGTTTGTGCTTGTTTCAATGTATTAGGTAGAGCTGCTATCAGTCCCTCTTTTGGTAGCATGGCCTAATGTAGTAGGTGCCCTGTAGGGTCCAGTGGCACAGCCTCCTCTATCACCCAAACTGGGTACTTGAGGTGCACCCTCCATGTGGGCTGAGTACACTCTCCTTTTGTAGTTGAGCCTTGATTGCTGTTGGCAGATCAATGGGAGATATTTATCCAGGTCAGTCAGTTGCAAGGACAGTCTGTAACCACTGACCACCAACCTCTACCCTCCATGGAGAATCTCCTGTGTGGGGGCAGGGTCGTGGTGCCCTTACATGGTCTGTAGCTGTCCACTGGGTGCACAAGCCCTGGGGTTTCTGGGTGGTACAGGCCAAGGTCAGCTCCCCTCTATGTTCTGAGCAATCTAAGATGGCTGCTTCTTGTGCTAGGCTTGAAGATTCCCAGGTGAACCAAGCTGTGAATCAAGGCTGGCTGCTGCTAGCCAGGCCTGGGGCCACTTAGCCAGGGGTATGGGGACTGAGGGCTCACTGAAGCTGGCTGTTGCTTATTTGAGCATATTTAGGAAGTTGTGAAGCATGAGCCAAGACCAGCTATTCATATAGAAAAGTCCCAATTTGCAGCTTGGGTGGGAATGTATGTTGGGTGGCATGGAGCCTCAGGGGATCTCTGGGGTGGGAAAAACAGTGTCAGCCAGGTTGATAGAGTCTCAGATATGGCACCTGCTTGCAGGCTCTGTGGCTCTGTTGGGGGAGGGTTCAGAAAAGGGACAATGGCCTCTGCCCACCTTTCTGTCTAGGAGAGAGCTGTCCCCCAGCTCTTGCCTTGATGCTAGACACTTCAGTTTCTCCCAGTATGCCACTGGTACTTTTTAAGCTGCTACCCCAGTGCTGGAGCTCAGAGGAAGTGAGTCTGTGTAAGTCTGTGTGTGGGTTCTTTAAGAGGAACTACTCGGGACTCCAGAAGTTTCTTCCACTGATGGAATCCCTGCTGGTTTTTGCATCCAGAAGTTTGGTGACTTATCTTCCTAGCACTGGAACCCTGGGCTGGGGGTCCTGGTGTGGGACTGGGATTCTTCGCTCCTGAAATATCCCTCTAGAATTTTTATCCATCACATGTGGATATGGGACCAGCCCATTCCATATCTCTGCCCTTCCTACAAGTCTGGATGGATGTGATTTCTTTAATTCCATAGTTTTCAGGTTTCCATTAGACTATTTTTGATGGTTCTGCCTGATGGTTGTTCTATAGTTTAGTTGTAATTTTGATGTGGTTGTGCAAGGAGGTGAGCCATGTTTACCTATGCCACCATCTCGACCAGAAACTCAGATCCCTTAATTTAATTTAATTTTATTATTTTATTTTATATAATTGTTGTTCAAGTACAACTTTCTGCCTTTTACTCCCATCCCAACCCACATCCCACCCCTCCCCACCTCCCTCCTATTTCCACCCCCCCTAGTTTTTGTCCATGTGTCCTTTATAGTTGTATCTGCAAACCCTTCCACTTTTCCTCTGAAATTCCCTGCCCTCTCCCCTCTGGTCAATGTCAGCCTGTTCTCAGTTTCAATGTCTTTGGTTATATTTTGCTTGTTTGTTTGTTTTGTTGATCAGGTTCCTGTTAAAGTTGAGATCATATGGTATTTGTCTTTCGCTGCCTGGCTTATTTCACTTAGCCTGATGCTCTCCAGTTCCATCCATGCTGTTGCAAAGGATAGGAGCTCCTTCTTTCTTTCAGCTGCATAGAATTCCATTGTGTACATGTACCATAGTTTTTTGATCCATTCATTTACTGATGGGCACCTAGGTTGTTTCCAGCACTTAGCTATTGTAAATTGTGCTGCTGTGAACATTGTCATATCCCTTTATTTTAAGTAGGAAAGTAATAATGTGTTCCCAGCCCATACAAAAACCCAACCGGTTCTTCAAATATTATTAAAATATTTAAAAATATTTATAGAGAAATAGACCAGAATTTTAAGGCAATTAAAGCACCAACTACATACCTGAGATTTGATAAAATCTTAAATGGATATAGTGGTACGTTTTATGAAACAATGGAGTATAGTGTTGGATAGAAATTAGATATATCTCCTGCATTTTAAAGAACATGTACTATAATGTAAACCAAACAGTTAAATATGTTGAGAATGTATATGAATGCAAATAATATTTAGCAAAATGAAATAAAACAACAAAGGCACTTCTTTCTCTTTCAACAAATATTTAACTGTCCGTTGAACAGCTGCCTGAGTGAGGTTCAGTGGCAAAGAGAGAGGCAGGTAAAGAAAGTCTCTGTCGCTGCTGGGGCGTGACGCGTTGGTTGGTGGTGGGTTAAGGGATGTGTGAGGGAACTGGAGCTGAAATGAGGCACACAGTAAATAAATGAGGTTTCTTCTTATCCAAATTCAAGAAACTTTGTGTTCAGTCTCCTCTTGTTGCACTCAAGGCACCAGAAGTTGGTCTATTTTCCACAATTCACTGGAAGAGATTGCTATGATGTCACTCTCAGATTTGCAGGATCTTTATTCCAGAGAATTCTATTGCCTTGATTGAAACACACATTTACAATTTCTGCCTTGTTCAGTCCATGAAATCAGGGTCAGCCAGGTGGTCTGCATGGCTTATTTTACTCCTTAGGCAAGTAGTGTTAATGGAAATAAATGCCAAGCCTTTCCTTTTATGCAGTACAGATGTTGGCTAGGTAAGCTTGCCTGTAAATCATATTTTATCCATAAATGCCGGTGCTTTCTATTTGGAATCCCAGGTAAGAAACTAATAAATACAATCAAACTCTTAATATGCATTAAGTTTCGGGAGGTCTCAATTTTTTACCTGATCAAAGTTTTATGTATGTAATCTTCATGGCTTGGTTAAAAGCACATACAGATGTTGAGAAATTATGTGTGCTTTATGACATTGAGCATTGCAAAAGAGTTCTAATTTGATGAACACAAACAACATGAAGAGCTGGGTGTTAGGTACCAGTCTTCTCTTTTGAGCAATACTCACAGCATAGGATGCACAATAAATGGATGCATATTCAGGCGGTCTGGTTTAATATTATGATTCCTGCTTAACTCTTGGACTGGCGGTCCTATTGAGTTTTGAGGTGTTGGTGGGGAAATTGTATTGGTGTAGCTTGGCATGAATGGGCACAGAAAAAGTTTTAATAGGATGCACTTCTATCCCTATTTTTATAAAAACCTCCTCTGAGGAAAAAGGATCCGGGTCCATTAACCTAATTACCATTTCTACACTGTGAGAAGAAAACAGGATGTTATTTTTTATTTATTTTTTTGCTACAATGATTAGTTTAAGCTCTCCCACTCTGGGTTTCCAAGATGCAATGTCTGTCCCCATGGGAACGGCAGTCCAGTCAGCCCCTGGCTGTCAGGCGCTTCTAATAATCTGGGAGAGGTCCTGTCTGAGTGTGGACCAAGTTCTTCCTCTGGCATTTCTCGTAATTTAGCCACAGCTGGCTTCTGAGCTTGTAGAAATACCTTGAGGTATGAGAGGTGACCCCGAAAACCTGGAATTATCTTCTGGAGGCAGGCCTCTTGTAGTATAGGCTTCCCCGGCTAAGTGAGCTTTCTATATACAGGAACCTATCTGGATCAGTGTACCAGCTGGTGTTGTTGTGAGAGGCTGTGTTTGGCTTCCGTGAATTTTTTTGAAGAATCTTTCAAAGCATTTGCCCATTTCATGGTACATGTTTTACAAGTGCACCTGACCACACCATGCTGATTGTTCCGCAGTTTTTGACCAAAAATGGCATAACCTTTATGCCTCACCCTCCCTATGCACCTGATCTCACCCCAAAACAACTTTTTTGTTGTTTCCCTGGATGAAAAAGTCCTCAAAGAGAAATGTTTTGCTGCTGTCAAAGAGGTGAAACAAAAAATGGTAGAAGCACTAAAAGCATCAACATCGATGAGTTAAAAAACTGTTTTGAGTAGTGGAGAAAACATCTTGAAAGGTGTATTGCATCAAATCAAGATTACTTTGAAGGTGACTGAAGTTTAAACATGTAAGAATAAATACACGATTTTGTATACATAAATTCCAGTGTGGGGGTCTCTACCCTTGTATGTAGCAAGTACATATATAAGTACATATATAACATATGTAATTATATGTAATATGTACATAGATTTTATGGAATAAGAAGTAATTTTTTTAAGAAGTAATTTAAGGAAGGGCCTATAGTGTAAAATGGAGTTTCTGCCCTCAAGGAACTTAAAAAATTTATCTGGATAAATAAGTCAGTTTAGTCAGATAGTTAGCTCTCCCGTGTTCTATGCTCAAACTGCAGAGCCTTCAAGTGCACAGGGAATGTTCCCACCAATGACACTTTGTTCCTGACTTGAGCTTCTGTCCTGGATCCTTGCCTCTTTTCCTGTGCTGTGAACTGGGATGTGTGAGCTAAAAACAAAGTTAACTATCCCTGCTTTTAAGTCCTTAGGTGTCTCAAGTCGGGGAAAATCTTTGGGTGGTTAGACCTTTGGTTTACCTCCTCCGATCCGAACCCCAGGCACCTTGCTGCTGGAAGGAAACTGCCTGAAAGGGCCCTTCAGACACAGCTGTAGCCTAAATAGCCTCTCAGAACTTCTCATCGGAATACCACTAAGATTTTGCGCTGCAAGGACCCCCCAGATTTTATGATACCCTCATTTAGGAACCCCCACATCCATTCATTCAGCAAATCTTGAGGACCTGCTATGTGCCAGGCCTTGTGCTAAGAGTGTGGTGCAAAGACTGCCTTCATGAAGCTGACCCTAATTTACTTTGGGGATAACATTTATAAGAGTTGTTTCCTACAGTGACGATTCAAATACTGCGTCTGAACTATGTGGGGAGGGTAGAGAGAGGAGATGGTGCCTCCTGGTAGGGCCTTTTCCCAACTCCTCATTGCTCTCCACCTTGGCTGTCACCTCTGTTGAGCATCTTTATGGTGACCCGTTAGTGTGCTTTCATCAAATTTTGTCTTTAACTGCTTCATAGTTCCTCTCTGGGGAAGGTGAGGTTAGGAGAGAGTGTTTGGGAGCAGCAATGCAAGCACTCAGGGGAAAGTAACAAGCCAAGGACATGCAGCATCGAAGGACCGGTACAGACCGCTGGGGTCCCTGCGGTCACTGGGAAGAGATGGCTAATGGGGTCCTCACCGTGAGGGAAGGCCTTGGGCTGGGCTGACGTATTTCTTCTGAAACCAGCACCATGCTCTGAGCCAGCAGCTACTGAGTCCAAGCCTTTCTAGCTGGACGCCCTCCTCTTGCGCGTGGCAGGGCAAACACGGTGTCCAGTGGGGCCTGGCTGCAGGTCAGTAACGACAGCTCATCCGATGCTCCCCGGCAGGTGTGTGGCAATGTCACACACGTGGTCACACTTCACGGTGGTCAGTCGTGGCCTGCGTGCCAGGAGAGGACTGCTTCAGCCGGGGAGATAGCGGGTGCCTTTCCACTTGTCCAGACAGATGAACAATTGATGCTGGGTGAGTAGAAATTAATTTTGACCTCATTCACTTTATTGCTTGTGAAATTATGGCAGTGACTGTGGACATTTTCTGTAAACATTTATATCATAGGTGTTTTTGTGTTTTCACAGAGCTGCATTCCATGAACAGGCCCTTTCAAATACTGACATGCAGTTGTTAATGCATTAGTAATTCCATGTCACTAAAAGCCAGACTTCTGTTAGAATTAGCTACACCAGGCACAGGGCCAGTGAACCTAGGTAAGCAGTGCTGTGGCCCGGGAAACTGGCGTTTCCACTGGGCTGAGGCCTAGCAAGTCTTTCTTTACCCCTCTACGTGTTCATTTATTTGACACCCTGCACCGCACTCCATGCCAGGCTATGTAAGGACTTGACATTTTTTTAATGTATAGTATTATATATGTATATATAATATATATCTATATATTGTCATTTATATATAATATATCTATATTCTAGAATATATCTGTATGTGTATATGTAGATTATCTCTATATAGATATATTACATATAGAGAGATGGGGATATTTATATCTATCTGTTTATCTCCACATATTCTAACAGGCACTTCAGTGTGCTGAGTGTTACAAGGAGAGCATACGCAGGGCGCTATGGAGTGTTAGGAAGGAAGGATTTCCTGAGAACCTGCCACTGAAGCTGAATTCAAAGGCAGATGTAGGTGCTAGCTGGTGAGCTCTGTCTGAGAAGGCTGGGGCAGAGAGGGAGAAGACGGTCTTTGAGGCAGAGGGAGAACTATACACTGAATGTCAAAGGCAAAGGCAAATCTTCCTTCCTATTTAACTGCCTTGCAGTCGGGGTTTCGTTAGGAAACACGCCACACTGAGTATTTTAAACGGCGTAGAGAATTGGTTTCACAGGTTTGGGAGTGATAAAAGAGCAAAAAATGTGACTTTGCGGTAGCTCCAAGTTAGAGATTGCAGCCTCTAAGGCTGGCGCGAAAGACTGAAGTCGGAGGCAGAGTCTGGGCCGTGCAGAGAGAGGAGAGGGAGGGCTGGGACTGTGGAGCGGCCCACTCGGCCCTGGTGTGTTATCCACTCACACATTGCTGGATTCGCTTTGCTAATAACTTATAGAGGATTTTTCACTGATATTCATGAGTGATATCAGCTTGTAATATTTTTTTCCTTGTCAGAATTTGCATCAGGTTAAGTGGGTTTCATAAGATGAGTTCGAAGTGTTTTCTGCTCTGATTTTGGCAAGAGTGTGTAGGAACGGTATTATTTCTTCCTTAAACAGAGACAGAATTTTATCAGTGATGCCATCTGGGCCTGGAGTTTCCTTTGTAGGAATGTTTTTGATTACTAACTCAATTATGTTAATAGGTATTAAACTAATCAACTTCCTATTACTTCTTTGATAAGTTTTGGCAAATACCATTTTTCAAAGAATTTCCTCACTTAGTCTATGTTGTCAAATTCATTACATGAAGTTGCTCCCAATGTATCATTATTATACTTTCAATGCATAAGATTTGTTATAAAGTGCCTTCCTTTATTCCTAATATTGGTAATTTGTATTCATTCTCTCTTTCTCTCTCATTTTCCTAAATTTATCTTGCTAGGCATTTATCACTTTCATTAATCTTGTCAAAGAAACAACTTTAGCTTTGTTAATTTTCTATCGTATATCTCATTTCTGTTTATTGACCTTTTCTCTTGATTTTACTATATGCTTCCCTGTACTTTCTTGATATGTAACATCCTTATTCTTCAGATAGATTCTTGAGTTAGAAGCTCAGATCGTTCATTCCCAAATTTTTTCCTAATGTATCTATTTAAAGATCAAAAAAAAAACTCCCTAAGCACTGCTTAAGCTGCACGGCACTTGCTATTTTTTACTCTTCGTTGTCATTCAGTTTAATTCCCATGTGACCAGAGAATATATTTTAT
The DNA here is from genome assembly GCA_028533065.1 of Trachops cirrhosus. Classification (NCBI taxonomy): domain Eukaryota; kingdom Metazoa; phylum Chordata; class Mammalia; order Chiroptera; family Phyllostomidae; genus Trachops; species Trachops cirrhosus. The sequence goes on along the minus strand of CM052548.1, from coordinate 69,382,308 downwards.
ATGATTTCAGTTCTTTGAAATTTCTTGAGACTACTTTATGACCCTGTATCTAAATGCCCATGTGCATTTGAAAAGTATTCATTCATTTTTTCCCCAGCTTTATTGAGATTTAATTGACAAATAACACTGTGTGAGTGTAAAGCATATAACTTGTTGAGATTTGATACACTTATATTGCAAAATGATTACCAGTGTAGTGTTAGCTAACACCTCCATCATGTTACATAATTACCGTTTCTTTTTGTGGTGAGAACATTTAAGATCTGGTCTCTTAGCAACTTTTAAATATATAACACAGTACCATTAACCATAATCAATATGCTGTACATTAGATTCCCAAAACTTAAATGTCTTGTAACTGGAAGTTTGTAACCTTTTACCCACTTTGCTCTCCCCACTTCCCCCCTGCCCTGCAACTCCCAGCTCCTGGTAACCACAATGCTACTTTCTGTTTTTGTGAGTTTGGCTTTTTTAGATTTCACGTACACTGTATGTTATACCACACAGTATTTGTCTAACTCATTTCACTTAACATAATGCCCTCAAAATCCATCCACGTTATCAGAAACAACAACATTCAATGATGCTGAGTATCTTTTGTGTACCTGTTAGCCACTGGTGTGTCTTCTTTGGGAAAACATCCATTTAATTCCTCTTCCCATTTTTAATTGGATTCTTTTTCTTATTATTGATTTATATGAATTCTTTATGTTTTAGATATTAATCCCTTATTGGATATGTATGCTTTGCAATATTTTCTCCCATTCTGTAGGTGGTCTTTCATTTTGTTGATTGTTTCATAAAAGTATGTTTTAAGTTTTGTTTATTTTGGTTAATATCTGAATTACTTTTAATATTTTTTCTTTTGATTATTAGTTACATTTTTCTAACTCTTCATGTACCTAGCTATTTTCTCTTTTATGACAGGTAATGTGGCTCAAAGAACCATGGAGGTTGTAGATGATGCTATTTTCCGTTAAAGAAAGTTCTCACTGTATTCTGTTAAGAAGAGAGTTTGAAGGGTTCACCGCTTTAATTTAGTCATAAACTGGTCTGTGTTGGAACTAATTAGAGTCTTTCTTTTTCTTTTTCAAAAAGGTTTTGTCTATTTATTTTTAGAGAGAGGGGAAGGGAGGGAGAAAGAGAAGGAGAAAAACATTGATGTGCGAGATAAATGAACATCAGCTACTTCTTGCAGGCCCCCACCTGGGGACCTGGCCCGCAACCCAGGCATGTGCCCTGGCTGGGAGTTGAACCAGTGACCTTTCAGTTTGTGGGACGAGGCCTAAGACACGGAGCCGCACCCATCAGGGCAAGCCTGGGTTAGAGTGTTTCCAGGTGGATCCCTGTCTGGTTGGTATTGTCATACTAAGAGCGTTCAATTTTGACCATTGCGTGTTTCGAATACAGTTCACAAGGGTGACAAGATAGGTCATAAATACCCTCTTGTATTTTTAATCCTAAGAACCATGAAATTGTGGAAGATTTTACTCTGCCTTTCCAACTTAGTCTGCCCTGCCTCCCACGCTGCCTCAGAACTCAACAACTGATCCATGGCAAAAACTGACCTTGATCTAGGATTTCCCCAGTGTTCCATAAGGTCAACAGCTATGAAGCTAAATTCACAACTTGCTTCTCTTTTCCTCAGTACAGTTCCTCTGTGAGAGACAATCTCCACCCTCGGCCTATTTCGGGATTGCTAAGTGACCCCAGGAAAGAAAATGACTGGTGACTGTCAACTCTTCTAGGAAAGCCTCGTCCGAATCTGAAAATTCTCCCGACCCTCATTGCTTCCACTGCATTCTGAGAGCTTTAAACATAGGATTTTTGTAACTTACGTATGTTTTCCTACTTGCCAGGGAAATATTGACCTACTATATCTTTCCTACAAGTGAAGTTCATTTCCTGTTAAATAGAAAAAAAGTGAATTTCATAATCTATAAACCAGTGTGTTTATTTTGCATACCACACAAAATTCTATTGAACTTCTTTTTTATAAGGCAGATGGAGAGTCATCATAAAGGGGCCCAGCAAAATAAATCTGATATAGGATCATTGAGAATACACTATCAGTAAATAGGGCCATTTCTCTTTTTTATTTGTCAAGGTTACGGAAAAAATAGATATAGTTCATCTGAAATTTAGAAAGATGGTTGACAAAGGTTTTCATGATATCCTTGTTGTCAAGATGAAGAAATGTGGGGTTGGTGCTAATGCTTTTAGAGGGATTGATACAGTCAGAGGATCTTACCTTATGACTTGAATGGCTTTTTGAAAAGATGAGTTTGAAAAAAAATGTTTCTGGGAGCACAGCACCAAGCTTCTTGTCCAGGCCACTGGGTAGGTTTTAATCAAAGAGTTTGACGAAGTCAGATACAGCACAGGGGTCATGTAATGTCAGAGTGGATTCCAGGAAACTGAAAGAATCGAAAACCAAGATTTTTTTTTAGCAGACTGCAACAAATAAAACTTAATGGATACAAATATAATATCCTACATTAGGATAAAATAAAAACTGTTAAAATGCAGGCCAACAATGCCACGGCTTAAGAGAAGTACGGGTAGAAAGAAACAGTTGGGAATGACTGTTGGCACGAGCCCAGAATGTGTCACCAGCGTGGCACGGCGGCCAAAGAGGCCAGGTGACTCAGGGCAGTGCGTGACAGCGTGCGGAACAGAGCGAGGCAGCCGGTGAGTCCGTGGCAGGGAATGGTCCTGGCACACAGGCTGTTGCCATAGGTTGTGAGCATCACACTTTCCAGGGGGACCGTATCTGAAGCTCACCCCAAGAAGAGTACCCCAGACATAGAGATGGGGAGCCCAAGATGGAAGCAATTTAAGGATGTAAGAGGATCTAACTCGGGACGGAGAAGCTTCAGGCAGATTACGAGGGTTGTGTTCAAAGGCGTAGGCAATTGCTTTGTGTTTGAGGTTAAAACTAGGGCAGAAGTAGAGAAAAAGCCTGCATTTCTAACATTAAGAACTTTTTCAAAAACTGTTCTATAGGTGTCTGATTTTTGAATGAGGCCATTTAGAGTGTCGTTGTGAAGATCTGGGACTTCTGAATCAGGAAGAATTTAATACAAGACTCCTCGCTCATGTACGCGCTCCATGACTTCACATAATTTTTCAGACTCTCGCTCTCTTTATTTCTAGAATGGCGACAATCAGAGTTCCACTTGTAGTCACTGTGCAGATGAAGAGACATCATTTAGATAAAGTGCTTGCCCTGGTGTGTGGCATGTTTGATGTGCCAGATACATGTGAACTATTTTTAAGGTACTGAGATGGGGTAAGAAAGAGAAAAAAAGCTCCTGCCTCTTACACTGGCCACAGTTTTATCTCAGTTAAGTAGGAAACCAAGCCCCCAGTCAGAATTTAGGCTTAATGCCTGAAATGCAGGTGCCAGGGGAGCCAACTTAATCTGATCTTACCAAGAGTCTGCAGACCAGAAAAGGTAATTCTAAAAGAATGACACCATTCTTTCAGGTGTCATTTTTTACATGGGTCTCTGCTTGGGTAAACTCATACTGTGACTTAATGGAGCTTCATTTTATCTATTCCTTCAGTCTGTAACAATGGACACATATGTGTGTAAACATACATTCTGGATTTTGAGAGTACACCGAATTTCAAATAGTTTACTCCCCTGTTCTCTCAAAATCCATGATCACGCACGTATGTAAGATGTGGCTGGAAAACACCAGCGGAGTTTATGTCTCAGAGTTGTGGTGCTGAGACAGTTAAAATCATTTTCTGTTAGAAGCATGGTCCAAAACTACGGTGAGGAACCACTTCATGCTCATCGACAATGATAATTATACTATTTGTGTGGAGAGGAGAAAGAACAATGGTAAAAGTGTGAATTGATATAACCGCTAGTTTTTAATACCTCTTGAAATTGTAGATGAGCGTACCCTTTGACTCACTGAGTCCACTTCTACATATAGAAAGGGAAACTCTTGCACACGTGCAAAAGGAGAATGTGTAGAGTGCCCCTTGTCACATTCAGTCTAAATGTTCACCAAGTGGAGAAAGAATAAATAAGTTATGGTTTAGTCCTCTGAATGAATGATGAATAAGCTAGAGGTACATCTACTACCTGGTATATGGATAAACTTTAAAAATGCAATAATGAGTGAAAATGCTATTTGTAGAATGATATATGAATATAAAATATGATTCCACTTAAATAAATGTTTAACTGTAAACCAATATTAAATAATATCTATGGTTATAAATATAAAACAAATATATAGAATCTTTCATGATGGAGATTTACTCTTTGGAGGAAAGTAAAAAGAAGAATGGGAAGGGGTAAATTGGGGGCTTAATAGTCTGTGTAATATTTTATTTTTTAAAAAGTAAATATGAAGCAAATGTGGAATGTAAATATTTGATAAAACAGGGTATTCAGTGCATAGGAATTGATCATATTACTCTTTTAATTTGCATTTAATATATTTCACAATACCTTTTTAAAGAGGACTCTCTTTTCAATGTCCTTGCTCACTTTTTCTTGAAATTGGCTGGCCTGAAGGGAGACCTAATCTCTAGTTTAAGCCTCAGATCTTAAGAGGCAATTGGCATTCTCAAGTATTCTATTTGGTTCAGCCCCTTCCCCAGGTTTAGTGATCACACAGAAAATAGAACTTAAAGTGCTAGCTAGCAATTAAAATTATTTGGAAATCTCTTATAAATTGAGCATGTTTTAAAGTAGTACAGTGAGGTCATGTGTCCAAACATTCAGAAATCTGGATCGTGTTCACATAGAGAGGTTTAACTAAAAGTAAGTTTCTGTCGGAGAGGGAAATGAAGGAGAAAGCCTGGCCAGTCGGGGTCGGTGTGGAGACCCTGTGCCCCTGGGGGAAAGGGTGAAGGGGGCATTGCAGAATGGCTTACACAGAGCAGGTGTGAGAGCCCAATGTAGCGACTTAACAAGTTTGCTTGGGATAGTCTGGTAATAACTATCCCCCAAAATTCAGCCACCCAAACAAGAATGCGTGGAAGTGTGGCTTAACGATGAACAAAGCGTGTGCTACTTTGTTCAGTGGAAGAATCGGACTTGCTTAGATATGCAGATACCAACTCGGTCAATTCTCTTAAGGGTCCTGCGGAAAGAACATAGAAGGGCAGCTAGTGGAGTGAAGAATTTTGAGCATACCAGAGGCTGAGGTTGTAGTTCAAATCCTCCTTCTGGTCTTTAGCGAGCAATCATTATTCACCTCCTAGAGTCCTTAGAGAAGAATGATCTGTATTCAGCAAGAAATTGTCCTCTTTTAGATGTATTTAGTGCTTTTCTATTTGGGCAATGAAGAAAGTGGCTTTGAGGACTCATGACAAATATACCTTGTCAACCAAGAGCATCAAGGGCTCTTAAAAATGTTCTCTGAAAGGAAAGTGCCTTCAGTAATAATACTAGAGAAAGAAGTCAGGAATTTAAGGCAGGATTGGGAAACTTTGAAATTTAGATGTTTTCCCACTTTGTCTGTTGTGTGTATTTCAATGCATAAGGGGGCCTGCAGGAGCTGGTTGGACAAAGTGAAGGGAGCTACAGAGGCGAGAGAGAGTGAAGATGTGCAGGTGACGATGGTAGTATGGGGAAGGCTTCTTCGTTCCCCAGCGTGGACTGAGGTTTGTGCTATAAAGAGTCTCCATCAGGTTATTCCTTTTTCACTTTAAAGAAAATTTAAAGCTCCATAGTTTACCCTGTACTGCCTTTTTCTGATTGGTCTTGGCTTAGCCACTGAGATAGAACACAAATAAACCTTGTGTGCATGAACCCAAGTATAACCCAGATGTCATGTGTAGATGTTATCTGCCTGCCCATTGGTCTTCAGTGCAATTCTGGTTATCTGTCTATCTATATCTATATCTGTATCTATATCTGTATCTGTATCTATATCTATATCTATATCTATACCTACATCTATACCTATATCTATACCTATATCTATATCTATATCATCTATCTACATCTATCTATATCTATACCTATATCACCTATATGATTATTATTATCTATAGCTACATGTCTATAGCTATTCAGGACCTGAGGGCTGGCTTAGAACTGTGATGGTCTCATTTCATGACCCTTGCTTTTGTGGTCCCATGCATATATTAATAAAATGTCCAAGTAGAAGAGTTAAGTTATTCCAAAATGGAGGTGGGCCCATGTGTATAGACTGAGGTGTCTGTGAGCTGCTAACTTCTCAATGAGGGAGGCTGTACCAGATGGTAAGCTCTAGTAATATTTTTAAGCTTGTACATTTTATTGTGAAAGGACATTTCTGACAGGCTTCCGGAATTGACTTGAATCTTTCTTCTTTGACCTGGCAAGAGTGTAGTAGGGAGATTAAAAGTATAGTGTTCAGAACTACAGATAAAACTCAGTTCAAAGAAAAGGTGATTTGTTCTTTCTCAGTGTGAAGAATTCTCCAGTTAAATAGTTAGACACATTTTGACATTCTGAGAATTGTACCTATAAAATGAAAGTAAAGGAAGAGACTGAAAAAAGGAAGCAGAAATACCAAACTATTGATTTTCAAGCAGCAGAGGAAGCCAAAGCATACACACACACACAGTGCATGTTCATGTATATGCACACACAAACACACATGCATGCATGTATATGTACACATGCAAACACACCCACTGTGTGCACGTGCATATGCACACACAAACATACATGTGTGCATGTATATGTACGCATGCAAGCACACCCAGTGTGTATGCACACACATAAACATACGTGTGCACATATATGTATGTGTGTGAATGCATCATATTATACCTGGAACTTATACAATGTAGGGAGTCTATCTGCAAGGAACCCAGGAAGATGGAAAAGGACCAGGAAACACTGATATAAAAGAAAAATATGACAGATCCAGAGCAGGGCTGAGGATTAGAGAATCCATGTGTTTGCAAAAGATGGAGAGGGAAGAGGTTCATGGACGCAGCTAGGTCACAAATAAAAGCCTGTGTCCAAATGGTTGGACCAAACCAAGAATTAAAAGTAAGCTGTGTCCAGCTACACACACAGAGACAGACTAGAACCTACATGAAAGCCGGAAAAACAGAAGTGGGAGGGAGAAGGCCTGTACTGTCAGGTAGGAAAGTGGCAGCGGAGCAACAGGGGAACCGAGGTGGCTCTTGTCCCAGAGAACACGCAAAGTCACAACGGGGAGTGTAGACCGTATGCACTGGGCTGAGACAGAATTCAGCTTTGCAGTTTCTCGTATTTTCGAAAGACTTCCAGTTCCTGGCCCCTCCACGCACAGAGGTTCTACTTGTGGAGAGCCAAAGGCAGCAAGTGATTTCTGGGGAATGCTGCTGGGAAAACATTAGCATTCTACTGAAGAGCAATTAGCGGTCCATGTGTGTGTGTTATAGTGTGTGTGTGAGTGTGTGTGCGTATGTGTGTAGAAAATCAGTATGTCCAAGTCAAAGGCTGGATCTTCGTTATTTGTTTTGTTTCTTCTTATCTAATTATTTTGTCCTTCAAGTCCTAGAAAAACTCCATCTGTGGACTTTTAAACCAGAAATAAAGGTTGACTGAGGTAAACTTGGAATAAACAGTACAGGCACAATCAAATAGGGTCCTCTGGATCCAAGCCCAAAGCTGCTGGCCCGCCAGTTTTCAATATCTTTGCTGTGTGGGAGCCTTGTCTATTACTTGTTGTAACAGAACCTAGAATTCAATAAATGTTAACAAACAATGATAACAGGAAAATCTTCTTGGCTGTCCAAGAGATAACAAACCAAACCTCATACCCTTTGCCACAGATCCAATAAAAGCTAAAATAACTAATTAAGAAAAGGAATGAAAGCCGTGCCAAACCACAAGAAGATGATCCAAGTTAAAGTACATGACCAGGCAGGTGGCTTCAGTTCTAGGAGGAATAACTAGGAGCAAGATGAAAATGGAACATCAGTAATTGTCCTTTTGCACCATAGTTAAGACATCAGAAACCATGGCCTGTGAAAGCACAGCCTCTGATTCTAAGAGGCAATTTATTTCGCTCTAATTGGAGAGGTTGGAAAGACTTTTGAGATTGTTATTTTAAATGTCTTTAGCCATTAAACTGTGGTTAGGAAATCTGCTCAGCCAAAATGATGCTAAAAGAACATTAAGTTTATGAGTCACGAAAGCCAGAATGATTCCAATTAGTTTCCTGCACTTTAGCACAATAGATGTCTTTAATATACAACGGGACACCGCTTTAAAGTTGATACAAGACGGGAGATCAGAACCTTGGCTTTTCCCTGCACCTTGGTTATTGACCACTTTAAGGTTACAGAAGCTGTTGTATTGATTCATATGAAAGATTCCTCTTCTGTAGAATGGGGTTAAAGAGGTGAACTTAGTTCTTGTGGTGCACAGAGCAGGTCGGTATGTCTTTTCCGAGCGAAATCTCTTATACATACAAAGCAGGAGTGAAAAGCGCTTCGGGTCTGTCTTCCTCTCAGGCCCTTGGATTTAACTTCCATCCATCCCTTCCTCCCTCCCCTTCCTGCATTTCCTGTTTTTTTTCCCTTTCATTTTTCCCTTTCAAAATCATCTACAAATTTCAGTTTAATCTAATTCTATCTGGTCCCACTATTCTGACCCAGAAATGAAAAGGTAAGCTAAGGAAGGCATGTGCCTTATAGGGAGGGACTAATGGGCACAAGTTAAATGTCAGCACACATGGATTTTGGGGAGCCCCGGCGCTTATCGACAGTTTGTATTCTCCACATTTTTCAGCTTCGTCTCTCCGCATGTTATTCCACAAGGCTCAGAAATGCTTAATGAACTGTATCACTCAGATGCCAAGGAGGATATCTGACTGATAAGCCAGCGAGTTTTACATAGTATTACTTTTAACAGAAAATTCGAAAGGGAAAGGCAAAGGACTTTCTTGGAGCTCAGTTATCAGAGAGGAAGAAACGGATACCAATGCAATTTCTGATGTGCTCTTTGCCCCAACTATGAAAGCAACATACGTTCCTATTAGGGAACTTGTACAGTACAGAGCAGTGACAGCAAAGCAACCGATCTCACACCAAAAGAAAACCGGTCTTGGTACTGTGCGGTACTTCCATCCAGCCCCTTTTAACGCACTTGCGTGTTCAGTTGGAATGGCACAGCGCAAACTGCTTGGTGTCTTGCTTTTGCCACTTGGTATTGTATCAAACATTTCCCCAGTTATTAACTTTGATGTGGATTTAATTAGCTATTACTTTTTACTTTGTTTTTATTGTTGACCCTATTACAGATGTCCCCATTTCCCACCCTGGCTCCCCTCCACCCAGCCCCCGCCCCCCTTCCCTCTGGCCCTCACCACACTGGCGTCTGTGTCTCTCTGTGTCGTGAATATATGATCTTTGGCTGATCCTTTCACCGTCTGTTTTTATTTCATGTTTAGTTTTCTTGAATTCTTTCTTTTTAATTTTTTTTATTTCTTCTAATCTTTCCGATCACTTATTAGAAAACCTAATCCCACTGTAACCTCATGCACAAAACCCATGTAATTCTGTTCTCATTAAAGAATAGCATATGGTTTCCCGAAATTCTCTTTTGAAACTTTTGGAGATTTACTTTTGATTAATGTTTTGGAAGCATTTATATTTATCTCACCACATTGTTTTTCTTATTTGTTATCATTTTATATTTTTTCTCTTTACTTTTGGCAAGCAAGGTTTTGTAGATTTGCTTTTTGTACAAATGAGTGTGTGTGGACTTTGAAGCAAAAGTTTCCCCTTTAATTTGCCTAGTGGGCCTGTGTTTCTTTCTTTTCTTTTTTAAGATTTTATTTATTTATTTTTTAGAGGGGAAGGGAAGGAGAGAGGGAGAGAAATATCAGTGTATGGTTGCCTCTTGTGGGTCCCCTGCTAGGAACTGGCCTGCAACCCAGGCATGTGCCCTGACTGGGAATCGAACCGCAGTCTTTTGGTTCACAGGCCTGTGCTCGATCCACTGAACTACACCAGCCAGGGCAGGCTTGTGTTTCTTACATATAAGACTTTTACATTTCCGGAGCCCAAGGGGTAAGGTAGAGAATTCAGCTCAGGGCTGGGCCATGGGAAGAAACTGAATGGGCAGGAAAGAAAAAGGTCCCACAAGATGCCTTGGGAAGGACCAGTCTCTGTAGAGAGGTTAAGACTGTTAAGACTATTGAATAAGACATGAGTGAATACAGACTTGAGTAAAAATACATGCCTCGTATGTATTTCTTTGGTACTTCAAGATTCCAGTGCTTTGTGGTAAAATAACACACGTCTGTACTGACGGGGAGGTTAGCAGGTGATTTCAGATAGCCAAAGTCACCAGCAGGGATTCAAAGGCACCTCAGACTCTGCGTACTTCGTGTGTGAGTGCTTTGCTGTTAAGCATCACCGGGAACCCAGGAAGAAAGCTCTATGTCTGTGGACAGTGTTTGATTTTATTCTATTCTATGTATTAAGAGAAGACTGTGTATGTATGGAGAAGACTACAGGCATGTTTTGTCCTGTGGTTAATAATAATGGAATGCCCTGAGAATGATTCTTGTTCCCATGAGCACCTGTTTAAAAAAAAATAGAAATCTTCAGTTTATTGGAACCCACACTCTGAGCAGCACTACTTGTATTGTTGGTATGCCTGTGAACAATCATGCCGTTAGAAACTGTAATTGCCTAATTCTGGCTGATGCAGTCATTCTGGTTAGATCCGAATTCCAGCCATGGGACTGTTCTGCCAAATCTGGAGACGGAAATTAGTGTCAATTCTAGTGAGGTCAATGGTTCTTATTTTTAGGTAGCCCGAGGTACAGCAACTAGTACAATTTCTCCGTGAAATGGGGATTCTGAGCCCTTGGCCTTTCTCTGCTATATATTTTACACCATCCCACTCAATGTGGACAATTGCCCTTTCAAATGAAGCCATTCATAGATGACTACTCCAGGGAAATGACAACAAAGGTATTGATTTAGTGTGTTTTTTTCATTGAGCATGGGAATTATATTATTCTTCAAAGCTTCCTTGCAGATTGAAACCATTCCCTTGACCACTTCGCTAAGACAGAAACAGGGCAGGATGTTCCTTAGGAATCACACGTGGAACCAACAGAGGCGCCCAACGTCCCCACGGCTTTCCAGCAAGCTCCGCATTACTGTGCTGCCCCCCGCCCCAGGCTTCTCTTATTCCACTGGCCTTTATTTCTACGTGTTTCCTGAAGGAAAGTCTTGCAAGGCAGACTCCCCACATCTTATCGGGAAGACTGATGTATGGGAACAGTTACTTCCGAGCAAGTGAGCTGTCCAATACTCCTGTCTTTGGAAAACTCGAAGGCTAGCAGTTGAGGTTTGCAGAGAGAAAACAAATGATGTGTAGCAAGTCCTGCTTGGAAGACTGCATTTCCCCCATGTTGTGGGGTATTTATAGTGTTTTAGTGCTTCCACAAGGACCAAAATGAGATCAGCCCTACAGGAGTCTGACTGCTTGGAGGCCTTCTCGCTTCTCGTTTTAGGTGCGCGAGTGTTAGCAAAAAGCCTACTGGGGATTTTCCATACCCGTCCAGTTTGGAGACATCTAGGATGAACCTACACACTGAATTCTGCATTATAATCGGTAATATTATATTGGAACCCATGAGTAGGTCTCTGTGTCCTAAACATTAGATATTTTTGTCTGGCAGTCACATAGGCAAGACCCCATCTCACTCTGGTTTGATAAAGCTATTTTTGCTGTTGATCGCCATGGCAAATGTTTCCATTTCTCCCTGCACAGTTCCCTCCCCGCCCCCCCCTTTGTAAACTGCTAGGGAGGTGTGCTAATGTTTTATTTTGGGTTTTATTTTGGTGTCACAGGGAATAAAAGTTGTGATGGTGGGGGAAGTGCTGCTTTGTGGACACACTGTTAACTGCACATGTCTTTTAAAAGTTCTTTTTAAAGACATGGATGAGTCGATGAGTATTAGCTCTAAGTTAAATGTACTTCTAATGGTCACAATTCTATGGTTATGTTTTATTGGGTAAAGGGTAAATCAGTTTCCTAAGGTTGCTGTAACAAGGTTCAACCAACTGGGTGGCTTAACACCGCAGAAATTTATTCTCCCACAGGTCTGGAGGCCAGAAGTCTGAGCTCAAGGTCAGCAGGGCCATGCTGTCCTGTAGAGGAGAATCATTTCTTGTCTGTCCCCTATCTTCTGGAGTTTGCTAGAAATCCTTGGGGTTCCTTGGCTTGCAGATGCACTATTCAATCTCTGCCTCTTTTGTCTCCCTATGGTCATTTTCCCAGTGTCTCTGTGCCAAAATGTCCCTCTCTGTGCAAGGAAACAAGTCATTGGATTGGGGCCCACCTTAGGCCAGTGTGAACCCATCTTTTAACTTGATCACATCTGCAAAGGTTCTATTTCCAAATAAAGTCACATTCTGAGATAATGAGGGTTAGGACTTCAACACTTTTTTTTTTTTTGCAGGGGGAACATATAATTCAAACTGCTAACAAATGGCAAAAGGGAATGTTTATTTTTGCATTTGCTCACAGAAGGACCCCTCGGGATTGTTATCCATCACATTTAGCAATTTTCCCTAGAAGCCTCATAAGAGATATCAGGATGAATGGGCCTGTTTTACATATAAAGTAAGCAGCCACCTTCCAAGATCATCAAATCTTACACTTCAGAGATGAAGAAATGTGTTAGCTCAGAGTCTCAAGCTGCAAAGTTCACAGAGCTAGTGCTGAGGGCTGAGAGTATAATGCACTCTTGCCTGACTCATAGACTAGGGCTCTTCCTGCTGACCTGGGGCAGGTGGGCACTGGGCAAACAGTGGATCCAGGGTTACCCAGCAGAGCGGTAGCAGATGGCTCAGATGCTTCTCATCACACTGGGAATCCGTGAAGTTTCTCCTAGTCCACCTTGTAGCCAGAGACCTCAAATGCTTCTCTGTAAGAAGTGAGAGGTATAAACAAATCAAATGAATAACGCAAAATCTTAAGCTGTCATCTCTCCTTTGGAACATTTTGTGTTTTAGCAGAACAGCCTGGGCCCCATCCCAGACCTGCAGAATCATCATCTCTAAGGAGAGTCCTGGGAAAATCAGTATTTTACAGAGCACACCAGGGGACTCACATGATAGGGCATGTTTAGGAAACACTGAAATAGGGAAATCTTGACTTCTGAAATAGTAAGGAGTAAATATTTATTGAAGAGGTTTAGGTAAGAATTAGGTAGAGGTGGTGTGGGGGAGGGTGAGGAAAGTGGAAATTAATTACTCAGTACCTTCCAAGAAACACCAGAGTCAGATGTATAATTTCTACTCTTTGTGCCAAGTTTAAGGTCTGGTGTCTGCCTCAGGAGGGATCCAAAGGAAGCAGGGATTCTGGGCTCAGAGTTCAATACCCCTCTTAGGAGAAGCAGAATAGATCTAGTATTGCTTATTAAGTGCAGAGCCTGGGGCTTTTTGGAGATTGGAGGGCCAATTTTGTAGTAAGGGAGTATATCAGAGAAAATTCTAGCTCAATTTTATTGCCTCCTTTGTTATATTGCATTTAGTCAGTGGTTATGCATTCTCTTTTTCTAAAGAGTTGCTCAAAATTTGTTTTGCATCTGAAGTTATAATCTAGTGTCAGTGACAGCACATTTGATTACTTTTAAATGAAGGAAGAGGAAAAGCAAAGAAATGGCTAGGGAAAAAGTCTGGAGAACAGATGACAAGATAACAGTGTTTTTCATTCTCTCAAAATAAACACAGTATTGAAAAATGATCCAAAATCTTTTGCTTGAAAACCATACTACTTCTGAGTAATATTCTATGATATATTTTTATTTTTCTCTGAAGGCTGGTGCTTAGAAATTGAATTTGAAAGCCGCCTTATGCCAAAGTGTGACATATTATCTTTTGCTGGGTTGCCCTGTGTTTTCTCCTCCATTTAATTTTTACAGATTTAATTTTTATTATTCCTACACCTTCAGACTAGAAATTCCCTGGTGGTTTCTATCTGAAAGAGATCCCCAGTAAATGCTGACACCTTTTCTTTTATTACTTCCTATTTCTTTATATCTGCTGCCCCCTTTTCCCAATTTCATCCTGTTTAATAACATTTACTGAGGGTCCTGTGTGCCAGCACTGTGCTAGGGCTGCGGAATGAGGAGCCCTGTTAAGGAACTCCAGGCTGTGAATGAGAAGAACCTGGAAAGGGATCACTCTGATGCATATTGGAAAGTGACAGTATCGTTCACTTTGTCAGGGCACTCGGGGAGCACAGATACGATCAGCTGGCCGCAGCTGGGGTGTGGTGTTCAGGAATGCTTACTGGAAGTAATGACACTGGAACTGAAACTTGAAGTATGGGTGTAGGTTGGCTAGGCAAGTGAGTGGAGAGCAGCATTTTATCTGTATCTACTGGAGGGGGAGAACACTTCCTCCACCATCAGGTTCAGTTGTTGGGCCTGAGAAATGAACTGACTGACAAAAGACAGATTAACAAGAGAAAAGCGGAGTTCTTAACATGTGCATGGTGCGTACATGTGGGAGAACCCGATGATGAGTCACTCAAAGGAGTGGTTAGAACTTGGGCTTATATGGAATCTTAACAAAGAAAAATCAATTTGTAGGGAAGTGAAAAGACAATGGAAAGGGGTCTCAAGTTTCTCAGGGCAGCAAACTATGGGAAGTTTACTACTGGGAGAAACTAATGGGGTAAATTTGTTTGTCTTGCCACTGACTTCCTGTCTTCCTCACGAAGGTCCCTGGGAGAGGTGGTTACGGCAATCCTTATTTCTCAGAACTTTCTGCTTTTAGTCAGTTAAGGGAAGCTCTGGGCAGACTTCTTTCTGCATCTGTTGATTCTGAATTGTCTTTTGTTCAAAATAAGTCTTATTTTGGCTGGCATATTCTGATTCCCTATACCATACATATTCCACCTTGTGATGGATGTTGCGTTAGATGGTCTGCTTCTGCTCCTCTGTAAGTCGAATCCTCCTCTCCTTGTACTCCATCCCATCCTCTACTTCTTCAAGGACCTTGCTCCTGCCGTCAGCCATTCTCGTTCCTGCAGCAGCACTTATACTACCTCCTGGGTCTTTTGCATAAGCATGCAACTATGGTACAGTATCACCTTTCTTTGAACAAAATTCCCTTGACCCACGTCTGCTCCAGCTGCTGTCTCATTTTTCTTTTTCATTTTGCAGCCAGACTTCTTCTTATACTTTCTCCACTTTTTTTTTTTTTTTTGCATTGCATACTTCCTGAAGCTCACTGCAATGGAACTTTCATCTTCACCATTTCACTGAAATTACTTTGGTCAAGGTCACCAACAACCTTCCCAAATGCCAAAGTGAGTGCTCAGGTTTCAGTATCACTTTACCTGATTATCAGCAGCATTTGATATAGATGATCATATCCTCCTTTATATATGTCCTTCACTCATTTTCCCAGATATCACATACTCCTGATTTTTTTTGTATCCCATTGTCCACTCATTCAATCTCTCTCTCTCTTTTTTAGATTCTTTCTTTTCTTCTGACATCAAATGTTTCAGTCCTGGTCTTGTCTTCTCTTTTATACTCCCCCAGTAATCTGGTCTAAATACCATCTCTGATGACTCCCAAATGTGTATCTCCAGCCAGTGGTTTGCTAGTAAATGTTTAACAGCCAGCTCTCTGAGGAAAGTAAAGCCCTAATTTAAAGCATTTACCAAATACCATGGTGTAAATACTCCTGCCTCAACATATTTCAAGCTACGAATGTAATAAACAGTAACAGAATTCATGAGCTTCAAGTCTTTATTACCTTGGTTTTTAATATAATTTATTTGATTATGAGTTTATCTGATTTAATGTTTGATACTGGTTGTGTTTAACATCTGGCTTGTGATTTTCTTAGAGAGTCAGTATGAGTCAGTTTCTATACACACTTATCTCCAGCTGGACCTCTCTCCTTAGTCTTCCTCTGCGAAGCACTGTCCCCGCTGTCTGCTCAATATCACCCCCCTTGGAAGCACCACAGGCTTCTCAAATTTAAGTTATTACAAACAGACCTCTCTTTTATTTTGCTAAATCATCATTTTTACTTTTAATTTTACATTAAATTTTTTTCAATTGCAGTCTACATTCATTATTATTTTGTATTAGTTTCAGGTGTATGGCACAACGATTAGATAATCATATATGTTACAAAGTGTTGCCCCCACCCGATACTTCTAGTACCAACGTGGCATTATACATACTTATTACGCTATCGTTGACTATATTTCCTATGCTGTACCTTATATCCCTATGGCTGTTTTGTAACTACCAATGTAAACTTCTCAATTCCTTCACCTTTTTAACCCAGTCCCCCAATCCTCCCATGTAGCAACCATCAGTCTGTTCTGTGTATCTATGAGTTTGTTTCTATTTCATTTGTTCAACAAACCTCTTTATTTTTTAACTCCAAACATTTTCCTTTCCTGCTTTCCCCTCTTAGTAAATGGCACCTACATTCTTCTAGTTGCACAAACCAAAAACTTAGAAATCTCCCTTGATTTTGCACTTACACCTCTTACCCAATCTAATTCTCATCAATACTACTTTCAAAGTGTATCCCAAATGACTTTTCATACATCCAAAGCTCCCATTCAAGTTCAAGTCACCCTTACCTCCTTCCCAGAATACTAGTGTATAGTCTTCTAACTGGGCACCATGCGTCAACTCTTCCCCTACAATCTAATCTCTGTACAGGGGGCAGAATGTAAATTTGATCGTGTTCTTCCACTGCGGAAAACTATGGACTGGCTCCCACCTACACACACCTGCATTACACGGTAGGCAGATGGCGCAGGATAGAAAAGACAGGACAGATAAGGCAGGGTAGGAAGTCAACCATTAGGGGAAAAGTGATGAGGGTTCTTTTAACTGTTCTCTTTAAAATACTAATTTGGCTTTCTGCTTCACCTACTTACATGCTACTCTTTATCCTAAAGTTTATATTTCTTTGTACATATGCACAGGAAATGACTTAGGATTCATTTGCCTTACGGTTTTACTCAGAATTTGAAAATTAGGTTTTGAGGTCGCATTTACTTCAGTTAATATAGTTCACACTTTTGAACTCTATGCCTTTCAGATTTTGTAGTATCATTTTTATTAAAGACTTTCATGATTATACTTATATTTTAGCTTCAATTTTAATTTCTACAGGAATATATTACCATGCAATATTTTCAAATGCTAATTTTATTATGCATCTGTTTGGTAAAAGATTCAAAACATTACTTTTGAAATACAAAACATTACTCTTGCAAAATCTGGCAGCAAATTCCTCATTTATTGGCAAACTGAATGTAAATTTATTGGGCAAAAATAATAATTCTTTATCTGATGTTAAGTCTTGGCCCTGATTATAAGGTGCTTGTAGTCCAACTAGCTAGGATCTGATAAAGTATAGGAAAGAGGCCAATTTACTAATGGAGATTATAACAATAAATAAGAAAGGAAAAAGTAGGCTGCAAAGCGGGACACCCTAAGAGAACAGTGTGTGATATATTTGTGATGGTGGAGGGGGTTAGGAATAGCAGCATTTGGACATATCACAGAATTTGAATTGCATGCAAAACAGTATATTGTTTGGTGAAGGGAAGTGTGAATGCTGTAAATAGCATGTTACTAGCTTTACTAATTGAATGGAGGGAAACATTTAACTACATAATTGATATGTATCAAGTGCAATTTATGTGTAAAACATCATGCTACTTATATATTTCACATAATCATCAAAATGTAATATATTGCCAAAGACTGGAAATAGTAGTTGAAGAAAAGACTAGAGTAGTTGAAAAAATAGTTTAATGGAAAGACTAGGATTGAGTCAGATGGGATATTCAGAGAAGAAAATCATCCTGGAGAATTTTAAGTAGTAATTTAATGGAGGAAGATAAAATAGTTTTCTAAAGAGAAAATGTCAGGAAGTACAGAACAAAGTAATTGGAAATTTGAGAAGCAGAGATTTTGTCTTAGTAGGAGGGGGTAAGCGGATGTGTATCTGGGGATTATAGCTGCTGGGATGCAGGCTGTGAGCAGCGCAGTGTCCAGTGTCCTGCCAGAGGGAAGTACGGGTGCGTTCCGAGGGTCTTCACTGGATGCCGATACGCAAGTTCTCTGTCAACTTTTCTGGTCTAAACAATACTTCTTTATATTATTTTTGTAAAATAACCAAAGCTTCTTATGATTTCCTTTTAAGTAAATTATTAAGGGTTGTTCAAAGTTGCTATTCATTGAAAAATTAGCCCATTCCTGTAGCCTACTGAGGCCTTTGACTCAGTTTTCTGCTGGGCTACAGGAGACTGCCACTCAGTGCTGAAAAACTGCCAGTGCCCACGGGCACATTTTTATTGTTTGGATCCCCATAAACATGTAAAACCACAATAAAACTGCAAGGCTGACTTAACATTATATTAATATAGCACCTAATAATTAAAGAAGAAAAGTAATACAATTATCTTATAAGATAGAGAAAAACTTCTCCATCTATTACTGATAAAAATTCTTATAAAGCTCAGAGCAGAAGGAAACTTAACCTGGCAAAGAGTTTTTTTTTTACTAAAGACCTACAGCAAACATTACACTTAAAAGATGAAATAATAAAAACACTTCTTTGAAAGTCAAATCAAGACGCAGATGCCCACTTATGTTTTTTTTCTTTTCTTTCTTTCTTGCTCTCTTAGTCTCCCCCTCTCTCTTTTCAGTATTATATTAGTGGTCTGAGACTTCCGAGGAAGATAAGAAAAGAAGGAAAATGTTAGAATATGAAAAGAAAAATATATTTGTAATTATTTATAGTTTATATAATTAACTACACAGAAAATTCCCACCAATATACAAATTCTTAGAATTAAGAAGATTTAGCAACAATATTGCAATATTGGATATAAGAAAAATGTATAAACCAACTGTACATCTATACAAAAGGAAAATAGTTAGGAAATATATGAAAAAAGATACCATTTATAACAGCAATAAAAATGATTAAGGGACTAATGATAGATTAAATAAAGATATACAAAACCTCAGTGAGGCAAATTAGAAAACCTAATTAGAAGGGGTTAAAATAGACCTAACTGAATAAAGAAATAGATCATATTTATGGGTAGAAAGACCCAATAACCTAAAGGTTCCAATTCTTTTCAAATATGTATATACAATTCGATGCAGTTTCATAACAATGACAAACACTAGCCATTCAATTAGTTAAGCTGATTCTAAAAATTTATATGGAAGAACAAAAGGCCAAGAGTAGTCAACATATGCCTAAGGAAACAAAAGGCTTTATTATAACTCTCTAGTAATTAAAAACGGATGGATATATAGGCCCAGGGAACAGTACATCAAGTTCAGAAGCCGACCCATTCCTTGGACCGGTGGCATTGCAGATGAATGAGAACAAACCTATTTTATTAAGTCACCTGAGACAATTCATTCTTTATACAGGAAACATATAACTGGATCTCCACCTTACACCATATATGAAATTCAATTTCAGGCATAGTTAGGATTTAAATATGGAAAACAAAACTGTAACATTTTTAGAGAATAAATATCTAAGAATATTTTATAGGGTAGGGGAAATTTTCTTAAGTAATCATGTGTAATAATCTCAAAATGAAAAGATTGGTGACTCACTTTCGTTTTTTGCCATCGTGAGGCTGTGGAGCCTGCCAGGAACCGGACTTCTACAACGACGAATAGGTCTGGAAGGCTGTGGTCCAAGGCTACTTTTGCCTCTTGAGCATAAACAGGGTCTCCAGAACCAAAGGGAGCACACAGCTCTTCTTAAAACTGAAGGTGTTTATGCTCGAGATGAAACTGAATTCTGTCTAGGCAAGAGATGTGCTTATGTGTACAAAGCAAAGAGCAACACAGTGACTCCTGGTGGTAAGCCAAACAAAACCAGAGTCACCTGGGGAAAGGTAACTCATACTCATGGAAACAGTGGTATGGGTCATGCTGAATTCCAAAGCAACCTTCCTGCTGAGGCCATTGGCCACAGAATCCATGTAATGCTGTACCCCTCAAGGAGTTAAACTTATTGAAAAGTAAGTAACAGCCCTGACTGGTGTGGCTCAGTTGACTGGGGATTCTCTGGACAAGCGAAGGATTCCGGGTTGGAGCTCGTGGTTGGGTTGTGGGTTCAGTCCTCCGTCAAGACTCAAAGGGGAGCCAGCTGATGAATCTTTCACACATCGATGGTTCTCATTCTCTTTGTCTCCCTCCCTTCCCTCTCTCTAAAATAAGTACATGAAATCTATTTTAAAGAGAGAGAAAGAAAAAGAAAAGATTGGTGAATTAGACTCAATAAAATCAAGACCTTCTCTTCATCCAAAGTCCGTAAATAATATAAAAATCATGAGCACCCAAATAAAGGAAAATACTTGTAACACTTTTAACTAACAAAAGATTAATATCCATATATATATATAACTCCTACATTTCAAGACATGACAGCAATATTAGACTTCTTAAACTAGATGATCTTTGGACCATATATATTCATTCTTTTATATTCCTTTTAAAATAAACTGCTTTATTGAGATACAATTCATCAATTTAAAGTGCACGATTCAATGATTTTTAGCATATTTACAATAACATGACAACAAAATATTATAAAACATTTTTGTTGACTTTATTGGGATGACACTGGTTAACAAAATTATATAGGTTCCAGGTGTACAATTCTATAATACGTCATCTGTGTATTGTATCGTGTGTTCACCACCCCAAGTCAAATCTCCGTCCATCCCCACGTATTCCCCATACCTTCTTCTACCTCCCCCACCCCCTTTATTCTACCCCCAAAAGAAAGATGATACTCATTAGCATCCACTCTCATTTCTCCCTGTCTCCAGCATCCCCAGCTCTATACACCCACTGTTCTACTTTCTGTCTCTATAAATTTGTGTATTTGGGACATTTCATATAAATAGAACCACATTCTATGTGGTCTTTTGTGTCTGTTTCCTTTCATTTAGCATAATATTTTCAAGATGCATTAGTGTTGTAGCATATAACAGTCCTTCATTCTTTTTTATTGCTGACAAATTTTCTGTGGATATACCCACATTTTCCATTTGATTGTTTCTTCTTTGTGACTGCTATCTACTTTCATGTACACATTTGCATGTGGACATGTTATTTCATTTCTGTTGGATCTATACCCACAAGAAGAATTGATGGATAATATGATGACTCCATATTTAAACAGAGAACTGCCAGATTGTTGTCCAAAGTGACTGTACCACTTTATATTCCCACCACCAGGATCCTAATTTATCCACACCCTCACGGACACTTGTTATTACGTATTTTTAATTATGGCTCTCCTAGTAGATTTGAAGAGGTATCTCGCTATGGGTTTAAATTGCATTTCCCTGGTGGCTAAGGATGTTGAGCATCTTTTCATAGGTATATGGACCCTTGTAAATGTCTACACATCTTCTGAGCTGAAATATAAATTCTTTTCATAAATACAAATTTTCAGGCAAGCAAAATAAATATGAGAAGGAAAATTGGAAAAAAGTTTATATAGACAATTCTTTAGACAGACTTGGCTGTGAATGGCAGAGAAGAAGGGAGATAACTATAAAAATGAGAGTTGAGCAAAGACTACAAATACTTTGACTCAGCATTTTTTTGATGCCATAGAGATAACTGTAGTCCATGGTCACAGTTTCAGGGGGCATTAAGTGAGGTAGACAAAGTGAGGAACAGTGATGGGAAGAATGAACTTGGGATGAGATTTGAGTTTATCACAAAATAGAGAATGATCAAATGATAGAGTTACCTTGTCTCGCTGGGTAAATACTGGTGCTACATTCTCGTAGGCGCAGAAGGAAAGCAGAGGCCATTAGACACGTAGGTTTATGCCCCTGTGAATCAATGACTCTGGCCACTCTTTGCTTTCCTCTCTACCCAGGGACCTCACTGCTCCACATTCCAAGAAACTAGATAAAAAGGAAAAAAAAAAAGGAAAAGCATCTCAACTCATTTAAAAATATCAAACAACTCACAAAAGAACCCCTCAAGAGCATGTTAATGTAAATACAGTTTGTATTAAACCACTTTGCTTAAACACACAAAAAGATCTTATTAAAATGAGTTTACTTTAAGAAAGCCATGCATGAATTATTTAAATAACTGAACCAATGAAGGGTGAAATTAAAATAAATGTATTCAAATAAAGATATGCAGTATAAGTAAAGATAAATATGGGTCAAAATCTGAGTTTTAGAAAAATTATATTTGTATGTAATACCACTGTCAAAATGATCTCAACTGAGCTCTTGTTCTTGTGTCTTAAGGTGTTAATGTCTAATGATAAAGAGTAATGGGACGGATAGAAGCTCTTTGATTTGGATGTATGGAGGAAGTCCCAGCTATGGGAACTTTACTGTATGTATGTGCCCATGTGACCTTTACTATATGTACGTGCCCATGCTGGCATGAAGCTATTGCCTACATTTCAGTCCCTCTGTCATATCCTTTGTCTGTGTGCAGGGCGTGGGACTCTGTAGGTCACACTTCTCTTTCACCAGCCGGCTCCCTGTTAGGCTCTGCCAGTTAGAGGATGCTCTAATAGAGGATGCTAGAGGCTGACCGGAAGTCTGAAGGAGCAAGAACGGACACGTTTCTTCCTGTTTGCTTCCTGCTCTGTCCCAGGGATTGTTTCTCACCCCAGCAGCAAGAGTTTGTTCCCATAGCAACAGCTGGTTCCAGTTTGTAGTTTTGGTAATAGTCCTAGACATGGTCTCACTATGGTCCTCGTAGAGACA
Organism: Trachops cirrhosus; assembly: GCA_028533065.1. Taxonomy (NCBI): domain Eukaryota; kingdom Metazoa; phylum Chordata; class Mammalia; order Chiroptera; family Phyllostomidae; genus Trachops; species Trachops cirrhosus. Next base: position 69,359,534 of record CM052548.1, on the reverse strand, counting down.
CCAGCACCAGTCAGTGAGAGCCCTGTCCTGAGCTCTGTGGCCCCAGCTCTGGGAAGTCACTCAAGCTGCTAAATTGTGTTTATTTGAAACTCCTCCCTTTGTTCTCACCCCTAGGGGTGGTGGCTGCTTCCTACAGTTGCCTATTCTATGATATGTTATCATTCCCTGTTGCCTTTTTGATTTTTCAATATCTAGCTGGTTAACAATTCTTTATATTAAATTATCTCTGGAAAAAGAACTGGTGTGGTTTCTATTCTATGTCTTAATGGACCCTTACTGTGTGACTCATTTAGTTTCTCAGAGCACAGAGCAATAGTATTTTAATACACATTAGTATGAGTTAGCTAAGTTAGAGGTTTTGTTTACCTGCTTATCAGTGAAAATGACCCATCACTGCCTTTCCTGGTACTGTCTTTTTTCTGTTTTTTATATTGGTGCTATGTTAGTTTTGAGGTATGGGCTAGGAAGCTCATTATGCTTTTCAATTAATTAATCTTTATTAAGACTTTTTTTAGACCAATTTAAGGTTCATAGCAAAACTGAGGGATAGGTACAGAGATTTCCCATGTGTACCCTGGTCTCATACACTCATAGCCTCCTCTATTGTCAACATCCACGACCAGACAGGTATATTGGTTATAGTCAATCAGCTTACACGAATACATTGTGATCACTCAAAGCCCACAGTTTACATTAGGGCTCACTTTTGGTGTTGTACACTCTGTGGGTTTAGACAAGTGTGTAATAGCATGCACCCACATTATGATGTCATACAGATTATTCTCACAGTCCTAAAATTTCCCTGTGCTCCACCTATGCCTCCCTCCCCTTCCCTGGCGATTAGCGATCTGTTCATGGTCTCCATAGATCTGCCTTTTCTGGAATGCCATATAGTTGGAGGAATACAGCATGTAGCCTTTTCAGGTTATCTTCTTTCATGTATTATATGTTTTGAAATATTTTGAATAAGTTGGAATTATTTGTTCCTTGAAGGTCTATGGCATTCAACTGTAAATCCAGCCAAGGCTTGTACAATTTTAAGATAGTTCTTTGACTCCTTAATCTTTGAATCTATTTTTTATATTAATCTATTTTTTCAGACAGCATTTACAAGTGGTAAATAATGTCAATCTTTCTCTCGCTGTAACTTCTGTAAGTTGGAAATTCTGTATTATTCATCTAGTTAGTTTTTATTGCCATAGTCAATTTCTCCTTAATCTATTTATATCTTCTATTTTTTTGTTGAACCAATTTTGAGAATTTGTATTTTTTAAAAATAGTGTCCATTTTCATCTAGATAAGTAATGTAGTATCTTTTTATACATTTAAAAATTCATCTGTATTTCCATTTTTCATTCACAACATAATTTACATTTTATTTCTTTATGAAATTGCACTTCCCAAAGTTTTAAAAATGGTTGATTTTTCCAAAAGTCACCTTTTGGTTTTATCAATAAACTTTGTTGTATTTTCTGATTTCTTAATTTCTTTTTTAACCTCAATTAATTCTGCCCTAATTTACTGAGTGTTTTCAAGTTGAAAGCCTAATGTAACAATACTCAGCCTCTCTTTGTAAAGCATCTCTTTGCTCTAACACTGTGGGTGGGTCCTCGTCTTCTCATTCCCACACTCACCATGGTTCTGCACAGTTTGTGATTTTCATTGTGTTCCCCCCGACCAAAGACTAATTCTGAATGTGATGGACACTTTCTACTTATTTAAATTTTTTCTGTGTGTGCAGGAGGGATGTGTTAACACTTTCATTGTGGTTATTAATTTCTAAATTTTTGTATTGTCATTGGTGGTTGCCATGATTTCCACTTTTGAGAATGTGTTGAAATTTCCCTTGGGGCTTAATAATATGTGGTAAATTTTTGTCCATGTGTGTTTGACAAAAAAGGTATAGACTTGAAATGCTGTGTGGATAGTCCATGTTCTATGTCTTTCTGTTTTATTAGTTTTGATAGAGCTTTGTTAGCATCTTCCTTTAAAATTTTTTATTATTCAAATCTATTTATACAACTTTTCTTTACATAAATTTCAGAGCTATTTTATTTATCACTTAGAGATTTATAACTATTGTGACTTTCCCCTGGAATCTTCCTTTTATTAAGGGATCATTTAATATTTTTTGCATTAAATTTTTCTTTGTTTTATAGTTTTGTTATAACTTGTCCAATGTGTATTTTCCCATATTGTTATTTTAGGTTTTACTGTGTGCTTTCATTTTAAATATATCAGTTATGAACACTTTACAGAAAGTTTTTAAAAACCTAATCTGTAAGTGCTGTTCCTTAAGAGATGAGTTTAACCCTGGTACAGTTATTATAATTAAGGATTTAACTTTTACTTGCTATTTTAGTTTGTTTTTTAATTGCCTCACTTGCTATATATTTCTCTTTATCTTCTTTTTTCAGGCTTTTGTTAGATTGAGGGTTTTTTTTTTCCTTTTTTTCCCTCACTCTCATGGTTTGGAAGATAATTTTGAATAATAATGTCAAAATTTCTATCATACAAACATATATTTTTCTTCTAAGTTTAATTTTTCAGAAACACAATCTTCCCCATTAATTAGGTCCCTCTATACATCTCTTATTTTTACATAGTGTGAAATTTTTGTTGAATTGCTGTTGTAATTTTATTGTTCTGTCCTATCAACATGTTTCGATAACTCTAAATGATCTTTGGTTGTGTTGTTCATTATTACTTTTTGAATCCCACTTTTTTTCTTGTGTTTTTTTCTTTTTCCTCTTTCTTTCTCCTTTCTTCCCATCTCCTACCCACTATATCCTCTAGTAATTTTTTTCAGACACCATTTGCAAGTGGTAAATAATGTCAATCTTTCTCTTTCTGTAACTTCTGTAAGTTGAAAGTTCTGTATTATTCATTTAGTTTTTATTTCCATAGTCAAAATTTCAATCTCCTCAATGTTTCATTGATTTTATTTAAGGATGATACAAGAGGTCTGTCCTGAAAGTATCAGTCATGCAATATGAAAAATAGAGGCATTTATTGAAGAAGATACTAATTACAAGAAGCATGGTACATAGGACAATGACACCTCAGTCCCCTTCAAAGTAACACCCTAGGACTTCACACAGCCTCTCACTCACCATCATTAGCTGCCCTATTATATCTTCCTGAATTTCATTGACAGTATTAACTCTCTTCCTTTCCAAAGGTGATTTTAGTTTTGGGAAAAGCCAGAAGTCTCAGGGCACCAAATCTGGGCTGTAGAAGGGGCCTGGGTGATTTGATGTTTCACCAAAAAACTCTGCACGAGACATGATGCGCGAGCAGGTGTGTTGTCGTGATGAAGCTGCCAATCACCAGTTGCCCTTAGCCATGACCTTCTGAACCATCTGAATAGTTTTTGTGGAGGAATGTTCAAGCTTAAGGCAAAACTTGCTGCAGATTTGTTTCTCTATTGACTCAATCATTTTGAATGTGACAGCCTCACAGTACACACGCTCACTCAATGGTGCCTACTGGCCCCACTGCCTAGTAGAGTGAAGTTGTCATTGTTCACACATCGGAACAGTCCACTGTCCTTGGCTGCCAGGTTACATGGATGTTGTGCAAACTGTTCTCATTATAGTAACAAAGGCTGGACTTTTGCATACAGACTTCATACATTCTCTTGTCTCTTTTGGGAAATATTATCTATAGTAATCAAACCTCTTGTACTATTCACCCTCTATTTTTTTCCTCTTTGCTTATAAACTTCTTCTCTTCACTGAACTTCTTATTGCTCTGTCATGGTATTGGTGTTCTTTAAATATTTGATGACTCTTGCACATCTTTGAACCGAAATTCTCTTTCAAACCCAGAAAAGGCTGCATCTGTTTCTGCAAGCTGCTTGACTGAAGGTTTGGGATCGGTTTTTGAGTGGGAGAAGAGGTAGACAGAACTCTGTCCAGAGCTCGCCATTGTCCCAGGGGTTGACACCTCTGTGTCTCTCCACCCACTCTTCTGCCACATTTTACCCACCTCAAGGAGGATTTTCTTGTTTCTCCTGCCTGGCCCTTGGGCGGTGGAAGAGGGCAGGGTGGGCTGGGAAGACTGTGTGCTGGATGCTCTCCGGCCTCCAGCGTCTGCCACCTTCAGACCTGGGGACACCAGTGCTTCTGCCGTCTTTTGCAGCTTCCCTCTCTTAATAGCCTCTTGGGCTGTGGCTTCTTTCTTCAATGCAGTCCTCTGTTTTCTGCAGTTCATGGAGTCCTCCTAGTGTCTCCCTTCTATGTTTTCCACAGTTGAGGTGAATTTTTTATTTCATTTTCTATTTTTTCTGGCCTATAAAGTGATTTATGCAAAACGGGGGAGGTTGGACTGTACCCTCGGCCCACCATCCTGAACAGAGACCATGCTCACTTCTCCAGATAATTTTCCTTATGAGAAAACAGCAACATTCAGTAGTCTGTTCATCCTCCATGTATTGTTTTAGTTTTGACTCTGCTTTTGTTTTTTCACTGGAGCTCACAAGCCTAACAGTGGTAGCTAGCATTACATTAGTCAGCTAAGAGCTACTTAGTGCTCTAGTTTTCAGGTGTTTATACACTCTGTATTTTCATCCCATGTTCTCACATTCTAGAGACGACAAGATAGATCTAGGGCTATATCTGTGTATTTTTACTCTCAGAGAATATTAACATGGAGAATAAGTACCGGACGACTTTCTCATTTGTTTGTCAGCAGGAATGTTTTCTTTCTGTCATTCAACCAAATGAAGATGCAAAACTACAAAAACATTTTTGCAGAGAAGGGAGACCTATCCAAGCAGTGCTTTTAAAGCGCAAGGTCTGATTTGCTCACATTCTATTGTATTCTGAATATTCCCCTAAATGATACTGAAATTGAGGAGACACTAATGATCCCCGAGGAGCTCTGCTGATGAGGCTCGAATACAGAGCGTCCGTGTGAGGACTTGGAAGGCTGGTCAAAGCAGGCCGCGGGGCTGCCTGCTTTGTTGGTGTAGACTTGACAAAGAGCATCCCTGGAATTTAATGGGGGATTTTTTATTCAATAGCCTCGTAAGAAAGATTCACAGAACTTTTTCTGGGCTGATCCTCTGACATACCAGCATTTAAATAATCTGTGAAGTGTCGGTGGGTGTGTGCTTTTATCCTAGGAACCTTAATAGATTTTAAGTGGGTGTTTGCCTCCACACACTCCCACTGCGGATCCTCATTGTCACATGTGACTCTTTTCTCTTTCAATTTTAAAACTGCTTCAGAGGAAGAGATTAGATAATATCCATTTCAAAGCCTAATATTCCATGTGAAGGGCATTATGTCCAGTGCCTCATCTCAATATTTTATGCTTCAGGATAAACTTAGTTCTTCTATTCTTTCCTTAGTGGCTAGAATAATAATCACTACTAGTTTTGGGCACTGCTTCTTATAAATATAATAATGCACATGAAAGTTATCTGTAAACGATAGCATTGTACTAAAATACAAATAGTGTGCTAATATCATTAGTATAATACCATGTTATCAGCACCACTGACTTTCAGGAGTTTAAATTAAGTCCTTTTAAAATAAAGTTTTAAATAATTTAAGTTAGACGCTGGGTTTCTGTGACTGCTGTACCCTGACTCTGTCACAGGATTCCCCAGAATGCACCATTTAAAGTAGAAATTAGCATGTTGGATGGGGGAGGGTCTATTAGGGAATGTTTTAGGAATTAACAATGTGTAAAGGAAGAGAAAGAAACAGGATTTGTCAGAGAGAAGCAGTCTGCAACACCGCTTCAGTGGAGTTCCTCAAGTGATGCTGCAAAGAATTTAGAAGGTAGAATGAATTTCAGCTTATCTTGAACTGGAATGAGAGAAACGGGCCTTTAACCTTCCATGTCTGCGGGTTATTGAATAATGCAGGCTGTCCTAGGTAGGGGACAGGGGAGGAGACGTTGGGTGACGCAGCTCTCTTTTGCTAAGGCAATTCCCAGGTGGGAGTGACAGATGAGGGCTGTCTGCAGGTGCCACTGTGAGTGGCTAGTGGATAGAGTTCCTTTATTTCTGGAAGGGGGTCTGGGTGGCTCAGCATAGCATCCTCCACAAATGATACACTTTAGACTTAGCTTGCCAATATCTGCTAGAAAGCCTCCTGCTGCCTTTGCTTGGGATTGTGTTGTAATTACTGATACATTTAGGTAGAAAGGATATATTAACAATATTGAATCGTCCTTTCCATTAATACGTTATACTTCTATTTATTTAGCTCTTCTTTAATTTTGCTTAGTAATACTTTGTAGTTTTCAGTGTACAAATGTGAAGTACATTTGGACACATTTGTCTTTAAGTATTTGTTGTGTTTTTTGATGCTATTTTAAATAGTGTACTTAAATTTTCATTTAAAAATGTGTATTGCCAGTATGTAGAAGTATAATGATTGATTTTTGTATATTGGTCTCTTGTATTCTGATAATTTGCTAAACTCACTTACTAGTTACAGTGGAATTTTCAGTAAGTTCCTTAGAATTTTCTGTGTTCGTGACCACATTGTCTATGAATAAGGATAGTTTTACTTCTTGTTTCCTTTTGTTGCCATATTGCAATGGCTGGGAGCTGCAGTACCATGTGGAACAGAGTGCTGGGAGCAGACAGCCTTCCCCTGCTCCCAATCTGGCTGAACAGCACCCAGTCATTAAGTAAGATGTTAACAAATTATAGCAGGCGAATTGACATTCTAGAGTAGCAACATGAAGAATGACTGTTAAGAGACAATTGCCTAGTTAAAGTCCTATACTGACTTTAACTGCATGAATACTGGATAGGACCGGTTGGAACAAGTTGTAAATGATTTCCTACATCCTAGCTTTGAAAGAGAGCATGTTTCACATCACTATGGAAACTTTTTCTCCGAAGTGATGATGGAATAACCAATTTTTTAGTGTTCAGAGCAGCATAATGTTCTGCAAAAACAATCATGGGGAGGAAAACCGAGTAGCTCTATCAGACAGTCATCACTTACGTTCGCCGATATTCATGAAGCGAGGGCTCATGCATAGACCAGCCTTCAGACAAACTTGTCTGGGGTAATTTTTTTCTTGCCTGGCTCCCTTTGGAGGGATGTTGACGTTTTAACATTAAATTTATGGGCATATTTCATATTTATGTGATATCCAAAAGCCAGCCACTGGGGCAAGAAGTATGAGCATACTCATAGACTGATTTCTCCATGACCTCCTCCCAACCCACCCCTGCTTATACAGGAAATCAACTTCCTCTTAAAATCCCCCCCAGTTAATTCTGACACTTTTCCCGTTGTGCCCACAAACAAGGCTGCTCATAGCATAGACCTTCTTCCTTTTTTCTCGTTGGGGTCTCACTTGCTTTGGCTGGTACAGCCCTGAAAACATCAGTGTTTCTGCAGTGGGTACGGTAAACTGATGCTCCCGGAGAGGTGTCCCGTAGGCGCCGACTTTGAGAAGGGCTTTGTCACTTATGCCCTAGAGTATCAGTGGTCATGGTCATGGTCTTACGTCATTTTCCATGAAGTCAGCTCATTCAGCCTGTCCCCATCCTTTTTCCCTTTACAAGGGTCACCTGAGGAGAGCAGAAATTCTTTGTCTGTCATCTGCTGCTTAGCTGGTCTTCTCCAACCAGTCCTGCCATGAGGAGGCAAACATTTTCTTCCTTTAGTCAAGACAGTAAAACCACTGTGCGTACTAATCCACCTACTAACCAGTGACGAAGAAGTACATTTGGTGTCAGTTGGAAACCTGGCCACACAGCAATGACTCCACGGACTAGAGTTTAGTGTTTCCGTTTGTGAAATCAATCCAACAATCAATTACTAAAGGCTAGTAAAGCGTTGCTGGGGGGCATAATGAAATGAATATAAGTGAAAAAATGTAATTTTCTCAATGCCTTGTCTTTAGAGCTGCTTCTACTTCACATGGCCTTTTGTCTTTTCATTATGTTTTCCAATTAACTAAAATCCAGCTCATTATTTTTCAGGCACAAATATTTGTTCATTATATTTAAATGCATAAATATCTGATGCCTGGCAATTAGCAGTGGACATTTGACTGCAAATGGAGTCGAGTTGATTGTGACATTCTATGCAAATGAGGAGTGCTGAATCGAGTCGTGTGCATTGAGATTCCCAGTCAAAAATTACACCTTCTGAAAACTCAAGGCTGTACATTCAAAGGGATAAAAGTAGCACTGGATGTTACTACTCAGTCATTTAGTTCTATCACCAATGCTAAGAATGATATTTAGAGGATGACGGGCAACATGAGCGTCTTACAAATATCCTACATGATCATCCCTTGAATAGTTCTGAACCCTTTACTTTCAAGCACAGATATTGTCTTATGTCTCATTTTTAGTAAATTGGAAAAACAAAAGTGGAACAAAAGCGCCACCTCATTAGTTTATCATCACTTCTTATGTAAATATAATAGTTATTATTTATAATAACCAGGAGTATAATAGTAAAGAGATAGATTTTCATTCTTAATGCACTTTTCTGAAATTCTCTGCTCATTTACCAAATGGGAAGTTTTGATAAATCAATCAGTTAAAATTTTTAAAAGATTTAGTTTGCTTCAACTCTGAAAATTTAATGATCTGGTCTGGCTCATAACGTATAAACATGAGTATACATATTTCATTCTTCCATAACATTTTGGCAGCAATACAAATATAAAAGGTTTAATTCACTATTTCTTTGTTGCCTCAATTAGAGGTTTTAAGCCCTGTTCCTTCAAACTGCCACTGCATGAGTCATATCAGAAAATATGAGAAATCAGCATCTTAAAATAACTTGAATTGGTTAACAGTAGGATGGAACGGTATCTCACAAAATGAAAGCTTTTTATTAGCTCTTAAAACAATAAAACCATCATTGGGCCAGAAGTCTTTAGCAGAACTTGAGAAAGATAACTTCCCCAGTTTGGTTGTGGATTTCATGCTGAGAAAAACCGGCTCTGCCCAGATCAGATGGCAGTGACCCGCTCATTTCCTGCATTTGCTATCGTCCACATTCAGTCCCTGTTTCATATCTGCTGATTGGTTTCATATCCTCCTCTCTCTTCTCTTCCGGTTAAAATTGGAGCTATTTTTCAAGGTCTAGCTCAGGTCTTTCCTCTGAAGCCTTTTCTGAGCCTCTCAGCTTGACTGAATCTCTGCTCCCTCCTACCTCCCAACAGTATTTCTCATCTGTACCAGTCATTTGACTCTTAAGCATATGCTACGTTTTGTCTGGATGCCTTAGCTAGATTGAAAAAAAAAGTCTTTTAGGGCAAGGCTGTTTGTTTTATGCTTGTATGGCTCAATAACTTGTATAAGGGAAATTATTATGTGTTGATGATCTAAAGCCACAGACCATAATCCATTTGCTCCTGGAGGCCTGGTCTCATTGGGACATAAACACATCCAATAAGGTCTATTCTAATTTGTGTTGTCATAGATATGGTATTGGAGTCAGATAAACCTGAGATCAAATCCTAGGTCCACTACTTTATTATATGTGAGTGTTAAGCAAGTGTCTTTCTCTAAGCATCAGTTTGCTCATCTGGAAAGAAAGGGCAAAAAGTTGTGTACAGGATGAACTTAGATAGCTTCTCTAAAACACTTAGCATGGTTCCTGGCACATGATCACCACTAAATAATGGAAATGATTAGCTTTGTTGAGGCACGGTGGTTGCTCGGTGGCCCTGGTGGGTGGGAAAGGAGGATTGCTTGAGGAGTACAGAGGCTTGTGGAATTGATCAGCCAGTAGCCAAAACTCACAGGGTCCAACACAATGTGAACTCACACTTGACATAGGTTGGTGTTAGGAGGGAGTAAAGTCTAAATGAGACCTGAACTGACAGGAGCCTCTAGCAGTCGTCATATTAGAAGTTTGGCATCTGAGTACAGTGCTTGTTTTGTGTGGTCTTTCTGGTTTGGATTAGCACGTTGGACAGTATCTGAGGTTTGTGAAAATAGGTCCAGTTTTTCTGATACCAGGTTAGGGAAAGGCAGGGATTTAGGTGCCCAGTCAGGCAGATAAGGGTTTAACATTTTGTTTGTTTAATGTTAATGCTTTTTGTTCCAGCAAGGCTGAAAGTCCCTCTGCCTCTTTCATTTGTAGAGTCAACTATATTCCTGGTTACCATTTTCTCTTCTCCATTGTCTTACCAACCCAATAAAAAAGGGCTTCCTTAGCCACAGATCCACCAGAATCTCTCCCACGGAGAGTTCTAGTGACCTCTTATGTCTGACTTCATGGATTCACCCTTCTTCTCTCGATAGCCCTCAACTCACTCAACTGCCTTCGTGTTCCTGAATTATTTTTCTCTGCTTTTGGCTGTCATTAGACCAGTCATATTCTCTTGGTATTCCTTTTTGGCTTCTCTCACTGTTTTGTTTTTGGTTCCTCTTTCTCCTATACTTCAAGCATTGATATTCCTCAAAATTCTAAGTTCCTCCTTTCTTCTAAGTCTACACTCTCCTTTATCAATCTTGCCTATCCTATCAAGTAGTGTTCATGAGTTCACTAACCACCTTTATGTTAAAAGGCTTCTAAATCTCTAGTGCCCATTCACGTCTTTGTCCTGAGCTCTGACTAGAAGTCCAATGAACTACTGGACATCTCAAACATCATGCAGAACAGAACCCTTCACTTCGCAGCTCTCCAAATTTGTTTTTTCTCTTATGTTTCTTCTCTCAGAAAATGACGTCACCATCCACTCTGCTGTTATTTGAGTAAAACGAATGTGCGTCATCGATGACATCTCATTTTCTCTGTCCAATCAATCACAAATGCCCACTTCCTGCATCCGTATTCTTCTGGGTAGATGTGTCTTGCTTCGTACGCCATGTGATGGACTAGAGTACTTACTTGAAAACTCTTCTCTCTTTTTTTCCATTCACCTGTTGCCAACAGCTTAATCAGTTTTGCCACATTTATTTACATGTAGATTTAGAAAATGTACCCATAAAAACCTTTTGTGTTTTGAAACGATGTAATCAGAGATTCTATTTTTTTGTATGGTAAACTGAATGTGCTGTTAATAATGGTACATTGGACACCATTTGGGTTATGGTGACTAATATGCATACTGATTATAATCCCAATATCAATGGAGCTTCTAGTACTATTTGTGGTATTCCTACTTGAAATGATACAATAAACTTTACTGTTTATTAAAATAGAAATTGCATATAATTTAGAAAGTCAAACAATGCTAAAAAGCTTATAATAAAAATACCGGGCAGAGTATCATGCCCCAGTTATAAATCCCAAGTGACCCAGTTGCTGATCCCAGGGGAAAGATTTTACTAGTAAAATGACTCTTAAATAGTTAAAATCTGAGCTGTTCTATGCTAAGTCACAGTGTTTTCCTCATCCTTAGAGGAGAAAAGTTCATTAATACACTTTGCTGAATTTTTAAGGCATTTCTTATATATTTTTCATATCCTTCTGATGTTTGCTTGTCTGTACCAGGATTAAAGTAAACGATGATTCCTAATTTATTACAAAATTGCATTTTTCATGGTTTTAAGCTTGTCATTATTTCATGCTGCTTTCTGTGTGATCAGTCTAGGAATGCGCTCTGTGGAGAAGCAAGGGAGGCTGGAAGGAGAAGTATCAGGGCAACTGATACTTCTGGGGAGAGTCTAAGCAGAGGAGAGAGAAAACAAGATCGAGGCGAACTGGTGGGCAATCCAAAAAGGAAAGAGATGGAATGGGAAAAGGAGGCTCCTAAACAGGAAAAGGCAAGTTGCTTCACAGTGACATCTGGCTCCTGAGAGCAATTTATATACTTCTATTGCTGTTGCATTAACTCAGGCATATTTTGCTTTTCACTGTTACTATGGAGGCATAACAGGAAATGTAAACTTACTGGTACAAAACAAGAAATAATTTATATAAATGGCAGAAAGACTGGAAAGAATCACATTCATTTTGTTCTTCTTGTTATAAGCTCTAATTCTCCATGATTCTTCCCTGTTTACAGACTATTTATTAGGAAAAAACCCTGGTGATAATATTAGTGTCACATCAGCATATGAAACGAAGTGATCAATGGGCAATATAAAACAGGCCAGCACAGAATAAATTTTGTAATATTTTAAGTCACATTGATGAGACACTTGATAAGAATGGGATTTGCTTTTGCTCTGGCATCATCGTTTGTTTTGAGTAAAGCTGGAAAACAAATAACATAATTTGCATAATGAAACCACTGAGGGTAAATCGCTGTCATTCATCAGAGGTATCTGTACCGTTTTGACTTACAGTTTAAATTCACTCAAGTTTATTTCTCTCCTTACCCTAACTAAACAATGCTTTTGATTTATTCTTGCCATTTGGTGTCATATAAAATAAAGTGTTCGACTAGGAAGAGAAAGAATTTGTCAAGCAGAAACTATATTAAGTGAAACATTCTCTCTGATGTGTTTTTAATTTGTTTTATTCTCATTTTGCCATTGTAATTTTCCCACCTGCCAGTAGAGATAAGGGACGGTTTCATTCTTATTCCTTTGGCTCACCAAAGCCCCACGCTCAGTTTGTCAAAGAGCGTCCGCTGATCTCCAGCAGGAGAAATGGAAGTCAGCTCGGAAAGGTGACCCTGCAGCGGGACTCAGCCAAGAGGTCTGACCGTCCACAAGTCAGTTAACAAGCTTTCCGTTCCTGAGCACCTGTCGCCCATTCGTCAAACATTGTTCTAGGGCCCGTGGGAAACCATAAGAGAAGCACAAGACCATGTCCGTATGCGGGTTGGTGAAAGCTAGTGCTAATTCAGGCCACTCTGAACGCTTTGTGTGCTTTCTGAATGTTCCTCCCCTTTCCTTCCTCTTATGGCAGGAGTTTAACAGAGCCCATGATCCACAAGAATCCTTGGGACAGAATTCAAGTGGTCTTTAAAAATTCTATCTTTTTGATTATTAATCATGAACTGAGGTTTAAAATTCCTTCAGTTATATACGTAGGCACGAACCACAGCAGTATTAAGAGTACCTATGACCTTGTCACCAATAGAAATTACAGGTATTTTCATGCCCCATTACAATTGCTGCAGATGTCTGGAAACACCATTTATGCTTTTTCACGAGTTTGACATTAAAGTTAACATTAGACTTGCAGCTAGAGTTTTTTATTTAATGAATTTATGTAGAAGCACAAAAATCATTAAGTCACAATTTTTCTTCCATATTTTTACAATTGTATTTTAATTTAATTGTTGTCTTTTATAATCCTACATATTTTATTTTGTACAGGATAGAACAAAAGTAGGTCTACTGAGTTTATTCTTGTATTATTATTAGTTATTGCATAATTTTCCATACAGAAAACTGCGAGCCTACTTTTGCCCCACCCTGCGTGTTATAAACACCAGTCTGAGTGGTTGGTAGACTTCACCAGATAGCCAAAGGGATCAGTGACCGAAGCAAAGGTAAGAATCCCCATTGATGGTGATCAGATTTGGTAATTTTTTAATTTGCTCACACTTCCAAAAGAAAAAGAAGAAAAAATGGGAAGAAGTTAAATTTAGAGGTTTTAAAGCAGTTTTCTGTATTGAGGCTTCTGAGTTATCAAGGTTTTACATTTTTTCTTTATGTATTCTATGCTGATAATTGAGAGCTGTCTATTAACTCTCTTGATGAATCTTTCTCTGTTGTTGTTTACTAAATTTTTTCTCTAATCTGTTGTGATCTTGGGATGTTACCTTACATCCCCACCTTATTATCTTCATTGGCTGGATAGAGAAAAGCAGACCTACTTTGCTGTTGCTGCTTTATGTTTTTGTGTGAGGGTTATATTCCTGGTTCATTGTAAGGTCTTAAGATATACTGAATAAATTTAGTCAAATAAGAATATATTTATAGGCAATTAGAAAACTTGAAACCCATTATACAAATGCCATGAATTATTATTATGGATGTTATGTCATCGAATGCTGAGTAGTTGACAAATTTAAAAGAAAAGTCTTGTCTATGAACTAACAAGTGTTATCCCATTGTTGGTTGAGGCATGAAGCCTAAATAATATCAGAAGTGGTACCCTGTGGAAATTTCTAATGGGAATGTGGTGTTTGGAAATGTTGTAGCTCTTCACTTTCTGGGTTATGATGCATGGCTCTCAATTTCCTGTTAAGCATATGGTTAGTACATTGTGCGTTTCCACAGCTAGAGTGGGTAGTGGAGTGAAGGGGGCATTAGTATCATCGTTTGTACACCCCTGATGGCGTTCCTGTGACCATACTTTCTTCTCAGTAGTTGAAGGAGTTGCTGTCATTCCCCCTTACAGAGCTGAGAAGCGGTTACACTGGTAGAGTCAAAGAACATGCTGGTCCATCCATCATCTTTGTTCTCGCAGACATTATATTTTCAATATGGCTGAGAGATCAAATTTTTCAATAAATAACAAATGTAAACTTTTTTAGCACCTAATATTGTGTACTGTGGCCAAATACTTGGAAGAAGTTCAGTGTGGATTTCAAAGAGATGGTTGTAATGCAACACCTCTCTTGTCACTTAAATCAACATTGCAGCCAATATATTTTAAACTTTAGGTTGAAGGTGATTAGCCCTGCATCCAAGTGCAAGTCATTTTATACTGTTTTTTTTTTTATTATTAGGTACTGTTCACAATGTCCCTTGGTGGCGCTGCTGTCCCCATTTTGAGCTGTTCTGAGAGCCAGGACTATTTGACACAGCATCTCCAAGTTTATCTCTCTTATTGTGCAAGGTTAACAGCCTGAGGAAATAGCATTTTAGAACAAAAAGGTTTTGAGGCAGACAGATAAACATTTCCTTCTCTTCAAGAGATTTCATAGCCATCATTCTTATTTCTTCTAGCACCTTCTGTGGCATTAATGTTGCCTCCCCAACTTTATGTTAGTGAGATCTGCCTAACAACAGGGTGTAATTTGGTGTCAACAAACTCCTAAGTCCCATACATGCTTAACCAAAAACCTTTGATCAATGTCAATCTTTGGTGACATCATTGCAGTCTTTGCAATTATAAACTACTCTTTAAAATAGAAAGAGAGGGGGGTGGAGGGAGAGAGTAATTCTACAGTAAACAATAAACAATGAATTAGTTCATTGACCTTATGAGAAGAGAAGAGGCAAATCTTTCATCCCAAAACTATCCAAAGCATTGAGAATAGGGTATCTAGGACAACTTTGGCATTTAGAAAGGTTCAGAGTAAGAAGACTACTCAAAATTATATTTTTGTTTAAGGCCATTGGGTTATTATTCTCTTACTACTTCAATGCAATTTAATGACGTTGAATTACATTTGAAAAGATTAAAAACTACCCTTGACATTCATTGAACAATGAGGAATAGACAAACTTCCAGAAAAGTAATGAGCAGCAGGAGCCTCTGGGAGACATTAACACAGTAACCCCGCTGCTTCTCACGTCTCCTCGCTCTACCATGAAGTCACGGTGTCCCAGAGCTTGGAGTTTGTGAGCCATGCCAATATATATTTATTTTAAACATGGTTCATGTGAAAGTGCATTACTGCTTTGGAGAGATGAGAGTAAGAAGAGGAGATATACGTTTATTGTACAAATTTGGGAGATTTTCACTGCACCTTTGTTACAGGTAAGCACTGTGCCCCTCACATCATGGGCTCTGTGGGCTGTCAGTCGGGCCATGAGTAAAGATCCTCTTTTAGAGAGCAACTGCTTTCTGACATTAACTGCGCCTTGATGGAGAGCACAGCATGTGAGTTATAAGTTTTGGCCTGTGAGCTGTGAAAGATGACTCAGAAAATGTAGCCTCGGAGAACTAACTGAGGAAATGCCTCTGGCAGCAGTAAGCCCCAATCAGACTCAGCTCATTTCTAATTTTGGCTCCTCTTCAGATGTCCAGACTGGCACCAGCCAGCAACCAGCCCCATTTCTTATTGCTCCTGTTGCAATGGGCTGACATCTCTTTTCTTCATGAGGATGTTTGGGGCCAGTTAAATGAGAGCCGAGATAGAAAAGGAAAAGGGGAAGTTTTAGGCAACCTTTACAATCGTGACCAGGAGGGGGTATGAATTAAACAAAATGGAACAGGGAAGTAGTAGAGAGAGGGTGTCAGGGGAAAAAAGCATTTGGAAAAACTTGAAAATATTTCTGAGGAACTTTAGTAGTAAATGCTTTATGAATATTGAATAATAAGAAGAAGACAGAAAATCCGTATGATGGAACAGAGTCTGTAAAGAAAAAGGAAAGAACATGAAGTTCTGAAACTAAGCTTTGTTATAATTGTATGCCAACGCTGAATACTCATTTTGCTCCTCTATCATTTGCTTAAAGTCTCCTAGGAATGGGAGATAAAAGTGCATGCCAAAAAAATAAAAAAGGAATTAAAAAAAGGTCAACAAGGAAGGCACAAAGGGATAAGAAAGAATGAAGTAATAGGACTTTTAAAAATTCTTGGCAAGAACATAATTTTTTTTCATAAGAACTTTAAATTTTTTTCTTGGCAACAAAGTTATTGATAAAATTGAAAATGCCAGCTTAAATGCTATGTTACAGAAGTAATGATCTAGGATTCATGTATTTAGATCCACAGGCTATTAGAGATATAAAGGACACTAAAGATCATTTCTTCTACCTTTCATTTCAGAGATGGGACCAGAAACTTGAACTGATATTCCCAATGTCAAAAAACCAATTAACAGCCATTTGGGAGCTGAAATCCTGGTTTTTAGTCTAGGACTAAGGACCCCAGAAATTTCTCCCCCTTCTTAGTAAAACTGATGAGAAAAATAAAGGTTGTGCGGTTCACTGACTTGCTTGAGGTCAATCAATGCATTAGAAGCAAACATGTGCTTAGAGCCAGAGGCTCATGAATTCTGCTCCAGAACATGGGTTTACCTGCTATGACACCATCAATGGTTTCAAAGTTGGGTTCTCTGAGATGAGCTAGAGATTAGTGGGTGGGAAGCTTATTAGGGAATTCTCTGGGAAACAACCATGGAATGGGAGAGAAGGAAGCAGAATAGGGCATAGGGGGAAACTGAGCTGTGACACTTTCTAATGAATGTCATAGGTGACCGAGGGGAAAGTTTGAGACTGGGATGACCACTGGGGATTGTTATGAGTTGGAACAAGCAGTCTAGGTCTTTATAAACCCAGGGATTAACCTTTATTTGCTGCACCCAGGGAAGATCCATGACCTGGAGCAAGGACATTCTCTTCAGCCAAAGCCCTTTACAGAAAGGGCTGACAGCTAAGGGCCGGCATTGGGCAGCAGTTCCAAGAGCTGGTAGACCAAGATTTTCATTCCTAAAGGGGAATCTTGGCAGGATGTCAGTGAACTACTTGTACCTCTTGGATCCACTTCTTCATATAAATACTGGGAATCGATCTTCCAAAATTCCGGTGGGTTTCTTTTCCTGGAGGAATCTTATAAGAATAAGTTTGGTACGATAAACTGGCACCCCTGATGATAGAGCTAGTTTAAGGTCTCAGCTGATGTTCACCATCCACCTCCTCTATTATCCACTCTAAATTTCCCTCATTCTCTCCAGTCTTGGTGGCTGTCCTAGGGGCATGACCCTGACCATTCTGAGCCTGTGCTCACCATGCCCTATTTCAGCCTTAGTTATGCTTGTGTATTTATCATCAAGTTTAGGCAAGTGGATCACATGAGTGCCAAAAGTATTTCTTCCCGTCCCCATTGTATATAGGAGGGCCTGCCTCCTCCCAATGATCAGCAGTAATTAATACTGCCAAGATGATGACTCCTTTTATTTTAAGATTATAACCTGGCCTGAGGAGCTTGAAAAGGCCAAGTGCCAGCCAAAGCATATAGCACAACGATAATATTTCTGTTTGATCCCTGGTGAAAACATTTTCCCTTTGGGAAATGGGACCTCAAGTCGAGTAGTTCCCAGAGTTGCAGAAACAGGAAGCACAGGTTATCCAAGTGGGTCACTGGTAGTGGTGATAAATGAGGTCACTCTTTCTTGCGTATCTCAACTATGGATCCATGGATTCAACCAGCACCGTTAAAAGATCATT
This sequence comes from Trachops cirrhosus, assembly GCA_028533065.1. Lineage (NCBI taxonomy): Eukaryota > Metazoa > Chordata > Mammalia > Chiroptera > Phyllostomidae > Trachops > Trachops cirrhosus. The sequence continues at coordinate 69,341,560 of CM052548.1, read as the reverse complement.
GATTTAGAGTGCACTATGCATTTTGGTGGATGAAGCTTGATATGGATAGTATTACCTTCAAGCTGTCACTTCAGCTGTGCCTTCAAAAGGCCACTATTGGGCTAGAAACTTTCGGTGGGTGTGGGTGTGGGTGTGGTATGACCAATGAACTCATGGACAGGTACCAGGTACTATTCCTTAAAGTGGACCCGCTGGCCTGATGCTATATTATGTAGGATGATACTGGTAAATCACACATGGTAAGGTTCAGGTAGTGATGCTAACTGATCTGTTGTGGGTAGAAAAGCCAAATCCAAACCCAGAACCTGTGTCTGTTCCTGTCAAAATGCATTAAGTGTCTTCCAAGTTGAGAAAGATCCAATGTATTCAACTAGCTACCAAATGGCTCTTCGTTCTCCTGTAGGGATGGTGCCACTCTGGGGAATTAGTGTTGGTTTTTGTTTTGAGCAGGTGAAACATTCAATCAGATGAGTAGCTTGGTCAGCCTGGTAACTGGAGACAATGCTGCTGAGCCCATGTGTAGCTCCTGTCTCTCACACTACGGATATTTCATCGATGTGTCCATCGTGCTAGCACTGGAATTGTTGACGACAGATATTGCCTGACGTCAACTGACCACGTCTTACTGTCGACCTGAGTATTTAGTACCTCTTCTACAATGGGTATTTCCTCATCGGTGTTAACATTTGGTACAAAATCTTAAGTCTTCATGCCTGTTCCCATAGGTCCATCCAAATTCCTCTACCCCAGACATTCTTTTCTTGCTCTTCCAGTTTTTATTCCTTTTGACATCCTAGTCGAGCCACATGCCCCTGCTCACGAGTCCACAGACATTATAAGCTCAGGACATTTCCCTTTCTACACAAAGAACAGGACTACATGCACTGGCTGAAGCTCTGCTTATTGGGAGGATTTCTCCGTGCTCTGCTGTTTACAGCCGCCTCTAAGTCAGGCTCTAGTACAGCCTCCAAGCACCTCCAGTTTTTACCCATGTTCCGGGCCAACCCATCTGTTTGCCAAATGTGATTTTTTCCCTCTTCTGTAAGTTGGGCGTGCAAAGGATTCCCCTATATGGTGATAGGTATGAGTCGCCAGTCACGTGCTACAGCAACAACAGTGTATGACTTCAGGATCTACACCACCTGCTCATGTAGCTTTCTTGGGTCTCCTGGTCCTATTAATGTTTGATTCTGGGCGTACCACGTCCACCTCATGAAGTATTGGTCCTGGACCCACCTGACATCATGACTTTGTGCTCTGATAGTACCTAACTCATAATAAACAGTTCAGGCCTCATGGTGATTTGTTGTCCACAGTTAGGTGCTACATTTCTAACTGGATTCACCAGTATCACACCAACACCTACTTTTCAGAAGATGTATAAATATCTGTTGTAGATGGCATGGCCTTACTCCAAAACCCTAGACATCTGCGTTGTGACTCTCCCATTTGGACTTGCTATAAACACCATATGGCACCTGTTTCTACCACAGATACCTCTAAGGCTATGCCATAGTGATGGGTTATATAACTCAAGTGACAAAAATACTTTCACCACTGTCTGAATTACTATACATTCTTTTCCTGCTTTGGTCTTTACTCAAAGCTGGAAGCCTTTCATGCCTCCTGGCATATGATCTGGTGCTGTATTACCACTGGGTGTGGAACATGATGCCTCCACAACATGGAAGCACCTACCAGATAAGGTATTTCCTTTTCTGGGGTAGAAAGTACAACTTGCAATACTCTGTCCTTTCTTTGGAGGAGATGTCCTCAAATGTCCAAGCTCAATAGATTTTTAAACATTTTACTGATATAACAGAATCTGAATCTTCATAATGGTTTACCTCCCAACCACTGGGAGGGGTGTATTTTATCTAGACTTACAATGTACTTACCATTTCTTTTTCATCTTGTCCAATTTGCATTATATCTTAGATATAGTGGACCAATGAGATTTTCTGTGGTCAAGTCAATCCAGATCTCTTAAAGCAACATTATGACAGGGAAGACAAGTTAACATAC
>CM052548.1:69306106-69339035 GCA_028533065.1 Trachops cirrhosus | reverse complement strand
GGATGCTCAATAAATATTGGCTAAAGGATAAACTAATGAATGTGAGTCATACTCTATTTGGTTAGTAGATTTCTCTGCTTTTGAAACACTTATTGTTAAAGTTAAGGTCATAAATTTGGTTAGGAATTAACAGTTGCTTTAGATGAATTTGGGACTAAAATTGCTGTAATTGCTGCCGTCTATGAGATTTTCTGGAGTGGTGGTCAGAAGAATCAACTATGGTTAATAAATACATCGTTAAACACTTTAATGTCTGCAACCAGAGATATTCATGTTTCATCAGTTGATCTGATTTGTGGCTCTTGACAGCTGCTGTAGCATTGATGACGATGGTGATGATGATAGGAGGTAATATTCATTGAACATTATTTTGCTAGGTCACAGTGCTAAGAATTTGGCATTCGTTAACTTATGTGAGGTTCACTACAACTCTATGTGTAACAGTTTGGCATCTTACTAATGAGAAAACAGAGGTGTAGAGGAGTAAATAGCCAAAGCCATACACCTGGTGTGTAGGGGCACCAGCGTTTGAACTAGGGTGAGACTTCCACCAAAGTGTGTGTTCTCAACTACTATGATATTCTAAAACAGCAGTGAGGCAAGACAAGGGGAGGGAGGAGATCTAATTTGAAGAAAAATAAATCCTACACTTCCCTTTCAAAATGGGTGGGGGATGAGAGGGAATGTTTGAGGGTATTTTAGAAACACTGTGTGAAAATAAGTAACCATTAGGAAGAAAGAAAAATGGCAATTTCCAAACATTATTTGAAAGTTGTAGGAACAGAGGAGAAGGATATCCAGGCTTTGGGGGAGATGGGGGAGAATTATGGAGGTTCTGTTTTGGTTGAGATTAGGAAGTGAACAAAGGACATATCAGGAAAAAAAGGGACAAGAATGCTCACATAATTATCAGAAGTAAGGTCTGTAAATAATGTGTCTAATCAATGTGGTGAAAAGCCTAGTGGGTAATCAAATTTCACTCCATTGGTAGGATACTGCAGTGTAGTCTCCTTATGCTATCTACAGATACGAGGTCTGTCCAGAAGGTATCCAGTCTTGTAATATGAAAAGTAGGGACATTTATTGAAGAAGATACAAGATACAAGAGACATTGTACATGGGACAATGATGCCTCAGTCCCCGTCAAAAAAGGCACTTTGGGACCTCACACAGTTCTCCCAGTCGCCATCAGCTGCCCCGTCATATTTTCCTGAATTTCGTTGACAGTCTGAAATCTCCTTGGTGCAAAAACCTTGAGAAATGGATGGATATGCCTTGAGCTGAGATCTGGGCAGGGCATGGTGGTATTCACTGCAACTCATATTCTTGTTTTCCCTTGTCAGGGTCAAATAAAATGTCAGAATATACAGATACACATGGACTATCAGTCCTGAGAGGGACCTTAAATATCACACATTTTACAATTTGGCCCCTTAGCACACATGAAGAAATTTAAACACTTTCTAAGTGTTCACCAAGGTCCCCAAAAATAGATTAAGATATTTCCCTATGTTTCAGGTTCCCATACTCTATTTCCCCCAACACTTTGATAATAAAGATTAAGGGGATGTTTCATTGCATATGTATACTGAATTTGAGCAACTGCCTTTGAGAAGCTGTAGAAGAAGCATATAAATAGATGCTTGTTCTGTTGTTTGCTTCTGCCAAGGTGAAGAAAGAGAATCAGTTTAATTGGTGAAAATAAAGCTATAATAAAGCTATTGCATAGAAACTAGGGTATACAGTGGGAACATCACAGTCATTACTCAGGATAGTTGAAATTAAATACAGCCTGGAGGCATGGAATTGAACCAACTGACCCAGCAAGATCCCATCAGCCCATTAGTTGTGGAGCTAAATTGAGAAAGTATTATTGTTTTTAATTGGTTCCCATTTGACCTTATTAAAAGTTGAATGTGCTTTTACTCTAACTTTTTATCCTCTTGACATTTCTCTCCTTGTATTGTATAGGTTATTTTGTCTTCCTTCATTATAATTTTCCTTTTATATTGCACTGTGTTTCCTTCTGGAAAAAATGATGTTTCCTTGCCATGCATTGGAGGGAGCAACAGCAAAATATTCTTGAGTATGTAACTTGTCCTTATTAGCCTTGTTACTGAAAGAATCATATGAGACAGCTATGTCCCACTTCTCTGAGGCCTTGGTCATGTATTCCAACAATAATTGCTTGCAAGTATGTTTGCCTTTATAATGTAATCCGTTTGAGAGCAAGTATATTTCCTTTCATCCTTGTTTTTGCCATAGCCTGACACAGAGTAAGCTCTCAAAAAATGTTTGTTGAATGAATTGGTAATTGGTAATATATTATAGTTGTTTATTCATGTATCCATCTCTTTAGCTAGACTGAATTAAAAATGGGAATCAAATCTTATTCATCTTTATACCACTAGTTTCTGCATATACTATTCATGTAGTAGGCATTGAAAATATTGTAGTGATTAAAGGAATAGAAAAGGAATGACAGAGTGGGAGAGTCTATGAATTGTTCATTAAGGGTTGTGGGAAAGCTCACTCCAAAATTACCTTTCTTCCATGCCTGTCAGTGATGTGAGCATTTCCCCTGTGAGTTCATTCACTATCTGCTGCTAAGGGGCCTCTTGATAAGGTAAGTCCAGAGTTTGGTAAGAACTCCAGGTCATTTTTAGAAATGCAATTACTTCACAGGATGAGAGCATCGGTGACCTGAAGGGAAGGAAAATGACTAAGGTGGGCAAAGGGCACCAGGAGAGCGAGCTTTGCTACTGTGTAATGTCGCCCTAGGTCAGCCTGGGGATGTGACGGAAAGACATTGAGACAGTCTAGCCTAGTGTGTAGGGATCAAACCAGAAGGAAAATCCGTATATAGCAGTAGTTCTATGAGACTAATGAGGAGAGTAATTAAAACAAGCAAATGTACAAATGAGAAGCTTCGTTTATTCTTCAAAGAAATATTTTTGTGTTCCTGATGTGTCCTAGGCACTGTGATAGGCATTGTGGATACGACAGGAAACAGCAAACATTTTCACTATGCTAAAGAGTGTATCAGCTCATAGGGGAGGTTGATATTGAGCAAATACCACCAAAAAACTCAGTGAAAACCTGTATTTACAGTTGAAAAGGCAACATGAGGGGAAATGCCTGCTATTGTGATACAGGACTATTATTGCGATAATAGGACTAACCTAATATGAAAGTTAAGGGACAACTTTCCTGAGGAAGGGTCTTATAAGATAATGCTTGAAGGAAAAAAATAGGTATTAGCAATGCAGAGGTGGAAGGAATGGTAATCTTTCTTTTTTTATCCTCACCTGAGGACATTTTTATCATTGCTTTTTAGAGAGAAACAAAGGGAGAGAGAAACATTGAATGAATGCTTCATTCTCAATATGAGAATGAAGCATTGATTGGTTGCCACCTTTATGTACCTGGACTGGGCATTGGAACCCATACTGGAGATTGTATGTGTCCAGTCCTGGTGTTGCATGTGCCCCTACCTGGACTGGGGATGGAACTTGCCCAGGTATGTGCCCTGAGTGGAACTGAACCCACAAGCTTTCAGTTATGAGCTGATGCTCCAACCAACTGAGCTACACTGCCCAGGGCCAGAATGGTATTCTTGAGAAAAGTGAGAGCATGTGAAAATACTTCAAAGGGGAAAGAACTTGAGCACTTCTGGAACTAAAAGAAAATTGTTGTGGTTGGAGCTTAGTGAGAAATGGGAAGACTAGAGCAAATTAAAGTTGAAAAGTAAAGCAAAGTCTTGAGACAAATTATACCATGCCTGAACACCAATGAGTTTGGATTTTATTTTAACAGGAAGACATAGAATAATTTAATCACATTTATAGGAGAGATATCATCAACTTATATTTTTTAAAAAGATGACTGTCGAAGATGGCAAACTAGGACACTCCTTCACTCATCTGCAGAAACATCAGGTAAACAACAGCATACCAACCGAAGCGGCTTTGTGGGAGCTCTGGAGACCAGGTAAGGATCTGCTTCAACCTGGAGAATTTCCAACCACGGGGAAACCCAGTCAGAATGGAAGAATTGTTGGGGATGGCCGTTCCTTTTTGCCCTCCTCATGGGAGGAAGCCAAACAATTCCTGGTTTCTCATTCATGATAAAAAAGAAAAAAAGTACAATTTGTTTGCAACATTTTGACCTGTATGGGCTCTGCCCAAGGAACTGGTTTCTGTCTTGCCTGACTTGGAGCACTGATGGAAATGATGGCATAGTCTGGCAATCAAGTGGGGGGTTGCTAAAAACACGGGTGGTCACCATGACACAGGAGAGCTTCAGGGGGACCACAGACCCATGGGTGCCTCGGGGCAAGAGATTACAGGCAGGGGAATATAATAGAACACCTAAGGCCTTATAAAGAGTAACAGTCAGATTCTAAGGGGAATTCAGACATTTGAAAGCAGCTGTGAATATTGGGGAAAGGATAAAAAGTGAACATACAAACCAGGGAAGATGTATGTCGAGAAACGGCTGGAGAAAAGCTTCAGCCTTCACACCAGAATTTTTAGTGGTCTTTCCTGTACAGAGCCAGTTTCCAAAGACTGGGTGACGATGTAATTTTTTTACATGCTGAATTTACAACAAAAAGTCATAAGCACACAAAGAAAGAGTGAGACGCGGCCCACTCAAAGGAACAAAATAAGTATCCAGGCACTGACTCTAAAGAAACACAGGCTTCAGACTTACTTGACAAAAGATTTAGAAAACTGTCTTACTGTCTTAATATGCTCAGTAAGATAAAAAAAAAGAACACAGAGAACTAAAGGAATCAGGAAAACGATATATAAACAAAAATGGGGAATATCGACAAACTGATAGAAATTACTTTAAAAGGAGCAAAATAGAAATTCTTGAGCTGAAAAATTCAATAACTAACCTGAAAAATTTAGCAGAGGTTTTCAACAGAAGGCTTGAACAGGCAGAAAAAGAATCAATGAACGTGAAGGCATTTTGAAATTACCAAGTCTAAGGACCAAAAAGAGAAAAGAATGAAGGAAAGTAAACAGAGCCTAAGGACTTATGGAACAGCATTGAATGGATTAATATATGCATTATGGGAGTCCGAGGAGAAAAACAGAAAGAGAAAGAGGTAGAATGCTTATTTGAAGAAATAATTGTGGCCTAAAAAATGTCTATACTTGAGGAAAGAAGTGGACATACAGGAATCTCAATGAACTCCAAGTAGAATAAACTCAAAAGAGACCCACACTGAGACAAAATATCATCAAACCATGGAAAGTAAAAAAACAAATAAATAATCTTAAAAGCAGCAAGAGAAAAGTAACCAATCATATACAAGATGTCCTCAATAAGATTTTCAACCTATTTCTCAGCAGAAACCCTACAGTATAGAAGGCCATGGATGATACATGTAAATTGTTAAATGAAAACCCTGTCAACTGATAATTCCTTATCTGGCAAAACTGTCATACAAAAATGAGGGAGAAATCAAGACATTCCTAGAGAAACAAAGACTGAGTCACTTAATTGTGACTAGACTTGTCCTACAGGAAATGCTAAAGGGATTCCTTTAAGTTGCAATAAAAGGACACTAGATAGTAACTCCAAACCATATAAAAATATAAATTTTTCCAGTAAAGGTAAATATATGGACAAGTATAAAAACCTATATTATTGCCCTGGCTGGCGTAGCTCAGTGGATTGAGTGCGGGCTGCGAACCAAAGCATCGCAGATTTGATTCCCAGTCAGGGCACATGCCTGGGTTGCAGGCCAGGTCCCCAGTGGGACCACATGAGGCAACCACACATTGATGTTTCTCTCCCTCTCCTTCTCCCTCTCTTCCCCTTTCTAAAAATAAATAAATAAAAAATCTTAAAAAATAAATAAATAAAATAGTGACAATTATCTTTAAAAAAAAAAGAAGGTAAAAAAAACCTATATTATTGCAAGTTTGGTTCAAACTCCACATTTATTGCTTTATAGAATTGAAAAGACAAAAACTTAAAAACAGTTATTAATCTATGTGAATATAAACAATATATACAGGTCTAATTTGTGGCATCAATAACAAAGTGGGGAGGAATAAAGCAGTAAAGGAGTAGAGTTTTATACGCCATTGAAGTTAAGTTGTTTTCAGTTTTAAAAAGATTGTTTTAACTTTAGAATATTATATGTAATTCCCATGGTAACCACAAAGTATACCTACAGAATACACACAAAGGGAATCAAAGCGTGTCATTATAAATTATTAACCAAACACAAAAGAAAGCAGTAAGGGAGGAAGTGAGGGTCAAGAAAGCTATAAGGCATACGGAAAACAAATAACAAAATGGCAAAATTTAGTACTTCTTCTTCAGTAATTACTTTAAATGTAAATGGATTAAACTTCCCAATCAAAAGATATATTAGTAGATTGACCAAAAGAATTAAAAAAAAACAGATACAACTATCTGCTGTCTACAAGAGACTCACTTTAGATCTAAAGACACACATAGGTTGAAAGTGAAAGGATAGAAGAAAATATTCCAATCATACACTACGAGAGAGCAGGGATAGCTACACTAAAAGCAGACAAAACAGATTACAAGTCAAAAACTCTTACAAGAGACAATATTATATAATGATGAAATAGTTAATACATCAAAGCAATATAACACCTATAAACATGTATACACCAAACATCAGAGCTTTTAAATATAGGCAGCAAAAATGAACAGAGTTGAGGGGAGAAATTGATAGCTCTACAATTTCAGTTAGTAATGGATTTCAATGCCCAACTTTCAGTAATGGATAGGACAACCAGACAATAAGGAAATCAAAAGGAAGTATGACCACCAGTATATACCAATTGTACCTAACAGACATATACAGGACACTCTGCCCAAAACAGCAAAATGGTTTTTTTTCAAGAGCACATGGAACATTCTGCAGGATAGACCTTATATTAGGCCAAAAAAAATTTAATAGATTTAAAAATTTAAAATAATTCAAAGTATCTTTTCTGATCACAAAGCAATGAAACTAGAAATAAGCAGCAGAAGGAAAAGTGGAAAAATCCACAAAAAATGTGAAAAATAAGCAATATACTTAAACAACCAGTAGGTCAAAGGAGAAATTGCAAAACATCTTGAGACAACTGAAAATGAAAAAAACAACATACCAAAACTTAAGGGATGCAACAAAAGCAGATTTTTTTGTTTTGTTTTGTTTTTGACTTACAGATTGGGGAAGGGAGGGAGAAAGAGAAGGAGAGAAATGTCAATGTGTGAGAGAAACGAATGGGTTGTCTCTCACATGCCCCAGCTGGGGACCTGGCCTGTGACCCAGGCATGTGCCCCAGGCATGTGCCCTGACTGGGAATTGAACTAGCAGCCTTTTGGTTCCCAGGCTGGCACTCAATCCACTGAGCCACACCAGCTAGGGACAAAAGCAGTTTTAAGAAGGAAGTTTATGCTTACATTTAGAAAAGAGGATCAAATCAGTAACTTCAATTTACACCTTAAGAAAATAGAAAAAGAGCAAATTAAACAAGTTAGCAGATGGAAGAAAATAAATAAAGATTAAAGATAAAATAGAGAATACAAAAACACAGAAAAATCAATGGAACCAAAAGTTGATTCTTTGAAAAGATCAATGAACTTGACAAATCTTTAGCTAGATTTACCAAGAATAAAAGGTGAAAGGCTTTAACTAAAATCAGAAATGAAAGTGGGACTTATAACCAATTTTACAAAATTGAAAATAATACCGTGAATAATTGTACATTGACAGACTGGATGAACTAGATGAAATGGATCAATTCTAGAAACACAATCTACTAAGACTGAATTGTGAAGAAATGGAAAACTTGAACAGATATATAATGAGTAAGGTGATTAAATCAGCAATCAAAAACCCTCCAACAAAGAAAAGTCCAGAGCTATATGGCTTCCTTGGGGTATTATCAAACATTTAAAGAAGACTTAACACAAAACCTCTCAAACTCTTCCAAAAAACTAAAAAGAGGAAGAAATGCTTCCAAACTCAGTCTCTGAGGTCAGCATTACCCTGATATCAAAACCAGGCAAAGACTGTCAACAAAAGAAAGTTAAACACCATTTTTCTGATGAATATTGATGCAAAAGTTCTTAACAAAATATAGGCAAATAGAATTGAACATCACATTAAAAGGATCATACACCATGACCTAATGGGATTTATTTCTGGAATGCAAGAATATGGGAAACATATGTCTAACATACAAAAGTTGATCAGTGTAATACACCGACCACATGAACATCATGAAGGGAAAATCCCACAAGATCCTGTCAATATATGCAGAAAAAATATTTGACAAAGTTTAACACAATTTTATTTATAAAAGCACACAAAAAACTAGTAATAGAAGAAAAGTGCTTTAACATGCTAAAGTCACATATGAGAAGCCTATAACTAACATGTAAAATATAAAAGGTAAAACACTAAATAGTATTTTTTTATATCTTAAAAATTCATGTAAATGACATTATACCCTCTATATCATTTGACAATTTGCTTTCCTTGCTGACATATTTTTGAAAGGAGGGGTTTTGAGTCTGTAAAGTAAAAATGCTGAGTTTTCCTATTGGCATTCATTTATAGAAAATATATAATAATATAAAATACAAATATAATAAGAAGCCCTTCTGTGTAACTGTATGAATGACATTTGATGATCGAAGGCATTTAAAAACTTTGTATCAAAATGGTCATTGGAGTCCTGTTTGGAGAAGAATCTAAGAAAAAACATTGGCAGAAAGGGGAACCTTTTTTTTTAATAATAAATGATTTTCCCCTTAATTTGGATAAGTTTTTCTGAATCATATCCAATGTCAATTTTCATTACAATATACTGGTTGCATAAGCCATTTACTAATTTGTCTTTGCTAAAGAAATTACTGAAGTTGAATAAAACTGTAAGTTTTTTCTTTGCTGAGGAGCAATTTCTGAGCTATTTATTGATAGAAAATACTCCCAAGGACCTTAATGATTAGGCCCTGGTGATCCCACACAGTTTGGTGGGTACTGGGCATTCATTAGAAATATATTTGTTCCACAATATCCTATATATGATTTCATTTTGACTCCTCTGCATTCGTAGGAAATGGACATTAGTTTCTCATTTTTCAAAAGAAATAATTAGGGAACAGAGACTCGCGAGTCACCCCAGGTCACATAAGCGAACAGCGGAGCCGAGACTCAAAGCCAGGACCTCCTTCCTCGGAGCCTGTGTTCTTTCTACTCTCTGCCAATGCAGAGTGCTCTTTGGAAAAAGTAAAAGTCTGTCTTGGGAAAATAAATTTAGCTCATTTTGTTTTCCTATTTCTCCATCTGATTTTCATGGAATTTGTTAATAGGCTTCCACATATTTTTATTGGCGCTAGTTATGTGACTCTTTTCAAGGCTTAAAAAATAGTATATTTTTTCAAACTAATATTGGTAACTTCTATCTGAGATTATCAGTTTTGCCAGCATGTCAGAAACGTGAATGTTTATTTCATTTCTGTAGCTACTTCCTCTTGTCTCCCCTTTTCCCTGGTTCTCCTGTGTCGAGTTCAATATAACTCTTTTTATTTTATTTTATTTTATTTTATTTTTTTATTTTAATCATTATTCAAGTACAGTTTCTATTCTTTACTCCCATTCCAGCCCACCCACCCATCCCTCCCCTCCTCCCTCCCATTTCCAACCCCCCTAGTTTTTGTCCATGTGTCCTTTATATTTGTTCCTATAAACCCTTCCCTCAATATAACTCTTGACATTCATGCCTACTCTACCTTCTTATTGGTTATTTGTACCAAATGAGAAAACAAGTGTAAAAAGGTTTTGCAAACTATGATGAGTTATACATGTCAAAGAGTTCTAGGAATATAGATTTGAGTCTGAAGGTTAAAGTCAGTATCTTATGTGAGGATTACCAGTGATGTCCATGAACAAGAAAAGGGGTACATTTTCCCCAAGTTTCATTAATTCCTTGAAAACTTAGGGTCATTTTTTGTTCTCTATAAATAGAGGGGAAAGACGAAGAGTATATAAATGGTTTCATTTGAATATAGAATAGAAGAAATCCAAGGAACTGCTACTGTGTCCCATTACATATCTTTGTCATTGTACATGGGTTTTTGTTTGTTTTAGCACTCTCTTACTCTGGCACTACAAGGCTCATCCTGTATATTTCCTGCACCAGCGCTAGAACTAATCTTTTTCCCAAGAAACCCTGGTTTCTTTTATTGGAGAATTATATTAGAAACCGGGAGCTGGGCTTTAGGTATGGTCATTGCTGCTGGGACATCTTTGCTCCTAGGCCTTCCCAGCTGACGGAGGAAATATGTATGTGCATGAGCTCTCTGTACAGACGTATCTACAAATATTTCACAGGTTCATAATGATGCCTCCAATTCTAATCCATCACTACATGGTTGATTCTAACCTTTTTATTTTGTCTACCTGTAACTTCCTAATTTAACGGGAAGAAATCTGGCTCCTATTTGCCATCCATTTACTTAGTTGATCAGTTCTGGTTTACATAGAGAAAAATGATTCAACATTGCTAACCTGTGCCCTCCTGGGAAGTAATCTTATCAACTAGAATACAGAATTTATGTACAGTCTTATGGACCCTATTTATTTCTAAAATTACTTAGGTCAGCACCTCTTGCTTTTCCTTCCGTAAAGTTGTTCCAGATTTGTAATACAGTTAGCTTCTTCTGTCATATTGTGTATTCCATACCAGGATTTCCTGACCTCCTAAATGATGTTTAAAATTTGCATATAGTGGGAGCATTTGAGATCTTGCTCCTTGGCACATGTCATCAGTGTGGCTCAAATAAATTGTTAAAAATTTAAAAAAAAAATTTGCATAGATTAAAGTTTACTCTTTGCGCTGTAAATTTCTGTGGGTTTCAGCAAATGCGTAACATCATATATCTATTTTTATGGGACCACACAGAAAGTGGCACTGATATGCTTTGTGCTTTACCTTTCCGCCTTCTCCCCCAAACCCCTACTAATAACTGATCTGTTTACTGTCCCTATTGTTTTTATTTTTCCACAATGTCATGTAAATGGGTTTATACATATGTAGACTTTTCAGACTGCTCTCTTGCATTTAGCAACACACATTTAAGGTTTTCATCCATGTCTATGTGTGGCTTTCTAGCTCTTTTAAAAAATACTCCTGAATAGTATTCAATTATATGGGTGTACCTTAATTTATTTATACCTATTGTAGGATGTTTTGGTTGCTTTCAGTTTTAGGCAATTATGAATAGGGCTTCTATATGCATTTTCATGCAGGTTTTATGGGGATATACATTTTCAAATTAGTTAAGTAAATACCTAGTGTTTCAAATGCTGGATCAAAGGGAGTAGCAAAAACCTGTGCAAAACACCTCTTGGCCTCCCCACTGATTAGGACTTTAGTTATACTTGAAACCTGTTTTAGAATATTTGGCATTTTTATTCAATATATATAGCGATTGGGCAGAATATATGTAAAGAATCAAAACTTTTTAAAAATCCTATTTTTATTCAGCTTGCATTCAAGTACTTTAAAAACGGACATTCTATCAGAGATAATGTTATGTCTATTCACCTTATTACCCATGGCTGTGTGATTCTTTACACTGTGTTATTTACTCTTTCCTAGTAATACAGAATGAAGCTCTGGGTCTTAAACAGGCAGTTTTGAGAAGGAAAATCTAAATGCTGCTCTTTGGGGATAAATTGATCATCACACCACAGTATTAAAGAAATTCAAACAACCTACACATACACCTGTTTTAGATCAACATCTTTCTCCAATTTGTGGGTAGAAATTCAATGAGTATTCTCTGCGAGGCTGACACAAAGAGCATCTCTCCCATTTAAAGGATCTAATGGTCTTAGAGCCCCTTGAGGAATCTAGATTAATGGAGGCTACTCAGAGAACTGCAGAACATAGGAAATCCAGCTAGTGAATGAATAGCACTTGGATCCAAAAGCTAAAATGCTATCTCATGAGGCAAATCTAGTAAAGACAGACCCACAGATGTAGTAATATACTGATGATGTAAGTTTTTCCTGTTGTGTTTTTGGCTTCGCTGATACAGTGTGGGTTTGCATATAAGTACATCAATTATATAAGCTTAAAATACAGATTTGTGGAGAAACCTGTGTTAATTGTCATCATTCAGTGGTTTACATATACTCTCCCGATCCTGCTACCTATAATCATTAAAATACTAAGCTGGCTTCCACCTGTGGAATGTAATTTCTGAACGTAGTTATTTTCCTTTTCAGCATTTAAATCACATGCATTGACCTGAGACTTAGAATTAAAATTCTACCAAAACAATTGCTACAATTTAATAAGGTAAACCTCAGTTCACATCCTCTAGGGAGGGTCAGGATTCGTTGTGTGGACTCCAGGTAGAGGAAGAGGAACCTGAGGTGTAGAAAAGTGATGAGGTGCCCATTGTCGCCTGGAAACAAGTGCACGGACTGCTGTGAGGACCGGTGATTCTGAGGAAAGCGAGGTCTTTGTGCCTGAACCAAGCTCGGCCAACCCAACTGAATTTGTTTCTTCTAACTCCACTGACAAATATTGGTTTGGGGGTACCCAAGACGAACTTTATCTTCCCAATATCAGTTAGTTATTATATGAGTTTGATGAGCACACTAAGAGTAAAGACGAGTTTTTGGAGGCAGAAATAATGGGTGATTATTTTGAGCTACTTGAACTAAGTTTGCAGATAGGAAAACTCATGATCATATCGTATTGAGGCGAGCGTTGCCAATTCAAGCAGTTCCTAGCCGAGGGCTGCTGGGGAAGCTTCCCTGCTTGGACACCGCCGACGTCTGACACCACATGTCCGTTGTTGCTTTGGCAGTGACCTCCTGGGGAGCCAAGGGGCAGCTTCTTTTAGACTAGTTCAAATTTTTAAACTTGGTGTACCAGCAGTTCACAGAATTTGGAAATTTACGTAGAATTTTCACTGTGTCAAATGGGGCCCTTAAAAACAATTACCATTTACAATCACCTCCATTTCAAAAAGAAAAGAATTTCAACTATAATAAAATTGAAAGACATATTCTCAGAATTAAGGTCAGTTCCCCAAACTGAGTAAAGTCAGCATTGTAAACACCCGTGTTCCCCCTCCTTGGTTATTTTTGTTGTTGTTGTTTTATTTTGATTTGATTTTTCATTTTGCAAAAGAGCAATGACAGTTTTGTCAAGGGCTGGCATGGGCCTGAGGACCAGTGTCTGAGACTATCTGTGACTGAGACTTTTAAGTGACCCGACCACAATATTCTCACATAGCTTCAATGAAGTGTGATGACCGTCGGATGTCATTTCTTAAAGATAACCTAGGGGGAGCCAAAAGAGCCTCTCTAATTGGCCACCATCAGAACAGATGGAGAAATAACCATTTTGTCCCCTCTAAACTGTGATGTCACTTTCCGTGGTTTCAGTTATCCTGAGTCGACGGAGGTCTGAAACTATGAAATGGAAAACCTCAGAAATAAACAACTGATACATTTTAAATTCCACGTCATTCTGACTAGGGTGATGAAGTCTCCGGCAGTCGTGCCCTGGACGTGACTCATCCCTTTGTTCAGCATCTTGGCGCTGATCACTTAGCACCCGCCCTTTACTCACTTAGTGGCCCTGATGATTGATGATCAGATCCACTGCTGAGGCATCACAGTGCTTGTGTTCACGTCACCCTTACTTTACTCCCTAATGCCAAAGGCAAGGCACACTGTGCTGCCTTTGAGTGAAAAGGTGGGAAAAGCACAGTAAAATGTTTTGACAGAAAGAAACAGACCATTCAAATGACTTGAATTACAGTTTGTTGTTATCGTTCTATTTTACTATTAGTTGTTGGTAATCTCTTATTGTGCCAAACTTATGAACTTAACTTTATCATAGGTTTCTATTTATAGGAAAAAACATAGTACATATAAGGTTTGTTACTATCTCTGGTTTCAGGCATCTACTGGGAGTCTTGGAACACACCCTCTGTAGATAAGAGGGGGACTATATGAGGAGAAACTGGCTGAAAAATAAAATACCAGTGTTTTGTGGAAACAGTGATTGAGGTGAGTTCTTTCAATCTTAAATGAGACATAGAAAGAATGGGAGATCAGTTCATTTGTTTAATTAGAAATAACAATTCTCAGTGAGGAAGGGGCTAATATTTAAAAATAAATAGTTCAATTTGTGATACACTCTCCAAGGTTAATGCTAAAACCAAATTATTTTTGAGAAGGCATGTGTTTGGAAGGACAGTTTATCTTCATAGTCACCTGTGCGTGAACTTATTATATGTGAAATCTAAGAAACAAAACATACAAACAAAACAAAACAAAACCCAGACCAATAAATATAGAGAACAGATTGGAGGTTGTGGAGAGTTGCAGGGAGAGGGGGAGTAGAAGAAATGGGCTAGAGGAGGGGATCAAGAGGTACAAACTTCCAATTATAAAATGAGTAAGACGTGAGAAGATAATATACAACCTGGAGAGTACAATCAATAATACTGTATTATGGTGATCATTTCACAGTGCATATAAAGACTGAATCACTAATGTACTCGTGAAACTAATTTAACAGCGCATACCAATCATACTTCAATTGAAAAGTTAAAATTTTAAAGAATGTGCAAGCTGTTTGCATCATGAGAGCTCTTCCTTCCGCCTTGTTCTGGCCGCTTGAAAGAAGATTTTGTCATCAGTCGCAGAACACTAATAGAAGAAGCAGAAGTTGTGTGCTTTGCTGGTATGCACAGATCGTAACTGAGGGCCACGGGCAGCACGCAGCTGTTCTTCCATTGCACCAAGAAGCAAATGTTTCTGCCGTGTTCCACGTCGGTGTGCCCAGACCTCCCTACCTTGCTCCATTCAGAATAATTTCCCCAGAGTCGGATCTCAGCCAAGTGCAGCCCTTACATATCGAGGAAGGCACAAATGCTGGCTGGAGGCTTTTTTTCTGAAGTTGTAAAGGGTTTCTGGGTACTTTACTGGCAGGTTCAAGTATGAAATTGTGCAGGTTTTCACATCAAAACAGTTGCCCTTACATTTTCCATCCAAAACATCTCCCTTTTGATTCAAAATCAGGGGATAATTGGAAAAGCAGCTTTGTAAGAGTCTGGCTTTTTAAAAGAAAATGAAGTTGTTTAAGGCATGCAAATGGTGCTGTTTATTTTTACTTCTCTTTCTTGCATAGTAGTAGTTTTGCATCTTCCATGCCCTGCTTGGCTGTTTATGTGTGTAATCTCCATGGTTTTGTTTCAGTTCCAAGATGTCCTTTTACTCCATTGAGAGCAATTTTTCCCCTTATTTATTGTACCAGAGATGACACAGGGAACCCTCATTATCTATGCACTTGGGTGAAACTACAGCAAAATAAAATGGATTTTTATGGATAAAATTTACATCATTGAAAACAGAACATGTTTTCTCTAAGCTAACTAAATAGTACCATCTTTTTTTTGACTGCTGCTCTGCAATTCTTATGAAAAACAAAATCAAAATGAATCAAAAGAAAAACTAATTCTGTCTCTTTACGAAGTGGTAAATATATATATCCTAAGAACTGTACATGACTTTTATTAGCAATTTTTTAAATCCTAGATGTAATTACATTAAGTAATTTGGTTCCAGAGGAGTCTGAATAATTAAAAAGCACCTGCTGATTCTCTCCAGTAGAGTAAAAAGGCATTTTAATAATATACAAATGCAGAAACTGAAAAAGAAAAGACTTAAGTAGAAGGTCATATTAAGTAACCAATTGATTAATTTTCAGTTTCAAGGTTATCTTGCATTTTTACCAAAATATGCTACCCATTGGTTACAGATAGATGTTATTGGTGAGAAATCAGCTATATTGTTGGTTTTTAATATAACTTAGTAATATTATGGGTACTTTCCCTCCCTCTCTTGGTCTGGATGTCATGTCCACAAGGGAACCGTGAACTCCAGTTGGCTCTCCGGATTACCCACTGAATTGGGATGAGGGCTAGCATGGATGAAGGATATCCACAGGTAAGCTCGGGACATTTTACCTTTCATCTCTCCAACCCCCCACCCCCGTCAGATTGTTTCAGAGTCGCTGAGAGGCTGCGACATGTGCTGAGCGCATCTTTTCCCATTTCCTGTTTTAGCTGGTCACCGTGACGGAGGTCTAGGAAAAATGGAACGAATGGCCAGTGTGTAGGCATGAGGACAGAGACACTGGATTTAGCTCCTCATCATTACTTAAGTATGGCTGAATGTGACACTCCCTTTCCCTTGCAAACCACTTTGTCTTTTAGCCTCAACAAATTATAACCTAGCTCCTGGGGAAACTGGCCCTTACCCTTCTCCATGCCTGACCACTGCGGAGAGCTTGGCTGAGATGAAGGCTCCGGCTGCTGCAGGGGCCGGCTTGCACGGCACAAGGAGGGTTAACATCTGTTCTCCGTGGTTGATACCTAAGCATGGGGACAGTTGTCCTGTCCATCATCCTGACCACTTTGGACCTAAAGAGTATGCTCACCTTGCTCGGTGAGAGAGCTGAGGCTCGAGGAGGCTGTGCTTGTGGCTCATTGTGCCAGGTAAAAGGATGAAAACATGACAAAGCACCTGAAAATTTGGCACCTGTCCACACAGTGACTTTCATGAGACAGGCCGTCATTTCTCTTTGGGGTCTGTAATGATGACAAGACCATATATCTTAGTTTTTATGCACTGTTCAGCTCTCTCAATGAAAAGCATTCTGCATGAGGTTAGGGGTGGCTGGATGGCTAAAAGAACTCTGTTAAAAAATTCCACTGTCGTGGGGATATAAAAGACAACACAGGGATAGAGTCAGTAATAGTGTAAGGACTGTGCATGGTGTCAGGTGGGTACCGGAAATACCAGAGAGAACACTTTGTGAAGTGTATCATCATCTAACCACTCTGCTACATACCTGAAACTAATACAAAATAATATGGAGTGTAAACTGTAATTGAAAAATAAACAGAGAGAGAGCATAAAATATTAGGAAGAATGACTAAGGCATCTTTAAAGAAATTTTAAAAAAATGCCGTGTACCTCCACCTATGTTTTCTAAAGTTTGGACTGTCCTGAAAGTAGGTATTACTTATTTTGGAAAATCAAGTAGCAGATTCAAACCAAGATCCCCTCCATTTATTTATCTGTAAATAATTTGTAATTTCATTTATTATATTGTCTTTTCACAAGAAAGAATCATTCTAATTTCTCTGGATTTAGGGAAAAAGAAAGACTTGGCCATCTAGAACTGAAACCTTCAGTATCTAAACACCAGGAGGTGCTGTAAGATAACATTAAGGAACATGATCCCCCCTCCCCCCTCCCCCTGCAACTTACAGGTTTGACATTCTAGTTAATTCAAAGTTTACGACAAAACTGTTTCGCTGAGAGATCCCGTACATCCAGACTCTAAGGTATCCAGAATAGCAGGCCATGCCTAGATCTAAAGGACTCTCAAAGGAGGGCAATGGCCTTGACCAGACTCCAGGGACATTAGTGAAGACGTGCAGAGACAGTTCCTACATGGCTGTAACCAGAAACTATTTATGAAAGCATAGTAATTAAAGAATATTGATACTGTTTTTACTTTGTGCAACACAGTTTAAAATGCAATCCGAAAACCAGATGAGACTGTCAAGTGATGTTCTGGAGCCTGTGTATTACCTCTTTCTTGTGTATTTGCTCTCCAACCACGTATCAGATGGGGCTATGAAGACAACCTTTTCAGGTACATAGTTAAAAAGAAATTTATTTGTATTTTTCTAGTAAACTAATAGCACATCTCTTGGGGGAAGGATTTAAAAAAATATCAGCTTCATTGAGATGCAATTTACTTAAAATGAAACTATGATTTGAAATGTACAATTTGATGAATTTTGACAAATGGATATAGTTATGTAACCACAACCAAAATCATAACATAGAACATTTACCCTCAAGAGTACCTTTATGTTCCCTTTAAATTAACAGTACATCACATCACACCCTGGAAACCACGAATTGGTTTTCATAATTATATTTTTGATTTTTCTAGAATTTTATACTAGTCTTCAATGGTCAATTTTTTAAACTTCTTATAATGCTTTTAAGATTCACCCATTTGAATATATCAGTAGTTTATTCCTTTTCATTACAGAGTAGTGTTTTATTATATGGCTCTATCGCAATTTGACTTATATTCACAGCTTGAACATTTGAGTTCTTTCCAGTTTGGGGATGTTATGAATAAATGCAATGAAGATTCTTGTTTTAGTCTTTATTTTTTTTTAAGATTTTATTTATTTATTTTTAGAGAGGAGAGGGAGGGAGAAAGAAGGAGAGAAACATCCATGTGTGGTTGCCTCTCACATGCCTCCTACTGGGAACCTGGCCTGCAACCTTGCCATGTGCCCTAGACTGGGAGGTGAACTGGTGACCCTTTGATTCGGAGGTGGGCACTCAGCTCACTGAGCCACACCAGCCAGGGTCTGTTTTAGTCTTTACATGGACATATACTTTTCCTTTTATCTTGAGCATCTGGGATTGGAATGGCTAGAACATATAGCAGGTATATGCTAAACTTAAAAAAAACCTGCTGCAATATTTTCCAAATGGTTGTATCATCTTCCTTTACCACCCATAGAATATGAAAGTTCCAAATCTTCCATACTTCGCCAACACTTGTTATAGTCAGTCTTTCTAATTTATCCATTCACATGTTTTTAATTTGCAATTTTCTAATGACTAATGATACTGAGCATCTCTTTCTGTGCTTACTGGACATACATATATCTTTTTTGAGGAATTTTTCATTCAAATACTTTGACAATTTTTCATTGGGTTGTGTTTTTGTCTTTTTGAGTTTTGAGAGTTTTTTTAACATATAAAAAATAAATCCTTTATCAGATTTATGCTTTGAAAATATTTTCTCCTAGTTACTGGGTTGTCTTCTCATTCATTTTTTCTAAAGAGCAGAGTTTTTAGCTTTCATAAAGTCTTTCTTATAAATTTGTTTTAACAGATTATGCTTTTTGTATTGTACTAAGAAATCTCTACCTGATTCAAGGTGAAAGATTTTCTCTGAAGTTTACCCTTAAAAGTTATATAGTTTTAGGTTTACATTAGGCCTGTGGTTATTTGTGGTAATTTTGTATATGGTGTGAAGTTGGATCAAAGTACATTTTTTGCATATGAACATCTGATTTTTCTAAGCATTCTTCAATAAAAAAAAAAGACTACCCTTTCCCCACCAACTGGCTTCTGCACCTTTATCAGTGTGTGTGGGGTTTATTTCTGGAATCTGTATTGATCTAATGATCAGTGACTCAATGACTGATCAATGACCAAATGATCAATGACTCAATTCTCTACTTTTACAATAATATCACAGTGTCTTAATTCCTGTAGCCAGGATCAGCTACATAATTGGTGGGGTGCAGTATAAAATGAAAGTATGGGTCCCTTCGTTCAAAAATTATTGAGAATTTCAAGGCAGTGACAGCAGACTATTACACTAAGCATAGGGCTCTACTAAGAAGCTGTCCTTGAATGTAGAATTATAATATATTTCAAAATCAAAGTCAGGTAGGGGTAATATTTCAACTTTGTTTTTCCTTTTCAATATTTTTGGATATTCTGGATTCTTTGTATTTTCATATGAAGTTTAAAAACAGCTCATAGATTAAAAAGAAACCTGCTGGAATTTTTATTGGTAATGCTGGAAATATACAGATCAATTCTGGGGAGGATAGATACTGAGTCTTCAATACCAACGGTACTGAGTCTTCAGACTAACTTAAGAGCTATTCGGGTTATTTATTTTCCCAAATGACTTTTGTAGTTGATGCCTTGTATGGAATTTTTCCATTGCATCAACACTGTCAAATTTCTGGGCATACAGTTATTCCTATTCTCTTATTCTCTTTTTGCTATATGTAAAATCTCTAGTGATATATATCTTCCATTTCTGATATTGGCAATTTATATCTCTTCTTTTCTTGGTCGATCTAGGTAGAGTTTTATTGATTTTATCAGGGAATCATCTTTTGGTTTCATTGTTTTTTCTTTATTTTATTGTTTTTTATGTTTTTTCATTTTATTGATTTCTGCTATTATTTGTATTATTTCTTTTCCTTTATATACTTTTCGCTTAAATTCCTCTTCCTTTTCTCATTTCTTAAGGTGGAAAATGTGTTTGACTTGACCTCTTTCTTCTTTTCCAATGTAAGTATTTAGTGCTATGCCCGCCCCCTCCCCATTATTGCTGTGGCATCCCACAAATTTTTATATGCTGTGTTTCCATTTTTATTCAGTTGAAAACATTTTTGTTTATTTTTATTCTTTTTTATTTTATTTTTTATTTTTTAATTTTTTAAATTGTTGTTCAAGTACAGTTTTCTGCCTTTTCCCCCCAGTCCTCCCTACCACCCCAGCCCTCCCTCCTCATTCCCCTGTTTCCCCTCCCCCCTTGTTATCATCCATGTGTCCTTTATAATTGTTCCTGTGAACTCTTTACCCTTTTCCCCTATTATCCCTTCCCCTCTCACCTCTGGTCACTGTCAGCCCATTCTCAATTTCAGTGTCTTTGGTTACATTTTGCTTGCCTGTTCATTTTGTTGATTAGGTTCCAGTTAAAGGTGAGATCATATGGTATTTGTTTTTCATTGCCTGGCTTATCTCACTTAGCATAATGCTATCCAGTTCCATCCATGCTGTTGCAAAGGGTAGGAGCTCCTTCTTTCTCTCTGCTCTGTAGAATTCTATTGTGTAAGTGTTCCATAGTTTTTTGATCCATTCATTTACTGATGGGCATTTAGGTTGCTTCCAGCACTTGGTTATTGTAAATTGCGCTGCTATGAACATTGGCGTGCATAGGTTCTTTTGGATTGGTGTTTCAGGGTTCTTAGGATATAATCCCAGCAGTGGAATTGCTGGGTCAAAAGACAGTTCCATTTTTAGTTTTCTGAGGAAGTTCCATACTGTTTTCCACAGTGGTCTTACCAGTCTGCAGTCCCACCATCAGTGCACTAGGGTTCCCTTTTCTCCACAACCTCTCTAACACTTGTTGTCTGTTGTTTTATGATGGCCATTCTCAACAGTGTGAAGTAGTATCTCACTGTGGTTTTAATTTGCATCTCTCTGATGGCTAACGATACTGAACATCTTTTCATATGTTTGTGGACTGTCTGTATGTCCTCCTTGGAGAAGTGTCTGCTCAAATCCTTTGCCCACTTTTTAATTGGGTTGCTTGTCTTCTTAGAGTGGAGTTGTGTGAGTTCTTTATATATTTTGGAGATCAAACCCTTGTCTGAGGTATCATTGGCAAGTATATTTTCTCATATGGTTGATTCTCTTTTCATTTAAATGCTTGGAAAAGAGGAAACAAAACTGTCATTGTTTGCAGATGACATGATAACATACATAGAAAATTCTATAGACTCTACCAAAAAACTGTTTGACCTAATAAGTGAATTTGGCAAAACAGTGGGATACAAAGTCAATATTCAGAAATCAAAGGTGTTTTTGTATACCAATAATGTAATATCAGAAACAGAAATCAGGAAAAAAAGTCCCATTTGATATAGCAACAAGAAAAATAAAATACCTAGGAATAAACCTAACCAAGGAGGTAAAAGACCTTTACTCAGAAAACTGCACAACACTGAAGAAAGAAATCAAGGAAGACACAAACAAATGGAAACATATACTGTGTTCATAGATCACAAGAATTAACATCATCAAAACGTCCATACTACACAAAGCAATTTATAGATTCAATGCAAAACCTATTAAGGTACCAACTGCATATTTCACAGGCATAGAACAAACACTTCAAAAATATATATGGAACCATAAATGACCCCAAATAGCTGCAGCTATTTTGAGAAAGAAGAGCAAAGTAGAAGGGATCACAATACCTGATATCAAACTGTATTATAAGCCACTGTAATCAAACCAGCCTGGTACAGGCATAAGAACAGACACAAGGACTAATGAACAGAACAGAGAGCTCAGAAATAAACCCAAGTCTCTATGGTCAATTAGTATTCAAGAAAGGGGGCAGCAGCATAAAATGGAGCAAATATAGCCTCTTCAACAAATGGTGTTGGGAGAGCTGGACAGCTACATGCAAAAAAAAAATGAAGCTTGATCACCAAGTTATATCATATACAAAATAAATTCAAGGAGGATAAAAGACTTAAATATAAGTTGTGACACCATTAAAGTCCTAGAGGAGAACATAGGCTGGAAAATCTCAGATATTCCATGGAGCAATACTTTCACTTATATGTCCCCTAGAGCAAGGGACATAAAGGAAAGAATAAACAAATGAGATCTCATCAAAATAAAAAGCTTCTGCATGGCTAAAGAAAGCAGTTGAAAACATTTTTTAATTAAAGAAATTTTCTTCTTTAACTCTCAGGTTATTTAGAAATGTGTTAGTCTCCAAATATTTGAGATATTGCAAACATCTTTCCATTGTGTTTTTAACTTAATTCTGTTGTTGTCAGAGAACATTACTTGTAGAACTTGAATTCTTTCACATGTATTGGGATCTATTTTATCACTGACATGTGCACTTGAGAAGAATGTTGTTGGGTGAAGTGTTTTTATCAATTTCAATTAGGGCAAGTCGGGTGATGGTGTTGAAGTCTTTTATATTCTTCCTGATTTTCTGGCTACTTTTTCTATCAGTTTATGAAAGTATCCACCTATAATTGTGGAGTTTCCCATTTCTCCTTATAGTTCCATCTGCATGTATTTTGAAGCTGTTTTTACATGCAAAAACATTTTGGATTATTATGTCTTCCTGAGATATTAAACCCTTTAACATTATGAAATGCTCCTCTTTGTCCCTGGTAATATTCTTTCCTGAAATATGTACTGTGTCTGGTATTCATATAGATACTGCAGTATTTCTTTTTTGATTAGTAAATACTCTTTCAATCCCTTTACTTTTACCCTGCTTGTGACTTCTTATTTAAAGTGTATTTCTTATGGGTACACAGCTGTGTCATACATATTTTTTTAAACCCAATTTGACAGTGTTTGCCTTTTAATTTGGGTGTGATGAGATTTGATGTGTTGGGTTCAGTCTTCCCCTTGCCATTTGTTTCCTGGTCCTTGTTGTTCTTTCTTCCTTCATCACACATCTTCTTCCTTCTTTTGGATTATTTAAACATTGCTTATTAGTTCACTTTAGAGTCTTTCTTAGATTATTAGCTACAATTTTGTTTTAGTATTTTAGTGGTTTTTTTAGGGTTTACTTTACACATCCTTAAGCTATCACAGTCTAAGTCATACATCACTTAATGTATAGTATAAGAACCTATAATACTATTATTCAATACTTCCATTTTTTATACTATTGGTGTCATGCATTCAATATATGTGTTATAAACACCATAAGATATTGCAATTATTTTGCATTAAATAGTTATATTTTAAAGAGATTAAATAAGAAAAATATCTTGTACATTTCCCATCTGTTCCCATTTCCGGTGTTCCTTCCTTTGTGTGGTAGATCTGGATTTCCATCTGTGGAAATATTTTCCTTCTGCCTGGAAAACTTCTTTTGACATATCTTTCACTGTGGACCTACTGGTGATGAATTCTTTCTGCTTTGTATGTATAAAAAGGTCCTCATTTTGTTATCATTGAAAAATTATGTTTTTCTGGGTTTAGATTTCTATGTTGGCAATTTGATCTTTGTTTCCAATACTCTCCCAGCCACTGTGTTGTCTACTCCCTTGCATTGTTTACTAGAAGAAGTCTAATGTCATCATTATTTTTGTTTTTCTTTGTAAAATGTATTACTTTCTTCCTGCCATTTTAAGATTTTCTCCTTATCTCTGGTTTTGTGGATTTTGATTATGACATGACTTTCTGTAGTTTTCTTTCTGTTTCTTGTGCTTATAGTTGATTGAGCTTCTTGAATCTGTGAGATTATACTTTCCATTAACTTCAGAAAATGTTTAGCCATTATTTTTTGCATCCTGTACTCTCTCTTCACTGTTTTAGAGAATTCATTTTTGTTCATATTAGGTCACTTGGAGTTGTCCGGCCCACTACTACACTTTTCTACACTTTCTACTTTTCTACACTTTTAAACTATGTTTTTCTCTATGTCTTTCATTTTAGACAATTTCTACTGTGATGTGCTTAAGTTTACTAATCTTTTCTTCTTCAGTGTCTGATTTCTTGTGAATGCTAGGTAATGTGATTTCATTTTAAACACTGCATTTACTGTATTTTCACCTAAACATTTGACTTGGTTTATTTTTATATCTTCGGTTTCTTTCCTTAACTTTTGGTATGCATGAAATATAGTTATAATACCTGTTTTGATGTATTTGTTAATACATCTGGGCCATTTCTGGATTGACTTTAAGTGATTTTTCTTAATATTGTGCTTTATATTTTTCTGCTTCTTTGTATAATCTTTGGTAATCTTAGATTAGATGTTAGACATTGCAATATTATGTTGTTCGGTGCTGGATATTTTTGTATTTCTATCAGTATTCTTGGGCTTTGTTGTTGGACGCTATGAAATTACTTGGAAACAGTCTGATTGTTTTGTATCTTGCTTTTAAGATTTGCAGTGCAGTACCAACATGGCATTTATGTCTAGGGCTATTTACTTTTCATCAGTGAGGCAAAACCCTTCTGTGAACTCTCCCCAGTGCTCCATGAGTTATGAGGTTTGCGAGGCTGGCTGATGGTATTCCCAGCACTGTGTACATGAGAGGCTCTTTCCGGTGTTCCTTTTGGATGGCTCTTTCTCTGGGCTCACGTAGTTTCATCTAATCCATGTACTTATTAGTGCTTGAGGTGGGGCCTTTTGAGGCCTCCAGGGTTCTCTCTCTGTTTAGCATTTTCTTCTCCAGTATTTTTTCCTGCAAACTCTAGCCACCTTAATATCCCTAGATTCTTGGTTCCATCTCTACCAAGGTTGTGCAACAGAGTCTGCCTGGGTTCCTTGTCTCTGTTCGGTGGCCTGGAAATTTCCTCAAGGCAATACTTCTAAGACAGTCATATGGATTACATAGTTTGTTTCTTTTCTCTCAGGATCGTTGTCCTCCATTGACCGATGCCCAGTATTTTGAAAACCATTGTTACATATACTTTGTTCTGTTTTGTTTTGCTTTTATTATGTCAAGTTGGAGGTTGGAGGGTAAATCTAGTCCCTTACACTTTTTAACTTTTTTTACATCACTTCTCAGTCTCTGGCTTAAGTTTAGATATATATTTATGTTTTTCTCTTAGTAAAGGCTAGGCACTCTATTTTCTTCATAGTTTTGGTAGACACAAGTGAATGAATAATTAAATGAAAAGTATGGTCTAAAGGAAATGAGGACAATGAACACGGAAATCTTGAAGACTTTTATAATAAACTATCAAGTTTTCTTGACTTAGAATTGGTCCATATTAATCATTAAAAGCTCTTTTCTAAAGAACTTGAAGCTTTGTACTAATAATTGTCCACTGTTCCTTGTAGTACTTGAAGGGTCCCTTCTCCTTATACTGCATAAGAGAAAGTAGAACATTTCAAACTTTTTTGGAGTGTCAAGAAAATGTTGTTAGCATTATAAAATCAATGAAACTATTGAAGCTTTCGATTCTAGAAAATATTGAATATGTATATTAGAGTACAATTTTTAATTTTTTCTGTGTAGTTTGATAATAATTATGAGAATCATAATTTAAATTCTTTTAACCATTTATATATGTTCCAGTTTTATTGAGATAATTGGTATATAATATTGTATTAGTTTAAGATATACAACATAATGATTTGATATATACATATATACAAGTCATCATCACAATAAGTTTAGTTAACATCCATTACCTCACATAGTTACTTTTTCTGGTCTGTGTATAGTAATAACCTTTAAGATATACTCTCAGCAACTTTCAAATATACAGTACAGTATTGTTAACTATAGGCATCATGTTGTACATTACATTGCATAATTTAAATCTAAGTTCTTCATATATATCTTTCTTTTTTATCAGTTCTAAAAGGACTCTACCTCATGTTAATTATACAAATTCTCTTTGAGAATGACTGAAGCAGTAACTTTCAAAAATTATCCAACTCGGCATTACTCTTAGTTTCCAGTATGAAAAGTCTCATTTCATTCATTGTTTAACAGTATTTATAACCACAATAGTTCAGTTCTGATGAATTTTTATTTTATTTAAAAATATTGATACAAGGTAAATTTTAAACATTATAAAATTCTCCCTCTCATGTTATATATCTATCTAAGTTTTGGAAAGTTTATATGAAAATATTTTACCCACTGTTTTGCATTTGCTTTTCATTAACATATCTTGATGATGTTTCTCTACTACCATTTATATTTATAACTTTTTTAATTGTTGCAAAACTTTTTTTGTGTGTGTGTGTATTGTAATTTATATAATCAGTCCCCGATTACAGTTTTAAGTAGAATTTTTTATTCAGCTAAAAATATTAGTATCAACTACATTTATTTTTATATTCAATATTAAACATATATGAAGCTTTTAGGGTTTGTATTTTATTTCCTTAATTTTCTAGAATTTTTGGACCACTTCAGTTGGCACTTTAGATCATAATTTTTGGCCAGGAGAAAGTATAAAGTCTTTTAAAAGTCCACAAAAGCAGCCTTGACAGCAGCTTCTCTTGGCAAAGCACAGCCCAGAACTAAGCCAACAGGTCTTTTCAGCTTTGCTGCATTGCCTCAGAGGCCATGAGTTGTCAGCATCCTTTCCCTAAATGTTTCAAAAGAATGCCTCCGTTCATACTTGGCTGGTGGGATTTAGTAATTTGGCATACATGCATACCACAGACGCATTCTAGTTTGGTGGCCATCCATTGCAAAAACTTTTGAATTCGTATTTATCCATACCTGTAAATTTCAGGGTTTTTTAAATTGATATGCACCCTGTGAAATGAGGCATAATATTTTCTAAAGCAAGGTTTAGGATTACTAAGAAATTTCTGAGACTATTTTGCAATGGGCTTTTTAAGGGAACATTTAAAAAAATCATAAAGAAGAAAGATCACCTTAAAAATAATATAAATGTGCTAGGTGTTTAATGCTTTTTCTCCTAAAAGTCTCCTTTTAAGATATTACCAAATCAAATGTCACTGCAGCCATGGAAGAATGAGGATTAGAGGAGGAATCAGAGGCATTTGTGGGCTCCCCATTTTTCCTCCAAGAGAAAAGGAAGGACAACTGATATTGATTGCTCAAACCCCTTAGGAAAATCACTTATCAAACATTGTCTCTTGAAATTCTCAGAACAATAGTGTGAGGGAGGAGTTTTAGACCTGGACTTCAGTGATTCCGCTAGTTCAGACAAGTTCATGTAGCTAGCAAGTGACAGTCACATTTGAACACAGATCTATCTTTTACCAAATTGTGTGTTTTTTCCTCAAGAAAGAAGATTGTTTCTGCTATAGGACAGCACTTGCATGTGTGTGCACTTGTGTGTCTGGAAACTTGTTCTGGAATTCTCCAACATATTATACCCAATGAAAGAAAACAAATCCACATAACCTGCAATTGTTGTTGAAGAGAAAAACAATAAATTTTAAGGTGAGTGTGAGTCCACTACTTTGTAGTCCCCACTATTCTATTTGCCAAAATTGATGGGGGATGGAGGTCTGACTATGAATTTGATCTTTGACAATTTAGAGAAAAAAGCACATTTTAAAACTGTGTGCTCTCTCTTTGGTAGTCACGGGAGCTGGAAGAAAGAGAGCAGGGTCCTGGCACAATGGATGCAGAGTCTAAATAAGGACGGGTTTGTGAGTAGAAGATTGTCTGTGGTCAGGACTGGAGGTGAATTTTTTGAAACAGTAATGTCTCACATAAAATTCAAAGTGATGTCCTGTTCTATATTACAATGATTTGTTTTTTATTATTAACTCTTCAGTTAATTTTCCTATGTAATAGCTTTGTGTTGCTTTTATTTGGGGTAATGAGGAAGGGGATGATGTCCAAGGTGGGGCGAAATAGTTAGAAAAGGGGAGAGCAGCCACAGGAGGCGAGACAGTGAGGAGCAATGATGAGTTAAGCAAGGGTAGTGATTTAAAGGGGCAGGTACGGGGTTTTACTTCTCTTCCAGATCCCGGTTCGGTTCTGCTCTGCTCTGAAACTCCTCAGTAATGTTAGGACACTACCCTTACCATGCTAGGTGGCAGAGGAATTGGGAATTCCGTGAAGGAGGCTGGCAGCTGTGGGGACACTTGATTTAAGTAACTTTCGTACTCGTTTGGCTTTCTTGTTTCTTTACTTGGGTAGTTATATTATGAGATGTTTCACAAGGATAATTTTGTAGTTAACCCCGCAGAGCTCTGGGGGTACAACTTATGACATTGTCAGGCTGACAACTAGTGCCTTATAAGATACAGAAACTGCTGAATTGCTTTCTTTCTTCCTTCATTTCTTCTTTCTTTTTCATATTCCGGAGGTTATGTGTGCAGATGGGTAGAATTTTTACACGTAGAAAGTGGCTTTCTTACAAAGTGTTTAAAATTCATAAAGAATGTGTTCGAGGTCTTTCAAAACAGTCTCCTTGATATGAGAAGACAGAAATCAAGGCCCAAAGGGAGTCACGTGCTGTGGCAGAAAACGGGACCTGTGCGCTCCCGCGGGGCGGGCGGACCTGTGCGGTTGCCGGGGTGTGGAATCCGTCGTTGTCTCCGCGGAAGCCTGCCTGTGTTCTCCTGATGCAGGTATCGATGGGAGATCAGCATAACAGGATTCAAGACAATTTCCATTTCACTTTGAGCTAAATTCAAATAATATAACTTGATTTTTAAAAAAGCAAAAAATGTTAATGCTTTAGTTATCTATTTCTTTGAGCCCTTCTAAATTAAGTCTCTGCATTTAAAATCTTAAGTAGATTATACTCTCTCTCTTATTTTGTGGGGGAGATGTGAAAGAACTCTCTCCTTTTCCCAAGAGCAAAGTAGTCTTACTCATTATTTTTTTTTCCTTAACAAATTCTCCTCTGGACTGCCATTCATGAAACGCAATTTAAATGACCCTTTCTTAATGCCTGCAACTAAAGTGTGTAATACTTTATATAATTTTTCTGGCTTATTTGAGTAAATTATTGCAGTATTTCCCTGGTCCACCCATTTGTTAGAAACTAAATTGACAATACAAAACCATTTGAATATTTAGAACATTTTTATCTTCCTAATGTAAGTAAATAATAACAAATTCTTACACAACTCCATTAAGAGAGATGGCTACGTCATGACTCAGATCACGGACTTTGACATGAGAGGTCTGGGTTTGAATTCAAGGTCCACTGCTTACCAGCTGGGTGAACCTGGGGAGATTCCTTAATCTCTCGGGATATGGTTGCCTCATCTGGAAAGTGGCAATTAAGTAGCACGTCCTTTATCTAGTTGTTGTAAGGATTAAATGAGCTGATACACATAAAACAATTAGAATAGTGCATGGAATACTCTTACTACTTAAGGTGAGCAAATGAAGTTTTAAAACCAAGCACAAGCAAAATTTATCCCATAGAGCTTAATGTTTTAACATTAGAAATGACAGTGAAAAGCAATGTAATTTAATATTTAATAGCAAAATACCACACTGAAATTACCTCTACTTATTGCGGTGGTATGTAGATTTAAATTATCCTTGATGTTACCTGCATTATCCCAATTGTTGTAGAAAATTGTTTAATTAAACATTTCTCCTCGGGCAGCATAAAACATGAATACTAAAATAGTGAAAGCACAAAAATAACAGGCATCATTATCATAGCATGTGTTTTATTTATAATTTTACTAATAGTAAGCACTTTTAAAACAAAATAACACATTTCTAAGATAATTATATAAAATATCTTTATCCTTTTTCCAATCTTAAGATTTTTCTCTTCAACTGAATCCATTTTAAAATAAGGAAAACCAACAGGGTGCTTTTGCATATTGTTGTCCTTGGCCAGTGTTTTTTACACCTGCTTCGTCCTGGTGAGTGTTTTCCCCACTTGTGGGGGGGGCTCAAATCTCGGAATTATAATCTGCGATTTTTTAGTAGTCTTTTATTTCCAAAACCTTATTGCATTTTTTCACCCCTCTTACCATCCCCTTTGATGTATCTGTGAGGTGAAAATGGGAATAAGATTTATTTACAAATGTGGAAGCTGATTTGAGGAATTTTAAATATCATGCTCATGCCCTAAAATGAGTGTTGAGAAGAGATGGAGCGTAGCTTCATCAATTTCCACAGGGTAGCTTTGTTCTGGGGTGTGAGGGCACGTTTGAGGACAAGGGTCTCCTCCACTTGAGTTTGGGCACAGCCAGTGACTTGTTTCTAACCAATAAAATGTGGTAAAGGTGATGAAGTAGATGTGATTATGGCCATGTGCTTACATTACATAAGATTGTCTTGCCTGTCTTGGGGGTAGACTCTCTCTCATTAATTTTGAAGAAGCAAGCAGATATGTTGTAAAAAGTCCACGTGACAGGAGACACAAGCCCACAGTCTGGGAACCCAGAAACTACGGATTACCACTAATAGCTGTTTGAGTGAAGAAGTAGATCCTTCTCCACGTAAACTTCAGGTGAGGCTACCTGCCCAACACCTTGATTGTAGCCTGTAGGATACTCAGCTGAACTGTACTTAACCTCCCGACCCACAAAAACTGTGACATAATAAATGTGGGTTTTTAAGAAGTATCCTAAGTTTGTGGTAATAGGTAGATGACAAATACACATTTTGGTACCAGAAGTTGGGTAATGTCATAACAAATATCTAAAATGTAGTAGTAATTCTGGAACTGGGTAGTGGGTAGAGGCTGGAAAAACGTTGGGAAGCCTGGTATAAAAAGTCTAAATTGCTTTTAATGGATTGGTCATAGAAATCTGGACTTTAGGGATGGCACTGATAGGGTTCAAAAGTAAGTGGAAGGTGGGTAATTGCAAGTTGGAGGAAAGGAAGTCTTTATTATGTAATGGAAAATGGTCTCCTGCAAGTATGTGGGAAAAATAAATTATAAGTGTAAGATGTACTTCCAGTTATCTAGCTAAGGAGATTTTCAAGAAAGTTGTCCAATATGCTGTCTGGTTTCTTCCTGCTTGGGAAAAGGCAAGATAAATTGAGGGAGATAAAATGCAAGGTAAAATAGGAGGGAGATAAATTAAGGGAAGAACTGTTACAAAGGAGCCAGGGCTTGATGATTTGGGAAACCCTCACTTCCAGAGGCAAAGACACTGAATTTGAGAAATAGTTCCAAGTGCTGTCCTAAAAGCCAGGTCTAAAGGAACAGATGAGGGTGTGGCTGTGTAACGTTTTGTTAAAACTTCGCATCAAAGGGCTAGAGTGGTATTCAATCACACAAAGGTCCTTTTCAAGAGATTGACATTGTGCCCCAGGAGACTTTGTGATCAAAGTGTTCATGGGCCCCTAGGAGACTCAAAGCATTGTCCCTTTGTCTAAGGAGTGAACTTCAGTGAAATTCTCAGAAGACCCATAAAGTATGTGAGAAAATGGTTTTAGTAAAAACAATGTTAGTTTGGACTAAAAGGGGCAGAGAAAGAAAAAGTGAAAGAGGCTGTGGAACCCCCAGATTCTAAAGGCAAGAGGCAGGCTGGTTAAAATAGCTTGTGAAATTAACACATGTTAATTTTCACAAACTAACACAAGGGATCACACACACGGAAGGAAATATGTCTCAGAGGACACCAATCCTTCTTTTGTGGCTGTAGTGACTTTAATCTGATAACATCTAAGGAAGCCCCTTCAGCTTTTAGGAGAAAAAAAATTAAATACTTGGCACATTTGTGTTATTTTGAAGGTGATCTTCCTTTTCTTCTTTATTTTTATTTATGTATTTTCAAAATGTTCCTTTGATCAAGCCCATTGCCAAATAGTATCAGTGGGCAAAGCCAAGAGCCCAGAGGGAGTGAACAAGAGCCAGGAAGAATTATCCTAGTCTTTGAGATCTAGTCAAGGAGCTGTCAACCTTTGCCAGGATGACTCCTTCATACCTTCTATTTTCCCCCTTTTTTAACAGGAAAGAATATATATATCTTTATAGATGTATAGATATTTTCCTTTTTCTTTTTTAAATCCTCACCCGAGGATATATTTATTGATTTTAGAGAGAGAGGGAGGGAGAGAGAGAGAAACATCAATTGGTTGCCTCCCGAATGCTCCCCAACCAGGGATGGAACCCACAACCTGGGTATGCGCCCTGACCATGTTGGAATCCCGCAGCTTTTTGGTGTATGGGATGATGTTCCAATCAACCATACTACCCGGCCAGGGCCAGATGCTTTCTTATGTCTGTTCAACCATTGTATGTTGTGTTTGTGGAGGGACTGGGGGGGGAACAGATAACTTGTCCCTTCAGTCCACCTCATGGACTGACAGAGCAACCTAACCAGCCATCATCACCTGGACCTGATGATGAGGTACTGCACCTTGTGCAGGTACTGTAATGGGATGGACTCTGCGGGATCTTGGGATGGTGGAAAGAGCATGAATTGTCATGAACCTGTGGCCAACAGACTGTGTGGTGCCCCATGATCCCCACCTCACTGTATCCATGACTTTATGCAGTCACTCCCCCTTAGGTGTAGGTGGGTCTGTGACTTTGCTTCTAACCAATAGAATGTGGCAAAGCGATGGAGGTACATGATTATGTGGATGTGCATATTACATAAGCTTGTAATTCCACAAGGAGATTTTCTCTCCCTTGCTGGTTTTGGAGAAACAAGCTGCCACACTGTAAGCTGCCCATGAAGAGGGTCACATGGCAAGAAACTGAGAGCAGCTCTGGCCAACAGCCAATAAGAAACGAAGGTCCCAGTCCGGCATTTCTAAGGAACTGAATGCTGCCAATAATCACATGACTTAGGAGGCAGGTCCATCCCAGCTTGAACCTCAGACGAGA
>CM052548.1:69295360-69305606 GCA_028533065.1 Trachops cirrhosus | reverse complement strand
TAAAACATAGTAAAGAAGATACCTTATTATACTTCATACATGCTTTTAAAACCTTGTTTTAGGTGAAACATTTTAATATTTATGCTCAGGTATTTTAATGGCAGGATTAATTTTGATAGAAGAAGAATTTGCAGGATGAAAAAGCATAATCAATGCTTTTCAGATAACCCAGATGAAATGGAAATCTAGCAACTGATATCACAAATGAAAGAACTGTGGCTTAGCGTATGGAAGGCATAGCACTTGGGAGGCAAGTATGCAGCAAACTTTGCTTTAATACATCCAAGTTAATACATAAAATAAGATGGCTGAGGGGGAGATTTATAATTATTTCAGTAAGCCAATGTTTTTGAATGCCCTTAAGCTGGAGAAAAAGCAACTGTTTACCTGCAAAAAATTGATATGGTAATTTTTGATAATTATTTTCTAGGCATTAAACCAAATCTCATAAGAACCGCTATTGTAGTAGTTCTTTGATTAGTTTGAATTATCTCAGGTACTTGCAATTTTTTCGAAGACTGTATTTCCTTAAAAATAGCCTATAATTTAACATTTCCATTCTTTCTGGCTGTTCTTTCTTTGGCTACTCCAAGGGGTTCCTCTTAAGTACTACTCTAATTTATAGGCTGCATACTTTCTATTCCTGTCCGTAATTGTGTGAAAATAAAGCAATTGTTCAATGGGTAGTAATATGAATGCGTAAATACGTCCCCACTGAAGCATTGATATAATTTACTGTACGTTCAACAAAATTAAAGCAGCCAATAAGGAATATAATTCTTATTTACATTCTGAAATGATGGTAACAAAGGGCTTTTTTACCTGTTTTGTAAGTGCAACTTCCACACTGATTTAAGCTCTTTTAAAATTCTACAGACACTATAAACTATATATTAGGTTTTTATTGCTGAATTAGAACTTTTTTGGTTAGGTGTAGAATAAGAATAAATATTTTCAAAGGACTTCATACTTGTCCCTCTCCCCACCTTTGAGGCCTATTACTAATGTAATATTTGGAGGTGGGGCCTTTGGGAGGTAATTAGGTCATGAGGGTGGAGCCCGCATGGTGGGATTAGTGCCCTTTTTAGAAGAGACACACCTCTTGCTTTCTTTCTCGATTTCAGGTGAGGAGCCAATAAGATGCCCATCTGCAAACCAGGGAAAGGACACCCACTAGAACCCAACCATGCCGGCACCCCAATCTTGAACTTCCACCCCCCAAACCCGTGAGAAATAAATATTTGTTGTTTAAGCCACCCAGTCTATGGTGTGTGTTATAACATCCTGAGCAGCCTAAGATAATCCATAAAGTAGAAAATATAATAATATAATATCTCCTGAACTCCACATAAAATCAGCCACTAATTTACATCAGTATGTAGTAAAGATATATAAGCACGATGTACACTGTATAAAGTGTGCACATATCCAGGCAGAGTAGGTAATAATGTTTCTCTTTTATTTTAATTTAACAAAGTTTAAAAAATGTTATTTATTTATTTTTAGAGAGAGAAGAAGAAAGGAGGGAGAAAGAGAGGGAGAGAAACACTGGCGTGTGGTTGGTTGCTTCTCACAAGCCCCCGTCTGGGGACCTGGCCTGCAATCCAGGCATGTGCCCTGACCGGGAATCGAACTGGCAGTCTTTTAATTCACAGGCTGGTGCTCAATCCACTGAGCCACACCAGCCAGGGCATAATGTTTATCTTAAATTATCTAGAGCCAGTTAGGTTCTTTTGGTTTTATAATTTGGCCGGGTTTTTTTTGTCCTGAGCTGCTTATTTATTTCAAGTTTTACAACATGTATTTCTCTTTCAAGGAAATGTAGACAACTGATATTGGGACAGAGCTTAAACTGCATGAAACACACAGCTGTAGTAAAAGACAGACATTAGAAAAAATACTTGGCTCACTTTAAATTTTATTGGAATTATGTGTCAAGCTAAGATGGGCGAGAGCTGATAGGTTATGAATTAAATTTTATGTTCTACTCATTTCTTAGAAATCAAAATCAACTTAAGACATCAATTTTCAATAGTATTTTTATGTGTAACTAAAACACAGAAATATGTAATATTTGGTAGAATAAAGATACATGCCTTCCAGCCTCTTGAGACGTCCGTCTTCATGAAAGAGATAAAGAGCACCAGCTTATGAGGTATGTAACCTGGAGACCATTTCCAATTTCTTCTTACACGTATGAACGAATGTCATAATAAAGACCAGCTATCATTTGTTATATACAAAATATGTAGGGGTTTTATTACATTTTTTCTGGGCCTAAACAACTACAGGTGATATTTAAGAGAAACCAGTGTACTGAATTCAGTTGAGAAAGTAGAAGATTCTATATCTCCATAACTTGCGAGAGGTTTCACCATTTCAGTCCCTTGCAGACAGCCCAGTGACCTGTACTTTCCCTGAACTCATATGGTATATGACAGTCATTTGGCCATCAGTTGTGTGCCGAGTTAATACGTAGTCTGTGCGTGTTTGTACACATGTAGGAATATATAGAGACACGTGTATTGTTGCTCTGGCTCCTTGGGAAACATACTCTAAGACTCTGGGATTTACAAGCAGGAAGTTTAATTAGGGAATGCTTTGGGGAACAATGGGAGAAAAACAGGAAAAAGCAAAGGAACACACTGAACTTCAATTGCTACGTACATGCAGGTGCAACAGTCTCTGCTAGTCCTTCAGGGAGAAGCCTAACTTGGGCGAGGCAGCTGTCTTCGCCGGAGGGAGACTCCGGGGGAGGGACTTCCTTCTGGGCAGCCCATTGGTTGTCAGCACTTCTGACAACTGAAGAGAGGACAGCTGTGGTCCTGCAGCAAAGAAGGGGAGGTGCACCAGGAAGTTATGGCTGCGAGGAGCCTCAGGAGTCAGAGGGGCTGGTTTAAAACTGGTTTCCGCTATATACTGGCTGTGTTACCATGGGCAAACTACTGAACTGTTCTGTCCCTACCCCCTTACCGAGAGGGGATGAGAATACTGCACGTATCTCATTGGGTTATTGTGGAAACGGATGAGTTAATACGTGTAAAGTACATAGCAGTTCTTAGAATATTGTGAGCACTCTATAATTGTCAGCTATTATTATTAGAGGTTGCGATAAAATAGTGAAACCATTTCTAAAACTAATTTACCCATATGAATATGTGTTTCTGTACAGGCCAGCAGGGGTTAGTAATAAATAATGCCCCAAATCTCTAGTTACTTAAAACACTAAGAATTTATTCCTTGGCCATGCTACATATTACATCCTGGGTTGGCTGGTGTTTTCTTCACTCTAGGACCCAAGCAGACAGAGCAGACACTAGCTGGTTCATTGCCATTGCTATGGCAGAAAACAAGAGATAGAATTTTATTTTATTATTTTTTATTTTATTTTATTTTTTAAAAAGAGATAGCATTTTAAATGCAAGCTGACTCTTAAACTTCCACCTGGAAATGATACAAAAAAGTCATTTCCACTCACTTTTTTGGGGCAAAATGTATCACATGGGTACAAATATCTCTAAGGGATGGGAAGGAAAATTCAATCCCACTGTTTGCTGGAAGGAAAGCCAGAATGTCTTCATAACAGTACTAATGGCTGTTCTAGTTTAATTTTTAAAAATAATGATAGCTAACTTTTCTTGAGCACTTATTATGTGACTGTATAAACAGCAATACTCTGAAATAGATCCTATTACTCTCCCAATATTGTATATTAAAAACCAAAACAAAACAAAGCTGAGGCTTAGAGAAAGTTGATCAACAACACACATCTAGCTAGCCTCTCTGATTGTAAGCTCACACTCATAACTACCATTCTACATCCTCCCAAGAACTTCAGTGGTACCTGTGTGACTCAAAATATTTTCAAAATGTGCTCTATTTTTTTAATTTTAAGAAATAGCTGTTGGAGACTGTTATTTAGAGGAGTCTAACTCCAAAAAATGTTATGAAGTCTGAGATGTTTCTTTCTTGTTCCCAAGATGGGATTGGATGATGAAATAAATGAACCGAGTGGTCCTCTTCCATTGGGCAACTCAGTCACACTAATAAAGAATCCACCTTTTTCAGCACAAGAATCTGCGGTGCCCAGGGATTGTCCTCCTTCCAGACAGCCTGAAGGATGCCTGTGGACCAGGCCTGGAAGTGATGCACAGACCTTCTGCTCACACTCTATTGGCTGGACACTCAGTCACAGAGCTACACCACACAGCTACCAGGAAGGCGGGGAAATGCAGTTAGCCATGTGCCTAGTGAGCCTTGCTCATGATGCCTAACGACGCTTCAGTCATGGCATTGGAGAGACCTTGAGAAGGGGAAAATAAATTTGAGCTTAGCAAGGCATATCCCAAGACTACCTCTGGCCTGCATTCCGCTCTCTTTTTAGTACTTCAGAATAGTGTCTTATTGAGTTTTTTACCTGCATTTCTTGCATTTACCTGCATTTCTTGACATGTTTTCTAGTTTGCCTTTGTGCTAATGGAAAGGTTATAGTTAGACTTTTTTTCCCTTGAAACGTGGTGGAACTTTACCTTTAAACAGTCACATGAAAAATGCCTTCATCTTAAGCAAAGTAAATCACTACCCACATTTTAACGGGTATTTAACTTGCTAAACAGAATTCTTTATCTTTTAAAAAAATTGCTCTGTGAGCTTTTTGTAATCCCTTTTATGGTAGCAAGCGATGCGGGATGATGCAGAGGACTGCCTGGTGGAAGCAGTAAATAAGCGTGCGTGCGGTCTTCTCCTGTTTCAGGGGCCCGCCAGACAACCAGAAGGCTCTGAGGGCTGGCGAGAGAGCCACGTCTTCAGACTTATCCTCCAGCCAGGCCCTTGCAGACTATAGTAAGTGTTTTCAAGGAGCCTCACAAGGGATGTAATGGGGGAGAGGGAGAGCGGGTTGCTGAACTAGAAGGGAGTTTTCAAAGCTGTTGAAATGAATTGGGTTCAGCCCTTAGTAACTTCTAGACGCTTCCTTCTTTAGGCTGGAGAGGTGCTGCTGTATTGCCTAGTCCCATGATTATCATAAAGTTGGAGTCCTGAGATTGGGTCCTGGATTGTCCCATGATTTGAGGGTGGCCATCATTGCTGGGAGCATGAACAAAATGTTAAATGCTTTCACAGACATATTATTTTGATTCTGTCACCCAGGGTGGGTCAGGGTCCATGTTATTCCTGCTCAACTTTGAATATTCTACTCCGTCCGGGGTTTCTGTATTTGTTACATGAAGTGTGTATTATCAATAGCTCTAAAAGCTAGCAAGGCAGATACCTGCATTACTATTTGGTAGAAGGAAAAATGGTTCAGTGATTATATGACTTCCCTTAGGTCATATACTTGGTAATAACACATTAAAGTTTGAAGCAATTTCTTCTGATTCCCTTTTCATTGTTCTTTCTACCCAACTATGCTGCTTATCACCTTCTTTTGAATATATTCAAGAGTAGTAAATATTCATTTTTTTGAGAATAAATTCCAGTTTTGAAAATAGCCAAAAGTAGTCCAGTATTAAATGTAGTGAATAAAGTTGGTGACTAAGTTAGATAATGCTATTTTGGATTTTGAAAAATTAGGTATATGTATAAATTAACACAGTTTTTGAGGCTTATGAACTGGCATATAATATATCCTAAATATTTGTTAGTTGTATTTTAAAAAATGCAAAAATACTTTGAAACTCATATCTTGACTATGTAACCATGGAACTTTTACCTGAATTAAGATCAGAACCAGATCTAAGGAAATTGAAATCAAAAGCAAGCTAAGAGCAAAAAGCACAGATTCAAACAATGGCCATGTTTCAAATTGAACTTTTTTCCCAGTGATTTTTAATAAAGTCTAGTATGCATAACTCAGATTGTGATTTGGCCTTTGAGAGGGGCTATTTATAAATGTGGAGAGAGAATGAACAGTTATTTTTATCCATTATGTGTTAGGTGATTCACTTAATTTAACCCTCAAACCAGTCCATGACACAAATAATATTTCCATTTTAAAGACAAGGGAAAGGCTCATAGTTTTCAGTTACTCATCAACTTATGTTCAGTTAGTAAATAATGAAGAATCTACATGGAGATTTAGCTAAAAGAATATTTATATTTGTTTCCAATATCACAAAACTGCAAATAACCTCCATATCCATAAATAGAAGACTGATTAAATAAACTATAGTATAAATGGAATACTAGACAGCCCTAAAAAGATTTACAGAAATACTTTTATTGACATGTAATTAAATGTAGTAGCATTACAATTCATGAAAATGTAGCATTATCCCCTATCTGTAAATAATATACATATATATTTATATATACAAATGTATATTTACACATATACACATACATTTTTTATGTATAATTAGTTACGCTTGAGATTGGAATATAAAAGGGAACAGGAATTAGAATGACTTTAGGTTTCATAAAAACAATATTGGAACACAAACGATGGAGCCACATCTACATTCTAAGAGAAAACTATTTCAACCTAGAAATCTATACTTGGCCAAATTGCCTACGAAGTGTAAGGGCAATCGCACAACATTCACTCTTATGCACCCTTTCTCGGGTGGCTACTGAAGGATGTACTCCGTAACAACAAGGAAGGGAGTTACATATAGTCTTTTATGTAAGGTTCCTTGCTTATTAAACCTGCCATCCACCAGTCTGGAGGGTCTGCCTCTTTTGTCCGTCTGTTTGCCCTCCATGTAAGGGCCAGTTTTGGATTTCACCCAGGGAAGCCCAGAAACCAACTCCAGGAACCTACACTGATACATTCCAGAAAAAGGTGGTGCAAAAGCCTTTAACTCTTTCATGTCCCAACTTGAGCCAATTTCTTATGGCAGGCAAGACCTTAGCTATGGAAAGTAGGACATACTTAATAAACAGCGACAACCAGTAGAAAGCTGTTGTGTGTTAATTTGGGGGGATAAAGGCAGGAGAGGCTGCTCAGTGCCTGCTTAGTGGCTGACACTCTAACTTTGTAAGAGCTTTGTAAGCTTTGTGATGGAGAATTTAGCCTTGTAGGTGCTGAGAACTCAGCATTTCCAAGGTGCTATGATTATGTATCCGATCACTTCCAGAAGTGGTTTTTAAATGGAAGGTCTAGGCTACCAGTGAATTTTAGAGAGGCTTATGACAGGGTTTTTTGTTAAACTATTGTGGCTCATGGCCAAAGCACAGGTTTGGGAGAGCAGGGGCCTGAGTTCTAAGCCTCCTTCAGAAAACAGTTAGGTTTATGACCCTGGAAAAGGCAATCAGCTTTTCTGAGTCTTTTATCATCTCTAAAATTTAGAGCTTTGAACTAAATCTCTAGGATTCTTTCCTGGTCTAACATTTGATGTATTTCTTTATGAGTCAAAGTATAACCTAATGGGAAAAGTTTACGATGTTCTAATATGGTACCCCAGGTTAGGGAGTGGACAATAAAATATTTATTTATATCATTCTGTCATGAGTAGATGTAGTAAAAACTGATGCAAAACCTGCCAGTACGGTAAGGGTTAATGATTTGTCTTGCTTTTTTTTTTTTTATTACATGCCTTTGTTTTTCAGGCTTCTACACTTCAGAGCCCCCCTTATCCTAGTAACAAACTCTCTACTATACAGAGACTTTTACTAAAACTGCATAAAGAAGTTGATATAAAGTGACTGTGGTTTCTATGGAGTTATATTCATGTTTAGGAGTGCATATGTCATTCTGTCCACATGTGTGAAGTGTTCTAATGCAGAAAAGTCTGTAAAACAAAAAGAAAACAAAGCTGACAAAATTGGAAGTATTCTGTTCTCAAGGAAAGAGATGCACAAAATAAGGTGGGCTACAATTCCACCTGAGTTTTAAATGTCTGGTAGTTTTCTGCGTGTGTGATTGAAGGTGCCATCTGTACCCCAGTCCTTCAGGGGCAGGGCAATGATGAGAGCTTCCACGGTGAAATAATAAAAATTGTCAAGTTGTCGGAAATGAAGTGTCAGGATTGTATCTTTGAGTCTCACGATTCATCAGTTGCTTTTTTCTTTTTTTAATAAGGTTTTTTTCTTTTTAAAGATTTAACTTATTTACTTTAGAGAGGGGAAAGGAGGGAGAAAGAAAGGGAGAGAAACATCAATGTGCGGTTGCCTCCTACGTGCCCCTTGTTGGAGACCTGGCCTGCAACCCAGGCGTGTGCCCCGTCTGGGAATTGAACCGGCGACCCTTCGGTTGGCAGGCTGGTGCTCAATCCACTGAGCCACACCAGCCAGGACTTTTTCTTCTTTCTTGGACTCATTTAGAGTATAGGGTACTGTAAGGTTTAGAAAAATATCTATCACAAATATGACTATTTAACTTCATACAAGTTTTTCAGAAGTTTCTTGCAAGGTTGTATTCATCCCTAAGGAAAATCCCTTGGATATTTTAAAAATAGCCAGCAAATCCTTTTGGGATAATTGGAAAAAAAGCAAAAATGCTGTTTATTTTTACCACTGAGAAAAGCATTAAATCTCCTTTTTTCTTAAAATTTGGCATATATGTAAATAACAACAATAAGCTCCAAAAAGTGTTCCTAGATATATAAATAAAATTGTACACATTACTCATAAACATGAATGTACAATAATTTTGAAGTCAATTTTGAC
Source organism: Trachops cirrhosus (assembly GCA_028533065.1). Taxonomy (NCBI): domain Eukaryota; kingdom Metazoa; phylum Chordata; class Mammalia; order Chiroptera; family Phyllostomidae; genus Trachops; species Trachops cirrhosus. The sequence goes on along the minus strand of CM052548.1, from coordinate 69,296,999 downwards.
AGGATTTATGTATAATGTATTCAGGGTCTTTAAGTAGCATATTTCTGTTGGATGGTTTACATGTTATCTGTTGATATTATTTCACTACTGATAAGGCATAAGAGAGAAACTTGTGCTCAAGGAAAAGTGATAAAATAAAAAAAATATTTGATCTCAACAACTGGCTTCAATAATCTGCAAAATGATGATAATAATTATTCCCTTATTACCTCACAGTATTGTGTTATGTTATTAGTTGGTAATAATGTTAGTGATAATGTGAATATTTATCATCTTTTTTCTCCAAGGAGAGTACCAAGTAAGTTGTAGAAACATTGGTACCTGCGTTTCTAGCTCATTAACTTACATGGTATAACTACAGAGTCTGAGTTTGATATCCACCTTCCTTGCCACCTCTCCCAAAGTGTGCCGTGGTGGTGGCTGGGACTTCCCACGGAGGGGATCGTGTGAAGTCCCATCCATTTACATGTATGGGAACCAACTCTACTAGTCTTCCATTCTGTCTTCCTTCTGAACAGGCTCTGCCATGAGAACACAGCTCTCCCACTTCTCTGACAAGGGCAGTGGCGTTCCCACTAGGTCCCGTCCCCCCTTCATTTCTGCAGGGCACATCTGCAGTGGTCTTTCCTCCCAGAAATGGAAAGCGCTCTTGCCCTTCACATTGACTTTTCAAACATTTTGCCTGCATTTTAAAGCAACACGCATGGTATATGTTTTTAAGTTTTATCACGTTCTTCATCACATGGCCCCTTCAGCTTTGACTTGTGGGTTTGTCCCTAGAAGGACAAGCCCTTGTTCTGAGCTAGCCTGGGGAACACATCCCACACCATCCTGTCTTCCATCCTCCTCCCTCTTCTATTTCTTCCTCAATTCTCCCCTTTCTCCTTTAGAAAACACACATACACGGGCACGCCCCACCCCCAACAACAACAGAAACACCAGTAATCCCTCCTGAAAAAATTATTAACTCATGCGAACAGATGGGGGCGATGATGGGAGAGACAGGCGTGCCAGCCCCAGACCAGCAATCATGCTGACTCCGTCTAAACAAATAATGATATAGCATCAGTGCACATCAGAGAATCACTGTTTGAATTTTACAACCGGGTCTTAAGTAAGTATCTTACAGCCTGTTATATAAGGGCACTTTAAAGTAGTCAGATATGTCCAAAAATGGAATAAAGCATCGATAGGAAATAATGAGCTTCTGACAATAAATACGTTTAGATAGATATATGACCAACTTTAAGGTGATTTCCAAAATGTGCTATCTTCATTACTGGGTTGGAAGATTCTTGAGGGCAAAATATCATTTATTCACTTTGTATTTTACATAACAACGGAGTTTCTAAAGAATTTTCATTTATCCTAATCTATTCTAATCTTTGCAAGTGTCCTGTGAAATAAAGTGGGGACTTCGCTTATTTAATAAATAAGAAAATAGACTCAGAAAATTCATACATGTTTCTAGGGTTCCAGAGCTGATAAATAGCAGAATTGGAATATAACACCAGGTCAATTATGTCCTTAAACTTTATATATTGCTCAATGCAAATATCCAATGAATATTCATCTCTTGGTTGGCCGGTAAGGGCTGTTGCTTTGGCGAGTTAAGAAAGTGAACCTAAATGAGGCTTAT
>CM052548.1:69241168-69295260 GCA_028533065.1 Trachops cirrhosus | reverse complement strand
GGGCACATGGGTGGATGGAAGTGACCAGGGCCTCCAGTGTCTGTGACTCACAGGGCTTGGCTCAGTTTTTGAAGGCTCATCTTATGGCCAGTGCTTAATGAGGCCTCCTTATCTTTCTAGCTACTCTTCAACGGAGACATTTTGCCACATTGCTTCTGATGGGTGGCTTCTATGGGTCTATAATTCACCGGTTCTTTTGTTGCTGTTCTCTCCAGCCCAGCTTATTGTCAATTCACTGTGTCTAAATTCTTCTGGGTCCTGCGTCTGCTCCAAGACAGGCTGCCAAGCCAGCCAGGCTTCTTTTAGCGAGACTGTAGATTCAGGACTCCAGGACCGAGAGCATGGCAGCTGCATGATTTACAGCTGGAGGTGCACACTCTGCCTGCTGCTGGTCAGTGGGGATACAGCAGGTATCGTGCGTCTGTGGATTTCCTGTTGTCCCTTCAATGACTGCCATTTAGGAGCATTCATCGGGTACGAAGTTCTGGGGGTGGGAAAACCTGTTCAGGTTGCCACTGCACTGAGGATTTCCTCTTCAGATTTTCTGAACTAGTTAATGTAGTAGTTCACTTTTACCTGCATAATTTTATCCGTTTGTTCCTTGAGTGAGCAGATAAAATGTTCCTGGGTAACATGGCAACTGCTCTGATCTCCAGTTTTCCTTTTGGTTCCAAGTGACCACAGAGACAAGTTAAGTTCTCATCAGAGCACTTACTGTCAGTAGGTGGTTACCCACGTCTCCTTAACTAGTCAGAATAAGTCTGCTAAATAAGTGTCCTTCTATTGACTAAGGAGGATATATATATAATATATATTACATATTATTGTGTGTGTATATATATATAGATATACATTACAAAATTGGAATGGGGAAAATTCATGAGGAAGGAGACATGGCGTTTTTGAATAAAGTGCCTAAGTATGTTTGCACATGTCTGCAGTGTTGTTGTGTAGGTTGAAGTTTAAGAATCTGAAGGTTTCGGGAGCGGTTCCAGACATGCGGTCTCTCTGCCAGCAGCAGCACAGTGTCACATGGGAACTTGTTAGCATTCAGATCCTTGCTGCCCACCCCGGCCTCTGCATCTGAAACTCTGGGGCCGGGAATCCGAGCCTTTGGTGCATAGGTGTTTCACATGCCCACTACAATTTAAGGACCCCGGTTTAGTTCACAATAATGAACCTTTTTATTGTTGTCTTTTTAGAACAATGATGTAGACAAATTGCCTCTTTTTTGAAGAACATTTAATCACCCAACAATAATTTGAACCATCTCTCAAACATATGTTAATCGTATTAGAAATGCTATTCCTCCTTCATGTAAAAGGGCCAGAGAAGGTAACACGCAGCCACTGCGTGTGTGCTCTCGAAAATGCCGGCTCCAGGAGCTGAAATGAAGTAGATGTGCAAATGGTTCTTCTACTGAACTGTTCTAACAAGGCTTACCTTTGCACACAAAATATCTACAAGAATCACCCCTTACCATTCAGCTGAGAGAGGAGTAGGAAAAAATGTGGGAGTAAGATAAGGGCATTGAAATAATACATTAAAAAATATAAGTCGCAGTTTATGTTTAATCATAGATAAAATGCATTGTAAAGTACTAATAGGGGGTCTGTATGCATTTAATGACTCTTTGAGGCAGTGCTTTAACATTTTATTGTTGTTTTTATTGCCCAGAATTCCATCTGTCTGCCACAGAGTTGGGCAATATTGAGGTAACCTGTGGTGAGCAGGTTACCCATCAGTCTGTGAGTCATCAGCTGAGATTCACCGGGCGCTTAATATGTGCCCCCAAATGGTTAAAGCAAGGGAATACTGAAAATATGGTCCCTGCTTTTTACAAGTTTACAATCTAGTTGGAGAGATTGGAGTAAAACGGAAACATGTGGGCTCAATAAAATAGCACAATCTAAAGTGAGGAGGCATAATGCAGTCTGCAAAGGCCGGAGGTGTGCCCTGGGGGCGTGGTCACTCTGAAGGTGTAGTATTTAAGAAAGGAGGCTTCAGGGGGTGGGTGGACCTCACAGGGTGCTTACTGTCTGTGAGATTCAGATCTCTGGATTCTTTTCAGAAATGGCCTCAAGTTTTCCCCTTCCTGTGTCTCTGCCCCTTGACAATGCATGTTTTCAGCCCCTCACTTTAAGAGTCTACTCCTCCACTTCCGGAATTTGGCTGGCCTTGTAATGGTGGCAGCAATGAGGTGCCAGTTCTGAGCTTAGGCCTAAAGATGCCTTGCATGTTTCTGGCCACTCTCTTGGAACGTGTCCAGCTGCCATGAGTAAGGCCAGGCTAAGCCAGCTAAAGGCAAAGAGACCACAGTCTTCAAGAGATGAGCTGTCTCAACAGGGGCCACCTGAGACTAGTCAGCCCCCAGCAAAGCCATCAGTGAGTCCAGCTGAGAACAGAAGAACCCTACTAGCTGAGTCCGGCGAGAACTGCCAACCCACAGAATCCTGAATGGATATTGTTTCAGGCCAACACATTTTGGATGGTTTGGCATACAGCAATAGATAACTGGTACAAAGGCTGAAAGGTCGAGAGAAAGGGAGAAAGTGCTCTAGGCTAGAATCACAACTCCAAACGTCAAGAGTCTGAACCATGTGAGGTCAGGTCAAAGAAAAGTGAAGACACCAGTAGGATTGAATGTTTGACCACTCTCTTTCAGTAAATCACCAAGAGCAACAGCATTCAAGAAAATGTGACTGGAGGCCAGACCTGCACTACTGCCCTGCTCTGTGGTTATCTCCCTTTGAAAGCTCTCCATCAGAGCATAAGAAATAGGAATCTCTGCGCATTGAAGCATGCAGTGAACATCAAAACCCCACCCCTACAAGCTGGACTTGAGGGAGCGGGATGTTGTTTTCTAGCTGCCTATATCATGCCAAGAAAAGAAAAATCTTTGTGGCTTATAATCTGCTCTTATTTTTGTATGTAAAAAAAATCTAAAGCTTATGCCACATACTTTCAAGAAGCTGCTAGAGGCAACTTGTAGAATCCCAGAATAAAGAATATTATGAACCTCATTCATTTCCACCAGTCTCCAGGCAAGCAGCTTAGGATCCTATCATCACCGTCCATCCTCTGCTGTCACCTTGGCAAGACTTGGCTGTTGCCAAAGCCACTTCCAGTGACTGGTCACACCCGATCTCTCCACTTCATTCCCTGCCAACCTCAACCACGGATGCCATGTTGGGCTATTGGAGTGACAGAGAACCTGGCTGGGGTGGAGGGTTTGGGGAACCTCAATTTGGAGGAAGTAAGGACGAACCTTTATCAGGAAAGAAGTTCTGTCAACCCCAGGGAGAATTTTTATCAAGAACGCCCTGATTTGGCGAGGCACACAGAGCAAGAGGTGGAAACATACAGAAGAAGTGAGGAAATTAAAGTTGGAGGTCACAACTGCCCAGAGCCTGTTCTGAATTTCTATGAAGCAAACTGCCTGCCAAATGTCACGGACATGACTGCAAGAGAGAACTTTACTGAACTCACTGCTGTTCAAGCTCAGGGATGGCCAGGGGCTCTAAGTGGGTTGGATATGGTCGGAGTAGCACAGACTGGATCTGGGGAAACATGGTCTTATTTGCTGCCTGCGATTGTCCACACCAGTCGTTAGCCACTGCTAGAGGTAATGGACCTATTTGCTTAGTGCTCAACTCAGGAACTGGCCCAACAGGTGCAACGAGCAGCTGCGGAATACTGAAGAGCACGCTGGTTGAAGTCTACGTGCACCTATGGCGTGCTCCCAAGGGACCAAAAATATGTGGTCTGGAGAGAGGTGTGGAAACCTGTATTGCAACATCTGGAAGACTGATCGACTCTTTAGAGCGTGGGAAAACAAATCTGAAAAAACCCCCACCTACTTTGTCTGTGATGAAGCAGATAGCATACTTGATAGGGGCTTTGAACCCCAAGTGAGGAAGGTGGTGGATGAGGTAAGACCTGACAGACAAACCCTGATGTGGAGTGCAACTTGGCCAAAAGAAGTAAGACAGCTTGCTGAAGATTTCCTGAGAGACTGTGCATGTAAACACTGGTGCCCTGGGACTGAGTGCAAACTACCACGTTCTTCAGACTGTGGATCTGCGTCACGACGCAGAAAAGGATGGAAAACTTAGTCGTCTGATGGAAGAGATCATGAGTGAGAAGGAGAATAAAACTATTGTTTTTGTTGAATCCAAAGGAAGATGTGATGAACTTACTAGAAAATGAGGAGAGGTGGGTGGCCTGCCGTGGGTATCCATGGTGACAAGAGTCAACAGGAACGTGACCTGGTTCTAAACGAATGCAGACATGGAAAAGCTCCTATTCGGATTGCTACAGAGGCGGCCTGCAGAGGGCTAGTTTGTTTGTTTGTTTTTCATGTAAAAGTGAAATGATGGTGGCAAGGCCCCATCATGACAATTGGAGGACTTGAGAGGGACAGAGGACTAGTGACTGGCTGGCTGCTTCCAGTCAATTAGAGACGTGGCAATCTGAAAGTGTGCCAGTGATCTTCAAAAGGCAGAAATCACACCTCTGCAGTGTAAACCGTGCTCTTTGGGGGAAAACATGGGAGTTATGCTTCCAATTCGCTGCCGTGGTATTTCTCCCGTCCCGTGCTTTGCATGATGACCATGGTGCAGCATTGTTTCAGACTATTTACCGTGGTCTCTGAGTCTTTGCATTTCATAGAGTTTGCCTAAGTGTCAGAGAAATATTTCCAAACTTCAATGTTCAATGAAATTTTTGTTCAAGTTTGGAATGGAGAGGGCAGCTTTAAGAGGTACTGAGCCTTTTACAAATCGGGGAGTTCTGGCATAGGAACTCTACTGCAGGAGCAACTTCCCACACTTGGAGGGAAAAGACAGCAATGCTTTCAAAGTTCCTCCCTCACCGACACAGTACTCATTATGTAGAGACCTGCCAGAGAGAGACGTGCTCTCAAGTGAATCCCGGCTTCTTGGAAGCGATTGCTTAGATGAGACACAGTGCATGAAAGCAACTCTGGGGGGACAGGTGTGCTTTTCTTGCAGTTGCCGTTGTAAAGTTAAGGTCTTGGCAAGACAAGCGGTGTGGGCAGAATTCTGAACTTCTGATGAGTGTGCGATGCAAAGGACCATGCACATTTTGGTTTAAAGGTCCTGCAAATGAGCACACGGAGAGGCTGCTGTGAACCTTTAAGTGGCCCTACTGCACAGCAGCATTCAGATGTCAGTTGACGGTCTGTAAGGGCACTTGCTTTTCGGGAATGTGTTAGGGAATACACATCTTTTGACAGGCTCTATCATTTGGTGGTTAATAAGACACAGATGATGTGTCTTCCTCACCCCGCCCCCCAACCTCAATGGTATTCCTACAGGGAAAGAGTAACTATTTTAACTGTATTTTTTTTGCAGTACCTTCTTGGAAATACTAACTTTTTATTTTTGGTCTGGCTGTTGCAGTGTGCGAAACTCCGTACATTCCTATTTTGCCACATGACAACACCTTACAAATGTGGAAGATGGGAAATTTGTCACCAATTATGAGCACCTTAACTCCTCAGAGGATTATATTCATTGAATTGGAAAAACTGCTCGCAGTACCCAAACAGGCACAGCATACACTTTCTTTACACCTGGTAACGTGAAGCAAGTGAGCGACCTTATCTCTGTGCTTTATGAAGCTGATCAAGCAATTAATTGCAAGTTGCTTCAGCTGGTTGAAGACTGAGGTTCAGGTCGTCCCAGGGGTAGAGAGGGCATGAAAGATGGTCATGGAAACAGATACTCTGGGAAAAAGAGGTGGGTTTAATACCTTTAGGAACAGGGGAAATTATGATAGAAGCTACTCTAGTTGGCTTAAGAGAGATCTAGGGGCCAAGACCCAGAATGGTGTTAACAGTGCTACATATTACATGAATGGGAGCTTTGGAAGTAATTTCGTGTCTGCTGGCATATAGACTTACCGGAATGGCTACGATCGCACTCAGCAGTACGGAAGTAGTGTTCCAAATGTGCACAATGGTGTCAACCACCAGATCCTGCAGCCGCAGCTGCCCTGTGATTGGTTATCCAGGGCCAGCGGAATATTCTCAATAAGACTTCAGAAGTATATGTAAATGTTTGTTTTTCACAATTGCCCTTTGTATTGTGTGTTGTCAGACAGGATAGTTATTTAAGAAATGGGAAATTGAGAAATGATTGCAGTGCAGCAGTAATAAGGTGTCCTTTTTTGCTATTTAAGTTGGATAATTCTCTACATTCCTGAAACAATTTTTAGGGTTTTTTTTTTTGTCATAGAAAATCCAGGCCATGTTTTCACAAAATTAAATGTAAAGTGATTTGAAATACAATGAATGAAGGCAATGCATGGTTTTCAAAAAAAAATATTTGAAGACTGAAAAAAAAGAATATTATGGAACACTCTAAAGTGTTTAAAGTCTTAAATTCTCACAATGTGGATCTACTGGCCATTGAATAACTTCAACCCAGTTTTGTTAGGTCGTTGAATATATTTTTCGCCATAAAAGAGCCTCAGGGAAATATTTTCCTTTAAATGCTAAAAATGTGTTCTTTTTCTGTTGAGTGGTACTTGCTTGAAAAGAACATCCCTGGGAGATGATGGATTCTTTTTTAAAAAGTAGGTCCTTAAATTTTGCAGGACAGGTGGTGGGAGAGGGGGACGGATGGAGTGGGGTGGAGTTGGTGTGGGGGGCTGGTATTCAGATGGAGCATATGAATTTAACCTACAGCTCCTCGTGTCTGGGATCTTTCGCTCCAGTAGCCATTTCATTTCATTTCTTTCTTAAGTGACTAGTTGACAAAGTGCCATAAACTTTACACAACACGGCCTTCTTGAGCAACAGTGCTCATGTTAGCAGCGCCACACGACATAAAGTCACGGTGAGCAAGGAATTTCAATCAAAGGGAAGGCAAGGGCGATCACGACTGAAGTGTCACAGGAGAAGGGAGTGAAAGCGGTGTCATACCTGAAGTGCCCACTGTGCGTGCGTGCGTTTGAAGGAGAGCGAGCTCTGTAAGAAGTTGTTTAATTGCTGCTAGTTCCCTGTGAACATGTTGCTCCCTTTGACTCTCAAATAACCAGTTCACCCAAAACTTTTCTGGAGCGGTGACCCGCATCTCCTGTGTCCCCCCTTCCTCACCAGCCCGCCCCCCCGCCCCGCGTTTGGGCTAACAGGTCCCCGATTACTGAAGCGTCACCTCTCACTCCCCAGGAAATCTGCGCAGCCCACTCGGACTGCAGCCTGTCTGCCGCCTGGCCTCCCATTGCAGCAACCAGGGCAGCAGAGAGGGAGGCGGCGCGCCGGGCAGGGAAGACGGAGGAGGATCGACTCCGGCCTCGGCATGGGGAAGGCGAGCGCGGGGCGAGTTCGCAGCACAGGTAAACAGGCTGGCGCGGCGCTGGGCGCTGCCGCCTCGGCCACCCAGCGATTTCCAGGCACGCAACTCCGCCTCCAGGGCGCTCTCCCCTGCGCGCTCGCCCAGCCGCTCGCTTGCAGCCTCAGCAACCGCCGCAGCATCACTTCACACAAAGGACTGTTACCCGCTGAGCAGCTCCGCCACCTCCACGTCCTCCTCCACTGACAGCAGCCCCGACAGCAGGGTTCGGGCGCGGCGGCTGCGCCAGGAGGACCTGTCACTCCCAGCAACCCAGGAGGTGGCAGCGGCTTTTTTCTTTTTTCTTTTGCTTTAATTTTTTACCCTTATACCTCTTCGCCTTTCTGTGGTTCCACCCACCTCCTCCCTCCCTTCCTCCTCCTTCTCCAGCTCCCATAAACAACTCTCCTACACCGCCCCCCCAATAAATAAATAAAAGGAGGGGGTAAGGGCGGGAGAAGTGGGGTGGGGGGTGGGGGAGAGGAAAAGGGTGGCTAGGCAGCGCAAGAGAGCGAGGCAGAGTCCGAATCGAGACAGTCCGGAGTCCGCACGCACCTCGCACCATGAGATGGCAACGCGCCCCGCACCGCTCCGGGGGTGCCAGCCCTCGGGCCCCGCGGCCCGGCCACGCCACCCGCTCTTCGCTGCAGCGGCTGCCGCTGCTGCTGCCGCCACTGCTGCTATGGACCGCGGCCCTGGCGCCGGGGGCAGCCGCCGGCGACGACGCGGTTCCCGCGGGGGCCTCGGTGTGCTACTCGTCCCCGCCCAGCGTGGGCTCGGTGCAGGAGCTGGCTCAGCGCGCCGCGGTGGTGATCGAGGGAAAGGTGCACCCGCCGCGGCGGCAGCAGGGGGCACTCGACAGGCAGGCGGCGGCGGGCGAGGCAGGGGCGTGGGAAGGCGAGCGTCAGCTGCCAGCCGCTGGCCCGGGAGTGCTGGGGCCGCGCGCTCAGGATCTGCTGCCCACTGCCAACGGGACCGTGCCCTCCTGGCCCACAGCCCCGGCGCCCAGCGTCGGTCCCCTGGGGGAAGAGGCGCCCTATCTCGTGAAGGTGCACCAGGTGTGGGCGGTGAAAGCCGGGGGCTTGAAGAAGGACTCGCTGCTCACTGTGCGTCTGGGCGCCTGGGACCACCCGGCTTTCCCCTCCTGCGGGAGGCTCAAGGAAGACAGCAGGTACATCTTCTTCATGGAGCCCGACGCCAACAGCAGCAGCCGTGCGCCCGCCGCCTTCCGAGCATCTTTTCCCCCTCTAGAGACCGGCCGGAACCTCAAGAAGGAGGTCAGCAGGGTGCTGTGCAAGCGGTGCGGTAAGTCCCGCGCCCCTGGGGCGTGCTTTGGCCGGGTCGAGCGGGGAGGTGGCGAGCGGAGCGCGACGGGCGCACTCCGGGGGTTCGACGGCTGCGGAGCAGATGCGGTCTTGCAAGTTCACTTTCGGGGCTGCAGACTTATCTAAGCGAACCTCAAGAGACTGAGGTTTCGCCGATTGAATTCCATAGGCAGCGCCTTCTCCAGTTTCCTGTTTTCTAGGCTTTGCCATTGACGAAAGCTCAAGTTTGGTGTTTGGTTGGGCCGCCTGAAACTTTTTAATCCCTTGGTTTCTTTCACCAAGCAGAATGAAGAAGGCCCGTTGCTTTCTTGTGAGTGCAGTATTGAACTTGGCTTTGGTTAGAAACTGCTAATTATGGGCTGTCTTTGTGGTGCTTTTTCTTTGAAAGAAGGAGGATGAGTCCAACAGGGTTTTAACACCTGGCCTCCACTCGGAGTCCTGAGTGGCCAGGGGCTTGTGTCTGCGGAGAGCCCGGACAAGGAAAGGACCGCGCACTGAGATTTCTGTAAATGTGGCAGGTTTGGGTGAACTCCATGTCCAACAGATAGGTTCGATCTGTACCTTTCGAATGTGTGGGCGGTAGAAAGTTGGTGGGTTTCATGTGTGTGTGTGAGAAATCATTTCAAGCATTGTTGTTTTCGGTTTGGAGTACATTTTGGCACGGGAATGAATCAGAACAGATGAATGTAATTATGGAGCTTCACGTGTAGGCCCTGAAGAATTTTGGGAGATAAGTTTAGCAGTCGATTTCCCAGACCTTTTCGCTTTACCACTTATAAGTGATCTTTCCATGGCTCCTTAATATGGATCACGTGTAAGAAATTAGCTGCTAATTTAATTACATTTTGAGGTAGCATTACATTTACAAAATATTTTCTAGGTTCTAAATATCTGTATAATTTCCTGATTATCCCATCATCATGAAAACATAGCAGAGTTTCTTCTCAAACCCCAAATTAACATGATTACACGTCACAAATTCTAATATGTATAACAGCTTCTTCCTGGGCCTTTATGTATCTGTCTAAGAGATGGTGATGTTAATTGCACGTTTTTTACAAAACTCAGCATCATGCTGTGGTCAGTCTGCCTGAGATGCAGTGTGTCAGTTCCTTTAAACTTGTATCTGAGATGGCCAATAATTTAAATTTCTGGTTGGCATTTGTGGTGCTTGTATCCTGCAGTTAATTAACGTCTAATGATTTGGTTTTAATGACAAGAAAGAGCGTTGTTCACCCACCGTTTCCTTGTCTTAACGCTGCACTTCGGGTGCCGGAGACCTGTTAAGATTGCACCACTCTGTGGACAGAAGCTGTTCTCAGGCGGTGGTGCTGAAGGAGGTTGCGTGGCGTTGGGATTCCCTAGGTCCGGCTGATAGATGTCACTGTGAAACACGGGAATCGCTCTGCTGGGAGTTGTCTTATTAGGAAACACAAAAGCGCCACACCATTGTACTGCAGCATACATTATTCTGTTACAGAATCTGAAACAAAACCTTTTTAAAGCCATGCCATCGTCCCATTTCGATGTTTTATTATCTGTAATTCAGGAAGGATTTTTGCCTTTCCCCAAACCATATGGGTTGTGAATCATTTACTGTACATGGTGGGAAGTTAATATAAAGGGGATTGTAGTTGGCACTGATGCCTGGGATTGGGGGTGTTACTAGATTAGCAACAGTGTTGCATTGCTTGCCTCTTAACTGGAAATAAATGCTGGGCTTCAGGGGTAAAGTTCTTATAAGTGAAATGGAAAAATCATGCTGTCTGGTGGAACACTATCCTGTTTTTGTACTTCTGAGGCAAAAAAGCTTTGCCGAAGGTAGTTTTACCCTTTCTGATAATCAAAAGAAACACATAGTTGTAGGTCGTGGCATGCTTGGCAAAGCAGAGGTGTTTTTTTTTTTTTAATGAACTGGAAATCTCCCTACTTGTAATTGAGGAGATTAGGAAATCATGGGGTTACTGCTCTAACGTTTGTGTAATTGTTGGATATGTTTGGTAATTTTAGTGTTATGTGCTTTAAAGTAGGATATCGCTTGAAACGTTAACTAACAGGAGTAGCTAAGGACTAACTGAAATCCTGCTAAAAGTTTCTCTTGAATTTTCATGGACATAGTAGCTATTGTAACATTGTATGATAAAAGTAAATAATGTAGACTATTTTAAAGGCTGAAAACACAGTAAATCTGCACTTGCAATGTTAGGGGTAAAAGTGTGTGGGGACTTGTGAATTCTCCGAGTTGTATCGTCACAGTTGCAGTGTCATTGAGAATCTACCAGGCAAAGGAACAGAAACAATTGGGAAAAATACACAGAGAGAATAGGGGCTGGTTTGTCCTGGCTGAGCTGCTTCTGTGCACTGTTGGTCAGAAGATTTCAAGGGCAGTGATGGAGCAGAGGGTTCTTATCTAACAACAGGAAGCTGCCCTGGGGGCGTGATGCTTGTGTTCCTGCTTGAGCTGTGATGTGAGGCTGGAGAGGGAATGTGGCAAAGTCATTCTGCGATCTCACCCCCAAGGGAACAGTTTCCAGCTCTGTTGCATTCGGCTGCAGTGCTGCGTTTTTTTACAAGTTGCTCACTAGTGTAGAAACCACACATGCAACAGATTAGCTTTAGCACTGAGCTGATAGGAGTCTTCCCTGAGTCTTTTTTTCCCCCCCATCTAAGCTAAATTCCTGAGTAGTGGCTGCAAAAAAGAAGCTCTTCTCTGAAAAAAGGACCTTTTGAAACAGAAACTGTTTAGAGTATTTTAGAAGACAACCCAGAGTTTCATAGCTTGTTTGCTTTATATTTGAAGTTTGTGTAAATTACACTTCCTTTACAGTTGTCTAAATTCTTGCTAGCCTTTGCTTTTTCTCTTATTCACAGAATGAGCTGAGAAATGTGTCTAGGTTTTATATTCACCGTACTGCAAAATAACTAGCTGTTCAATCAAATTTCTATTAAACCAATCATTGTTTGAAGTGCTCTTTTTAGTTTTCAAAGCATTGCTGTTATAATAGGCAGAAGCTAATTTCCAACAAGGAGTAAAAATTTGGGTGAATATCATCTATTATTGGGTCACACAAGATTTGTATATCAGTTGTGTTCTTATAAGCCAATCTAAATACTTGGTATATCATATAGTATCTAATGTATTGATAATGTAAACATGTTTATCAAATATTTATGATACTTTGGCTTTTTCTTCTATCCTCAATAACTATTTAATAAAGTGTGCTGACCTTATGGTGTTATGAACATGAGAAAAATGTTGGGATTTTTCCAGCCAGCACTGAAGAAAATTATTCTTGATAAAAGCTATATTAGGGAAGTAGCAATAGAAACAGATACAGCTTGACTGGTTATTTTTCATAAACACACATGCAAATTTAATTTCCCAAGTGTTTGTGATTGCTCTCTTTAGACTGCATAAATCTTACTTTCAAAAAGCTATCCTATATTTAAAACACTTCTTTCTGATGAGTAGTGAAACTGTATTTTTCAGTATTTTTGTTAAAAAAATAAAAAAAGTTAATTTGGAAAAACAACCTCTTAGAGTAAAAATATTTTAGGAGGGGGATTTAAATATCTGAATTGGAATATTTTACAGGCAGTAGGGGATAGTTCTCATCCATTGTGGGGGATGTTTTACCATATGTCTTAATGTATTAGGTAAGGCCAGGACGCTTAAGTAGCACTGAGGGTCAAAACCATGGGCTATGCTCCTGCTGGCCTGTATATTTATAGCGAATGAGAGCAAAAGACGTGATTGGGCGGGTTAATGCCCTTGTCAAATGTGATCTATTCACTGTTTAGGAAAGCTTCTTTGCTTCAGTGCCCATTTTTTCCTGTTATTTTTTCTTAATTATAAATGTAACATCTTTTAAAACCTATTTTAGAATTTAAGTGACAATATATGAACTGGCCAGATGTCCAGAGACCCTCAAACTCTCATCTGCCCCTTAGTACTTTGTAATCCTTGGGGGTTTTGTTTGGTTGTTTTTGATATGCTCAAATGGTACCAAAACTTTATCCCTATAGATAACTCTTATTGAATGGGTATTTTGATTAGCTTTGTAGAAATAAGCGATAATAATGAAAACAAAAAGTATATAATGAGTAGTAGTGGAAGGGATTCGTTGACTGTTACATTGATCGGAAGTACCTAATGAGAATAGGATATAATGGAAACAGAAGGTAAAAATTTAGGGCTCATGCTGACTTACGCAATTTGTTCCCCAAAATAACAGTGTAACATGCCTCAGTCAAGAATTTCGTGAGAAAATAAAATGTAATTTTTAATGTTCTTATTTTTAAATAACAGAAGTGGCTGTTGTCGAGTTTTCTATTCATATGTTAGTGCTCTAGATTTGTGTAGCACATGTTACTTTGTGCTCTTACGTTATCACAAATAACTTAAAAATAAAGTAACATTCTGAATGATTGTGTGCCCTAGATACTCCCCCAACCAATATCAGTCACTTTGTAATACTTGCACAACTGATTAGCGATATGTACATCCTCTTATGCTGTTGAATCTAAAGTTGAATTATTTGAGAACTTAATTCTCAAAATATGGACCTAAGTGTTACTGAGTTAAGTGCTAGTCAAGAGCTTTGTTTTCGTATTGTTTAGTGCATGTGAAACTTACCTCCTGCTCTCTATCCCCAAATGACCCAAACAGATTGAAGTATATAAAGTAAAAGACATTTTGGTGAAGTTAATACAAAATAATTCCCCCCAATATAGATTTGCCATCCAGAAATCCTAGAGAGAGATATGTAGGTGGTAGTCTACATTGTTATTATTTTTTTGTTCTTCAAGAGAACCAGGATCTTTTTTCTATGGCTTGGTTCACCCCATTAGTACCTAGTGAAATTTATGTATTTTTTTATAATAACTAAAAACAAGCCAACAAAAACAAAGAGAAGAGATTTAGTTCACTCACAGCTGGCGTGGTATGTGGGAGACAGTCCTGACAGCTCCTAATTCGGGTTTCAAAGCTGTTTGCCCTTCATGTTTCCCTGTGAGGCCACCACAACGGAAGGCTTAGGTAGATGTGAGTGGCTTCACGAGTGGGTCTCAGGCTGAGAGAGACCAAAATGTATGATTGCTGTTCATGATCACACTAACTAGTCCTTCCCTTGACACCTTGGAATCAGCTGTCTGGGTCCAGCTATGACAGAAAACGAGGTCTTAGACCACCAGCCTATGAAGGCGGATGGTCTCTCAGGGAGGTTTTCTGTCCATCCCAGAGGGACAGCGATGGATGGTAAGCTCAACTGCATCTCCGCCTCAGGGGCCTTGCCCTGCAAAGCCGGAGGCCCCGGCTCTGGGGATCTGCCCTAGTGTGCTGTGAGAAAACAGCTCAGAGTGGTGCATAACTCCAGAGCTGGTGGCTGGATTTCGGAGGTAATGCCGGGCCGAGAGGACCATCATTTCTTTCTTTCTGCTCTGCCTTGCCAGAATATGTGAGCTGAACTGAGCCCAGCACAAGGGGACATGCCTGATGAGGGCACTAGAGTCTTGGTAGTGGGTGTACCCGGGAGCCCAAGGCAAGGGCAGCGAGACCTAAGGGAGACGCCACATTGTCTGCTTCGTTAATTTGGAAAGCCTTCAGCAGTAATACTGTCGTTCCAACTGTTGTCTCTAATTTGGGAATTCCTGTTAAGGCAAAGGAAGCTAAGACACTGAGGGACTAACTAAA
This sequence comes from Trachops cirrhosus, assembly GCA_028533065.1. NCBI lineage: Eukaryota > Metazoa > Chordata > Mammalia > Chiroptera > Phyllostomidae > Trachops > Trachops cirrhosus. Next base: position 69,280,885 of record CM052548.1, on the reverse strand, counting down.
ACACGTGGTGATAACTACCACCCATTGAATTTCTATCTTTTTTGCCCCTTTGTTACGCACACGTAACTTGATTGCTGTGTGTAGATTACATGTCTGTTCAACAATTAATTAAAAGAATAAAGGACTTCCAGCTCATTAGATAGTGGCAATCACTGTTTTAGGCTCCATTCTGAAAGAAAAGGAAAAAACTCTTTTCTGATTGTCTCTCTGTAATGTGGTGAGGTGGGTGTGCACAGGAAGTGGCATTTGGAGCCATATTTTACCAGAATACCATTTCCTTCTCTCACCACTGAGAGCCTCACATCTGAATCCACCTTTGGGCTTCAGAGAAGGGCTGTTTAATTTCCTAAAATTTGTGTCTCCTTAATTATTTATGGACATCATTTATGCTGGGGAAAAAGAATTTTCTGAAATCATTCTGACTCATTTTGGGTGCTAGGTCTCAGTACTTTCCTCGACCTCCACACGGGTATTAACTATCTCAGCCTGGTAAGTTCAGTTCTCTTAACTGAAGATAGAAGAGTTCGACTGCTATCCCTAAGGAGTACTAAAAAAGATTTTGGATGAGTTACTTTTCACTCTTTTCCCCCCTTGTTTTTCACATCTCGTCAGCCCTTGGTTAGACTGCAGGTGGGATGGCAATGTCCATTTGGGCTCCAGTGAATAATGAGATTCTCCCCCTCCACTTTCTCAGTCGGCCTTGGAGACACTGTGGGTGGAGATGTTATCAGTGGCGGCATTTTCTCTCCCTGCAGGGAGTGTCCTGGCTGCACCTCTGTACAGAACTTGGAAGCTGGCTACCGACGGGGAGAAGGATGGCTGTATTGGCTTCAAACAGAACTTGTTTTGAGATTTCACCCTTGGCAGGTGATTCTGCTCCTAGGGCTCTTGGGTGACTGCCAGGACAGCCGGGTTCAGCTCAGAGTGAGCATGCTCAGTGTTGTCCTGTCATCAGCACAGAAAGGGCACTGCTGTGGGCTCGCCCAGGCACTCCATGTCTCTGCCAGCCAGGGCACTTGTGTCATGCCCTGTCCTTCGCTGTCTTCTTGCCCACCACTGGGAGGGCCCACATCTTATTCTCTGAGGCACTAGCAACTTTTCTCTTGTTGGAGTGAGGATTTCATTAAGAACTCTTAACATTTGGAAGACAGCATTAGGTGGGTGAGCAGTTTTTTTCTCTCCACATTTTGTAATGACAAAGTTTACCAATGTAACCATTTTTAAGTATGCAGTTCAGTGTCATGAAGTATAGTCACACTGTTGGGCAACCACCATCATCATCATCATCCCTCTCCAAAACTCTTTCATCTTCTCAAACTGAAACCGCATACCCATTAAAGAAGAACTAACTCCCCATTCTCTCCTCCTCCCAGCCCCTGGTAACTACCATTCCGCCTCGATTATTCAAGGACCTGGTATAAGTGGCAAAATGCAGTCATTGCCCTTTTGTGACTGGCTTATTTCATTTAGCACAATGTCTAAGATTCGTTCACTTTTAGCATGTGTCAGGGCTTCCTTTTCAAGGCTGGCTAATATTCCGTCGTGTGCACATACACAGTCTGTTTATCCATTCATCAGTGGGCACTTGGGTTGCTTTCACCTTTTGGCTGTTGTGAATAATGCCGCTGTGAGCGTGGTTGTACAAATAGCTATTCAAGACCTTGCTTTCAGTTATTTTGGGTCTATTCCCAGAAGCGGGATTGCTGGATCAGATGGTAATTCTATGTTTAATTTTTTGAGGAACGACCATCCTGTTTCTCACAGCAGCTGCACCATTTTTCATTCCCAACAGCAAAACACGAGGGTTCCCGTGTCTCCGCATCCTCACCAATGAGCGCTGTTTTCTGTTGTTTTGATAATAGCGATCCTAATGGGTGTGCAGTGGTAATGGGCAGTTTTGTGTTGTTTTCTACTCAAATTTAGTGCCTCTACTTACACTGGCATTAATGCGGGCAGAAGTTCTTGGAATAATACAGAGGGGTCTATCTATTCAGCTTTTAATTTACCCAGCATTTAGGCTCTTGAATCTGAAGCCACCACATGACAAAATTATAACAGATAATGGCTTTATAAAAAAATAATAAAAGGTTTAAAGAGTAAATTTACATATACACGAGAGTATGTTTTTCTAATCATGTTGCTATTGATGTGGTTCAGAAAGGTATCTTATCACACTTGGATTAGTATCAGAATCTTTTAACTGATTTTACTTGTTTATTGATTTTTCATTTTTTTTAAAAAAAATCCCTTCCTGTATTTTGTCCACTACTCCCAATCACCTTCCGTTTCAGTACTGCCCTGGAGGATGAGCCATTCTAAAATACTAAATTTTATTACAATTCTTTCCCCACTTAGAAACTTGGAATGGATGCATCATAGTTAACTCTAGATCCCAACATTCAGTGCCCTCTTGAGTCCACATTACATCTCATCTTTCTCACTTTTACTGTAAGAACACTTCCATCTAGTCATAGCAGTGCTCCGTGAACAAGCCACACGCTTCCCTAATCCTCCTATTCGTACACTCGCCCTTCCTCTGCCTGGGTCTCCTTCCTCCCTCGTTTCCGCCCCTGGAAACTCTCCGTCTTCTTTGGGGCACGGCTCCCATCCCATTGCTTCCATGGCGGCCCCAGTGACGATCCTTGACCACAGAGCACCTTTGCTATATACTTTGTATACCTGGTGCTGTTACAGACTTTCCTTATGTCATTTTGTGTGTGTTTTTTTAAGTGAAGGATTTAAAAAATATTCTGGATGTGGCTGTGTCTTGCCTCACCCCGTAGGCCACAGAGTCCTTGTGGTTAGACACCTGGAGTGTCCTCAGCTTATTCACAGATGGAAAGTGCCCCATCTTCAGAGTCAGAACTCCTCTCCACTCCCAGCTTTGCAGTTTGGTCCCTGTGTGGTTTGGGGTATATAACGTTGCTTCTTTAGTGCAAAGTGAGAAGGTAGAACTAAAGTGCTTTTCACGGTCCATTTGAAGCACATCTGGTCCTCAACTCAGAAAGGACCCAAGTTACCAACCACGTCTGCTCCTGCTCCTGGAGCTCATCTTTTCCTTCCCTCTCATGTTAGTGTGGTTCTAAGGAGAATAATCTCAGAGCATCAACTGTGAAACTTTTAGACGATTTGAAAGGGGAGTAAGAGAGCTTAATGAGAGGGAGGAGGACATGTCTCCTTCTTCCCCCAAATCTTCTTACCGCCATTGCCCTTTTGTGTCATTTTGTTCTACTGTGTAAATACTAATTTGTTTGTATTCATGAACATCATCAGGAAGCAAATGCCACCGTTTCTGCAGGCCTGTCGTGGAAACCATAAAGTATGAGCAATCGATTAATCCACAACTGTAAGCTTAAAAAGGAAGACAGTTCAGTCATTTGTTTTAATAATATACAGAAGATTCAAAGAGTTTTACTGTGAATTTCACTCCTTTAAAAAATGTCCTTCTGGCACTGTTTTGGTTCTAATAATCAGCGCTGTTGTGGAAATAGATGAAGCTACCGCAGAGCAGCGAGAGCATGGTTTCCAGGTAGTGGCCCCAGTTCTGCTGATGGCTGGGGGAGGATTCCAGCCTGAATGTGGGCTCGGGTCAAGAGACCTTCTTTTTCAGCTCATGATTCTCATGATTTGAGAAATAAAAAAGATATATTCTCATCACTGCATGGGTAGAGTGAGCAATGTAGAAACAAGTTCTTGACCGAGGAATACTCTGATCTGAATATTTAAATTACTGCAGATAGAGGCCCTGGCCGTGCCTCAGGGGCCCCGCAGGGTGGGGCAGGACTCAGCCGGGCTCCGTCCAGTTTTATGTCGTCCTTCCATTTGGCCTCCCTAAGCCCCTGGTGAGCTCATCTCATCCAGGAGATCCAATGCTGCTTATGAATTGTGGTTCCTAAATCCATATCTAGCCCAACCCAATTTTTGGCTCCAGATCCAGGTATCCAACTACTTACCAAATAATCCATCTAAGTGTCCTGTAGACCCTTTCTATTAAACATTGTAAACCGTGTCTCACCATCTCCCCTGCCAGTTCATCTGTATAACAAGGAAATTACTACCACTGCTACTGTTATAATAACCACTGTTGCTACCAGTGGTTTCCTTGATTGATAGCTTCTTCTGTGCCGATGGAGTAGTAGGTGCTGCTATGCATTCAGTTAATCCATTGCCATATAATAGTGTCAATGTCTTGATTTCTTGAAACTGGGAAGCTCTCCCTTTGCTACAAATCAGTTTAGTTATCAGATCCCATTGATTCTACCTCCTAACACGTCCCAAATGCCTCTCTCCTGCCCCGACTCCATTGTTTCTGTAGTACCTCTTCTTGCTGTAATGGCGACAGCATCTTATCTCGGGTCATGGATTCTTCTTTTCTTAAGTCCATTCTCTGTACTGTTGCTCGGGGGATGTTTCTGAAACAGAAAAGATCATACTATGCTCTTGTGTAAAGCTCCGCAGTTGCCCTTAGGAGAAAATCTGGACTCCTTCGAATGGCATATAAGTCCTTCCAACTTTTGTCCAAGTGTTCTCGTCCAGTTCCTTCTCCAGCTCGGAACCCTGCGCCACGCTGATGACAGTGCTCCACATGTACCAGGCGGCTTCAGGGCTCCGTGCATCTGCACATACTGTTCCTTTTCCCAGAAGGCTGGGTAAATAAAGCTGTAGAGATGGATAATATATTACTCCAGAGTCCTGAGAAATGTTGGGGTAGAAGAAAATGTAATGACTTAGATGTGTTCATTGTATATTGTCACATGGAAAAGAGTTTTATACAATATGTCTTTGATTACTTTTATCTACGTAGCAATCATTCACTTACCTCATCGATCTGTCTGTCAATCTAAATAGAAATACAAGTTTAGGAAGCTATGTAACAAAATGTTACAGTTGGGCATTGGAATTATCGATGCTTCGAATTTTCTTCATTTTGTTATTCCAATGAATGTGTGAAGGAGAAGCCATGAATGCTATTTTTAATAGAAATACTGATTTTTCAAAAGGACTGAGTCTTACTTCAGGGACTTTGCCCTTTAGAATATTGCCTTTCTTATAGCGGATGTATTAGGGTAGACTGACTGCTGTAACAAGTGGTACCCCATATACATAATGGCTCGACTGCAATCATTTACTTCTGCCCAGTGAATGGACAGTGCTTGAGGTGTTCTAGTCTTTCCTTTCCTCTGAAAGAGACCTGTGCTAACACCGGAGGCATTGCTGAACCTCGCTTCAGACTAGATTGGTTGAAATAGGCAGGATTCCCATTTGCGATGGTCATTTCATTTTTAATGGCACCTATCCTCTGAAAAGTGATCACATTTACCTTCTGCTGCCTCACTGCAGTGGGAGAGTCCAACAGCTCTGTGCAGAGCAGACCGGAAAGCCATCCATGTTCATTGTCGGTGATAGCACATTAACGACGTGCTCATTGTAATGCTCAAATAAGCATGTTATGGGTTAGTTTTGCAATAAGTATTTAAAGTTTAATGCGCACTATGTCTGGTGTCATTTGATATTGAAAATGCAGAGGGTCAGACCACATTCACTGTTTACTTTTCTGGAGTGTTAGGATGCCTTTTAGAGCTTTGTGTTTAATAAATCATTTTGATATAGGGACGGTGGAGAAATATTCTGAGGCTTTATCACTGCTGACTTAATTGTGTTTCATGATGTACACCTCTTCTTAGTAGGATACATTAAAGTGGTTGATAAAACGGCCTGTGAAAGCGAAATTTGTCAGGTTAGACCTGCCTGGTGTGTTAAATGTATTGATGAGTAATCTTTCCACTGTTTTAATCACTTTTATTAACTTTTCAGTAGTTTTATTTCTAGTAACTTGTTAAATAATGGTCATTAGGGACTTAGTAATATTTCTTTTTAAAATGCTGTTGAAAAGTCTATGAAAATGATTAAGGTGCCAACATCATCCACCTACTTCCTGTTAGTAAGACTTGTTGGTGATTTTACAATCAGCTGGGTGGATGCTTGGACTTCCTTTGTGCAATCCAAGAGGAAAGGAAACCAGTTCATAACAGGTGAGTGGAGACAGTGGGTTAATGGGCTTGAAGCTGTGTGAAATAGTCTTTTGTGCATCTATGTATTGTTATGATCTCTTTATATTGTTAAATATTGAGGATAAAAAGGATACTTCAGAACTGAGTGTAAAATATAAACAATGACACATTTGCTGTGCTCTTCTTCAGTTTCTCTTTGTCACAGGTCATTTGGCTTTGTAAGGTCTTGAGTTGCAGGTGGCTGTAGAATAGCTTAAGGCATTGTCTTATCTGCAGGTCAATCAGGGGACATATCTATTAATTAAAATGAATTAGAAGCTTATTATTAATTTACCCCTTATTTTTTCAATCAGTTTGTATAGCCTGCAAATCCTATTTCTTTCCTCTTAGGTTTAGGCATTTCTGACTTGTGAAAGAAATTGTAAGGGCCATTCTGAAGATGTTGATTAAATAAATTATGAGAATCATGAGAACATTAGACAAAGGGAGGCACCCAACAGAAAAAGAAAATCAATGAGTGTGCTTTGTTAGTTTATTTATTTGATAAATATTTATTGGGCAGCTTTTATTTGCTAGTCTTTGTACTGATTTCTGGGATGATAATGAGGTGATGAAGAAATTAGACATGGCCCTTTCTGAGCTACAGGGTAGAAGGACAGGACAGTTACACAAAGCATTGTATCAGATGCATATACTTACAATTGTCCTAAGATGTATAAGGAAAAATACAAGGTACTGTGAGAACATGTGACAGAAGAATCTGTCTAAGTTTGAAAGGTACAGGAAGTCTTGTTGAGAAACAAGTTCTGCTGGGGGAGTAGGAGAAAGGAGGGGAGAGGGACATTGCCAGCCCTGAGACAGTGACGAGGACCAACAGAGAGGAGAGTCTGTGTGGAGGAGGCAAGAATGAGATCTGAGAGGTAAGGAAGAGCAAGCATGTCACTGCAGAATTTTTAGGATGCTGGCCTTTGTCCTAAAAGCATGAGAAACACTGCAGGGTTTTGTTGGGTTGGCCAAAAAGTTCATTTAGTTTTTTTCCACAAAATGAAAGATACATTTTTCATTTTCACCAGTAACTTTATTGATTTGGACATTTTGAATATGTCGGCTGTCTCCCACGTGGTATGACGTTGATTGGTCTCAATATCTCAGTTTGATCAATATCATCTTCCACTGGTCTACCCGACTATGGAGCCTCGTCCAGCCAGTCCACATACTGCACGAGTCTTTTTTGTGTTTCAGTTGTCAGTTTTACCTTTATTGAAAAAACAGAGCATAATAGGCTGAAAATGTTGCATATTTTCTTCCATCTTCAACATTAAAATGGCTACACAAAAATTCAATTTTGATGTGTTTTTTTAAATGCACGCTGGTATGACAGCCATCACAATACAATCTAACAAAACTGTTTTGACTGAAGTTAAACACTACTAAGCGCTACTAAAGCCATCTTATGGGAAAAAACCCAAATGAACTTTTTGGCGAACCCAATAAATGTGGGAGTTATAAGATTTCCATTTTAAAAATGTCACAACTCACTTCTGGGTAGAGAATGGACTGGAAGGGACCTAGAGTGCATGCGGGGAACTCCGGCAGGGTTCCGTTCCTACCCGAGTGAGACCAGGATGTGGGGGCTTGCACGGGAGTGGCAGCAGAAGACATGAAGAAGCATACGGATTTGAGACTATTTTGGAGACATCTTTCAGTCTTTGTTATGTAGGGGGAATGCTCACGTGGGGGTTGGGTGGGGAGGATGGCTCCCGGGCTTCTGCATGAGCAGTTACCCCGGAGTAAGATGAAAAGGGAGTGGTGGGGAGTGAGATGGAAAGTATTGCAGGAGAAGGAGAACTGGGTTCAGTTTGTTTTTAATTTGTCCAAATGGAAATGCCAAGTCAGCACTCGAATGGGTGGAGCTCAGAAGAGAAGTCTGGGTTGGGTGTATGAATGTGGGCGTTTTCGACAAGGACACGATATTTCTGTCTCCATGGAGTAGATGCAGTTGCTTAGGGCGAGTGGGTAGGGGATGAGGAAGAGTGGGTAGAGAATGAAGCATGAGGAACAGTAACCTTTAAAGATGAGGCAGAGGAGGAGCCAGAGGATTCAGAATGGCTCCAGGGATCAGCTGTGTCTGAGCTCCTAGAGCATCCTTTTGAAAGATGGGGAAGGGAAAGCCCAAAGCAGCATTGCCTACTACTACTGCCAAACACTTTCCATGTAGAAGTGCTCACTGTTGGTAGCGACACGGAGGCCTTATAAAGCCAGTGCTGCCGGTGGAGCCCAGACTGGGTGGGCTGAGGTTAAAGGCCAATCTGGATTGCGAAGACTGGGTTTAGCAATATTTGGATTTATTTGAACATAAGTAGCAGGAAGCTCTTTTAAGAACCTCAAACCTTTTTGGGGGGCATGGAGGTAAAAGAATGACTGTACTTGGGTAGTTTGTATAAAGACATAATTTTTGTTTTAAAAAATTATTAACTTAAGTTATGTATAGTGTTACCCAAGTGTTGCTGAAGGTCACCATTTTATTGGTATTTTTCCCTTTGGTTAAAAATTCTTTCCTATGTCCCGTGGAAGCCACTTTAATGACAAATTATTGTTCAAATTTTTCTTGACACACCAACTTGAGAACCAACTGCTGTTTCTATAGTTGGTACCCAGGTCTTAAGGGAATTGAATGCATCACATCAATACTTGTGAAGTGACATCTATCAATCTAATTTAAACAAATACTTGAGTCAAAAGGTCCTTGGACTGTGTATTTGGTTGACACAGAGCCACCTTTATTTGAAGTTATGACTGAGCATTTTAATGAGCCCCAGTCAAGAAGTGCAAAGTTATTATTCTGACAGTCACTGAATGCATTTTCCTGCCTGTCTATATAAAGACTTTTTATTGTCTAGTAAGCTGCTGAATTGATGCATTCATAGCTATTATTTGCATAAGGAGTTTGAACCACCAAGGGAAGAATGGTTTTGAATTTCCTGTTTTCATTTGTTTACTTTCTGTGAAATAATAGTGTTTTCATATAAGGATTTTTTTACCCTGGGTTTTCCTAATTTTAATATAGTATAACTATGCTAGGAGTCATATTTATGAAAATTGCACATTGTAAATCAAAGGAAATGGGGAAAAGGATGAAAACAAAATCTCTAAAAGACAGGAAGGAAAGCTCTGAGCCCTCCAGCCTCTGCAGCAGGCTCCTCGGTCCAGTTCACCTTGGAGAACCATGGATAGGTTTTTGGACCTGATGTTTTCTGATCTGGGACAGACCAGTGGTTTGCAAAAATGATTTGTAGGTTAGAGTGTGGAGATGCTTGGCCTAGCCTCCTGGAGGGAATAATTGGTTTGGTTCAGGGAATCTGCATTTTGGGCCGTGTCTCCAGGCGATTTTGGCATGCACGTAGGTTTGGGAGCGCTTGGACTCTGCAGCCACTGAGATTTTCCCAACTAATAAAGTCAAGGATTCTCTGGGAAGCCAAGAGATGGGTAGGAAAAGACAGAATTACAATTTACTGAGTTCTAATTATGTGCCGAGCATTTTTGCATGTTTTACCTCCTTTATTCCTTCACTCCATCTTGTGAGCTGTATCATTTTATTCCAGTTTTAATTCGAGATTCAGAAAGGTTTGCAGAACTTTAAAGGTCACACAGTTGCTGAGTGGCAGAACCTTTATTTGCATTCAGGTCATTTGATTTTCTCTGTTAGAACCACGACGAGGCGGGAACAGTGCCGCCTGATAGAATTCTAGTCGCTCCATCTTCCCAGGGGCTGTCGTCTTGCCCTCTCCAGTGTAGTGGGCACCCATTGGGAATGTAAACTTTCCTGTTTCTCTTCAAAGATAAACACATGGGTGATTGGACAGGGCTGACTGGCTCTCTTTTGAGAGTACTGAAGTCAGATCCCCTTGGACAAAACTAGGTCTTCAGCAGTTTGCAATGAATAAGCTGGGTTATTGTGTCCAGAGATGACATTGTATCTCTAAAAGGTCATTGTCATCACATGTCAACATTCATGTTTCTCCAGGAAGGGAATGAGACATGGCTGGGTCCAGCAGGGGAAGACCTGGAGGCTGGAGCGGATTTAGCGCACTGCTTAGGGGTCAGGCCTTGGCTCCTAGACCTTCACGGGTCACTTGCAACCTTGGAAACATTGCTTGATGTTTCTAAGCTTGATGTGAAATGAGAACAGTGTGTCTGTCTTCGTGATGAGTGTGGGCTGAAGTAATAATAATGTGTGCACACACCTAGGTCACAGTATAAGTGCCTGATCCATGCTAATTGGGAGGGCTCAGGGATAGTCTCCATGGAGCCAACCAGAGGCAAGGAGGCTATGGTGTAGCTGGGGATGTGGAAGGAAGTAGTGTTAGAGGCAGAAATAAAGGGGAACATCACCTGCTTGACCACGATGCTCTCCATTCCCACGGGAAATCACATGCTCCTCATCTGTGGTACCGAAGGTCCTTGAACAGAGTGCTACTCCAAGCGTGGTTTGTGATCGGCAGCATTGTCCAGTGGTAAGTCCTGGTTGACAGGCTCTTGGAAACCATGACCTGAAGGAAAATGATGTATAACACAACCAGTTTTACCATAGATTAATTGATATAAACAAGAACTTAGTTTCTATTACATATTTCCAGTTACAAGAAACATCACTCAGCTTCTAAGACCCTAAACACTTCTGATATTAAACATTGAAATAAATGGGAGCTACACACACACTAAAGAATGATGAACAAAAACAAGTACAAGAATTATTTTCCTACCTCCTTATTCCAGTTCAGGGTCATGGGTGGCCTGAGTCTATTAAGGTGGCTTAGGGTGTAAGTCAGGACTCACTTCTATCACAGGGTACATGCCTCTGTCATAGGGTGTGTGTGTGTGTGTGAATACACACATGTATACTCACTCAGACTGGGACAATGTAGACACCCCAGTTTACCCAGTGAACAGCTTTGGGATGTGGGAGGAAAGTGGGTTCTCAGAGAAAACCCAAGCAGACGTGGGGAGAACATGCAAACTCCACACAGACAGAGGCCCTGGCTGGGAATCAGTTTTTTTTCCTCTCTAATCAACATTATCGTGAGACAATGTTATTGGAAGACCTCATTAGGACTGCAAATCCCTAAGTCATCCCCCAGCCTTTTGCTCTCCAGGGGTTTCTGATGCTCTGTGAAGTTTCAGCAGCTCTGCTTCAACAGGCGGTCTCCCTGGGGTGGGAGGTGTGAATCCTGTCTGGGGAAGGTGCTTGGTGAGAGGGGAGTGTTTTTCCAGACTCAGCCTGTGCGGGCTCTCCTGTAGGACTCTCTCTGTATAGGGTGCTGGCAGCAAGAGCAGGTGGGAGACAGTGACAAAGAGACAGAGAGAGACAGAGAGACAAAGAGAACTTTCTGTAGAAAAGTTAAATGATAACTTGGCCTTTCTGGGCTCCAGGACTTAGCCCCAATAATGAGCAATAATGAAAGACTAAGGAAGGATACTCCCCCTGAACCTCACACTGAGCCCTGAGAGTAGGCAGTGCCAGATCAGGGTGGGTGCCCTTGGGGAGGGGATTGAAATGGTCCCATTCCGCGAATGACTGACGGAATCTTCTAGCACATACTGAGTAAACAAATCTGCCAGACTCCACTTGCCTAACTGGAGTTCAGTGTGGTCCTCAAATTGGGAAGATTTCCCATCGTGCTGCGTGGTCCATGGAACTGTCCTGAGAGCAGAATTTTTATATTCAGAGTATCTTAAGGGAACTGCATAAGATGGAAACCAACCTTTTGTAGCTACAAAATGAATGTATGCTCTTATCTTTTTCCCGACAAGTTGATTTGAACTTATTCAGTGGGCTCGCTCTGTGATAAGCACTTCGTATTTTTTTATCTCACTAAATCCCGCTACTAACCCAGTGGTTGACATCATCATACCCATTTTATAGATGAAACTGTCTCAAAGCAGTTAGGGTATAAATAAGTGGAGAAACCAGGATTCAGATCCAAAACAGGCTTGTTAGAAAGTTTCTTTATATACCTGACTTGTAGGATAAAAATATCAAAGGCGATATATGTGCAACTATTATAATGTAAATAATAAAAGCCATAGTATTTACTCCTTGCTCTCCCTCACTCAGCAAGTACTTAGTGATCACTTCCTGCTCCTGATAGGCTACAATAATTGTTCCAGAAGATATGGAGCAGTCTGAGGACATCATAATCCAGTCGAGGAGAAAGGACACGTGCACGCTTAGCAGAGTGGAGACATCGTGTGTCCAAGTGCTCAGACATGTGAATTTCTGTGATGGAGAGGCTACATCTGTGGAGGTGCGTGCATGCGTGCGCACACACACAAATGTCTAGGGAGGCTATCACTTTAACATGGGCGTTTTTTTGGTCAGTAGCATCGTGTCTCATGTTGTTTGCCGAGTGTGTTGAAAACCCTTTGCAGAAACATGCTGCCTGTGTTTCCTGAGTTGGAAGAGTTGGAACAGCGAGAGTCTTGTCAAGATGAGACTTTTGCCCCTTCCTTGCGTCACTTCTGTTCTGACAGGCACAGGCCCACCTGCCACTGGAGATGATAAAATTCTCATGAAAGAACCTTGCCAAACAGGGCAAGTGGATGAGAGGTTACTTCTGTGTGTGTTTTTACGTTTTTGGATGAGAAAATGTATCTTAATACTTTTCCTGGGGAGAAATGTAATTTCTGTTTTAGTAGGAGAAAATAGATGAACACCCTGGCTTAAATTCTATTCTCAGAAAACGTACCTTTGTTTTTATTTTGAGGGGTTTTTTCATATATGGTTGGGAGTTTTCTGTAGTAATATAGTCATTTTCTATGATATTATTTGGCCCTCATTCATTCTTGTAAATGCATGTCTCTGGTCTCATTTATAATTGTTTTTATGCTTTTTGTTATTAGCGTTTAATAGCGACCACCCATTAAAATGATTGCAGTGCCTAAGTATATTATAAATTTATCTGACATGTTATTACTTCTGGATTATAAGCTGGAAAATAATTATAATTCTTGTTCTTGTCGCAATGCTATTATTATGATGATTTAATACTTCCCCAAACAGTTTATGTAATTTGGTTCTTTTCTTCATTTGTATGTTGCTTTATTTTCTGGACAGGATATTTGCATAGTTATGTTTAAAAGGAATAAACTCTCAGAGCTGTTGATTTGAGAAATCCTTTTACAATGCTGCATTAATTTATTTAGCTCCCAGAGGTTTCTCAGCAAATCAAAGGGATTTCCTGACCACTCCCAGAGGTCTGACTGGACTTTTATCTATCTTAAGGAAGGTAATTGAAGTTCCTCAGCTTACAGGGTCTGGTGTGGCCCTAAGTGAATTAGTCCCCACCAGAATCTTGGAAGGGGAGTATACGCAATGCATGGATTTTTAAATTTTTAACTTTCTGTCTCAGTAGGTTGAGGCTATGGTAGTTCTTGCGGTGGGGTGGTGGATGGAGGTCTACGTTGTCTATAGTTGACAATATTTTGGGGAAATATGGGTCTTTTTATTCCAAACTCTAATGATTATTTGGATTCCTGTGTCATTCATTTCAAATGCATCTGCAACACTCTGTGGATATGTAAGAATGAGGCGGATCTTTCTTCAACCACGCAACCCGACAACCAGCCGGCATGTTCACTGTGTCAATGATTTCCCATCCACAAAGTCATTAATTAAATGATTGGTCTGACCTGTTCCAAGCAGTGCCCTATGGGTGTCCACAGTTTTAAATTCTCAACAAACAAAATGTTCGAAGTCAACAAAAAGCCTTCAGCATAGCACTGTCTGTGGTCTCCATATTCATGGTCGTTCATTCGATAAACAGGCTTGAGCACTCATTATGCACCAGACACTATGCTACAGATACAATGCTGTATGAGGACCTTGCCCTTATGGTGCCTGTTCATATTGTACAATAAGTCAGCTCAGCCTGTCTCAGAAAAGGCGTCTTTTCTTCATGTAATTTCTGAAATTAAAAGGCAGAGGGGTCATCTTAGGATTTAACCTGAGGTCTAGGCTTTGTCTTTTCCTGACCACACAAAGGGCCTTAGGAAGAAGAAGGAGTGAGAGAATACCTTTCCAGTGCAAGGACTTTCCAACACAGGACACAGACTGGCACTTGCAGAAAAATGAATCCATAAACTTAGGGTTGTGTAGTTGGTGGGCTGGGGGCAGGTGATTTGTGGGCATAGGGGAGGTTTCCAAATTTTCAAAGATCAAGAACTTTAAGGGGCATTTAGGTCCTTTCATCCATAGCTTTGAAATTTGAATTACTTAAAATACTGTTGATATTTAAGGGGAGGTTGATATTGTGCAGCTAACCGAGAATGAGCTGTCCTTCAAGAAAAGCCCTCGTCTACAGGAATGAAAATGTGATGAAAAGGCTGTAATGGGCTTAGCCCATGTGGTTTCTAACATTGTTTCAAAAAGACAAGAAAACAAATGTTGAAGCCTTTGCGTTTTCGATGTCTGTCACTTCCACCTGCTACACCTGCATTCCTGGATTCCACTTCTCCCCATTTCTAGCTCTCTTTTGGTTTACAGATATTTGATTACTTCGGTGAGCCAGGTCCCAGTTATGTGATACCAGTGCAATGGTAAATGGGTCAGGTCTTCATCTTTTAGGGTCTCATCCAGCTACCAACTTCTCACAGTCTAATTGCATAAGATACATATGAGTGGTGGTCCTCCCTCGTTAGACTCTATCTTTGTTACTGGGAGGAAATGGATTTTTGAGTGCTAGAAACACTTAAAGTCAGCGAATGAACACCTATCAAGAATTGGTTGTTGGGATGCGGGAAGAGAAATAAAGGAATTCTTTGGGTCCCTCCTCCCACCATCCTCCTTAATAGGCTCCTCCCATGTTAGGAGTTGGTCATATGATTGATTCAGGTTGTCATTCACTGGGCAATGTGTCATTATGGGCCTTCTTTCCCTGCCTGTGGTCAAGTGTGGAAGAGCCTGTGTTCACAGGGACAGCTCAGCACACCCCTTGCCTGCTATGCACAGCAGGCCCTCCTGTGTTGCCTGCCTGTGGTGCGGATGGGACACCAGGCAGCGATCAGGGGCCTGAGTCAGTGCCACGCGGGGCTGGTTTGCTGGAGGGGCTATTGGTGCACTTCCCAGACCCAGGATAGCTTGGACTGGAGGAAGGAAACCTCAGAAAGCCTTGTGGCTAAGCTTTGAACCCACATGCTATTTACTGAAGGAGGTCTGATTTGGAAGTAGTCAGGGATTTAAAACTTGTTCAACTATTTATAAAAATGATACAGGCTATTTTGTGTTTATTTCACTCAGTAGGGAACTCCAGAGAGGAATAGAAGTGAGGGAGGGGTGGGACACAGAATCAATGCCAACCCTTGCCCCCCACCTCCACGCCACCAGCAGAGTCCAAGAGGGTCAAGTGCTATAACCTTCACAGTTTGTCTGGTACCCATTATACTGTTAGCCGTGTCCATGTGCTTCTTTTCCTTGTTCAGTTCTAGGTGGGAGATTGACGGTCACACTTCTTTGGGTTTCTGACGGCACCTCCATAAAGCATGACTATGCTTTTTCAACTAGGATACTTTTATATAACATCTTACTGATTTAGGAGGGCAGCTTTCATGAGGCAGAGGGCTGGCTTGTGACTAATTATTGGGCTGTACTTTTGAGTAGGTGAGAGACTCTCCAAAACACTGGTCTGCTTCCTCTGGTGGGTGGTTTTCTTCTCCCATTTTCCAATTCTTTTCTAGTTTTGGAGTTGGAAATCAGAAGAGGAGGGTGCTGCAGGTTGAGGTGATGGGGAGAAAATAGGAGAGAAAGCAAAGAGACAGATGTATTCGACTTTGTTTATTTCATTCACAACTCTTAAGTCTGGTTAGGAGCATGTGGCCTTTCCCTATGAAATAATTAGTACGATTTTCTGGTTGATCAGCTGAGAAAACAGAGAGGCTAGGAGCAATGCTTACTCTTTTGCAATGTGGTAGACATGATGGACTGTTTCGCACCTACCTTCTTCCTAACCACCCCCTTTCCTCTTAGTTCCCTTTCTCACTTCTGCGACAGAGAGAAGCAGACAGTAAGGCCCCTGCAGTCAAGACTTCACACCAGAGGGAATTCCCCTTAAAGGAAGATGCAGTCAATTAACTAATTATACATTTCCACTCCAAAATTGTTTTTGGCATCTTGGAGGAAGAGATGATTTAAAATGAGTGGTGAAGGGATTAACTGGGTGTGGGCATAAGGAAGTGGTAGGTACCCGTGCAGAGGGTGGGGAAAGGTAGAAAATGTGAGAGAGAGAAGGTATAGTTGATAAAGAAATGTTGCTGAAGAGGTAGATGGGAAGTTATTCAGAACCAGGTAGAGGGATTGTTCTACCAGTTCATTAAAATTTTTTGCTATAGTCTTCATGATCTGGTTCTGTAAGTTTTTCTCTTTAACCTCTCAAGCAGTAGTTAGTAATGTTATATTTTAATTCATGTTCACATTATAATGAGAAAAAAATTGTTCTTACTAAATTCTTCGTGCCAAGTGGTAACACCCCAGAGGAGGATGGATTGCAACTGTGTGGAGAGGGGCATGGTGGTTGGTCTGTGGAATCAGCCATGGCATCGCTAACTTCTTCAGGAGAGGGAGAAAGAACAAGCCACAAGGCAGTGGCAGAACAACAGATTACGAGTTGATCAAGGCCCCAGACTCTGTTTGGGACTGTGACGCATAAAGAGAGCTAGAAAGCCTGGTTAATGACAGGTGGGCTCATTGTGAAGGTGTCTGTGCCTTGGAAAAGAGCTACACTGTAAGATTATTTTTGGCAAAATGTCAAATGATCAAGTTATGGATAAACGACATAAACATTCAGAGGAGGTAGAGCTCATTTCCACCTGGAAGGGTCAGAAGGAGCTTTTTTTAACGGGGGTTAGGTTGGCAGTGGACCTTAAATGGTGGGCAGTGTCAAAGAAAAATCAGAGCTGGCCAGGAACTGAAACAGTAAGAAGAGATTTTACTCAGGACAATTGGAAGAGGGAAAGGAGACCTCAGTATAGAATCAGGATCAATTCTGAATATGGCATGAGTGAGTGGGGATTGGTAGCCAAGGAGCAGGGTGAGCAGTGGATGGAAAATTACTAAAAGGACGGATCGGGGTTTCTGGCTATGACCTAACAGGATTCTTGCTGAAGACATGTCAGGGTGATCATACATCACCTGGGTTGAGGGGGCGAGGGGGCGGGGGGTGGCAGAGGGTAAGGGACCTGATCAGATACCAGATACTAAGTCAGTTAAACTGATTTAGCCTGGTTCTTACTAAAACTGGGTTTTACAAAGAACTGCCTTGATGGGTCTAGGAGAAGGTTCAGGGGCCTGCCTAAAGTTTAGTCACACAAAGAATCTTCATCAGTGGGGTAGAGGGAGGAAAGGACATGAGTGGTTGATGCTGGATCAGGCACTGTACATCCCTACAGTGGTATGGGTCTTTACAACAGTGTGGGAGGAAGTGCTCTTACTCCCACTTTACAGTAAGAAAGATGCAGGTTCAGAAAATATAACTGAGTGACCCACCCTTTCCTACCTATTAACAATAAATGTCAGAGCTGCATTTTAAACCCAGGGTCCCTTTCAGCGCCAGCTTGCCTGTAGCTGTTCTATACAAAGATGTGGTCTGGGGGCGAGAAAGTGCACCCATTGCACCGGAATGGGAACCTGCTCATTCTGGGGAAGACGCAGTCATTTTGGAAGAGCTGGATGCCGAGTTTGGAAAGGTGGGCTGGGCCCGGCTGCAGTGGGCAGGAGCGGAGACTGTACACCTTACACAAGGAAGGAGCCGCTGAGGAGTTCCAGGATGAGGGATCAGCCCGACTGTCCTTTAGGTCTCTCCCAGAGAGAAGAACTAGGTTCTGTAGACATGGCCAAAGGTTCCTGTAACAGGCCGCATTCCCAACTCGATTATCTTAAGTTTCGACCTGCATCTGAAAATCAATTATTTGTATAGTCAATCTTTATTAAATCTTTCAAGTTACCTGGCAATATAGCAAAGCTCAGGCTTTAAAAAAAACCACAACTCTTTCATTCTCCTGGTGTTGTCTGGTGTACTGCCTCCGTCCTGGTGGCTGTAATGAAGTGCGCCGTGACCCAGGCTTCCATCTGTTTAATTCTGCTAATTTGCTCCGTTGTGAAATGAGTTTTCTCTGCTGCAGGAGCAGCAGCAGAGCATGAACGCTGCTGAGAGGATTTGGCCCCGGCACACCTTGAGTGCAACCTCGGGCCCCCCAGGATTTTTTTCTTATCTTCTTCCTGCCATTTGGGAGCACAGCCACATTGTTTGCAATTGAAATATAGTTTTTAACTGTGCCTCCTACTGTGTTTTTATAGAAGGAGAGCCTCTTCTCCTGGAAAATAAAACACTGCTGATTGAACCAAGGGCCCTTTGGAAGCGCTTTAATTACTGTATTAATTGCAAACTTCACGACAAACCAGGGCCCAGGAGTAGCGAGCTGTTGGGCAGGTTCCTGGGCTGCTTTAATGGAAGTGAGAGGCCAGAGCTGAGAGAAGGTTGGCTTACGGAAGGCGCTACCTTCCTTCAGGCTATAAGCTTTGCATTTTTAAAGAAGCCCTTCTTCTCTCTGTAATTTGCATTTTCTGGGAAGTCTAAGGACGCCCTGCTCCCAGAGTTCTCTGCATTTCCGACCTTGATGTGGATCAGAGGAAAGTGGAGAGGTGATCTCAGGTTTGTAGATTAGAATTTCTCTGGAAAATAGGTGGCTGGGAAACAAGAAATATACGTGGGATACTCCTTTTATATGGCAATCTTCTAAATGATCACTTTTTATGTCGAAGGGGGAAAAAAAGGCAAGTAAACTCCTTCACTGGCAGAACACCTGCCGAAGTGTTTCCTTCACATTCAGTTTCTGGTGGTTGGCTTTGGGCACGGTAGCACAATGTGAGTACGGGTGTGGGAACTGCTGGCCGATTGTATTAGTCAGTCTTTATGACATTTCGCTTGGTCTGCTTCCCGAGGAAAATGACTGATTATGTACTGAGGTGTCTAGATGGAATTGAGTTCCACGCGCCACTGATTCATTCAGAACGCTGTCTTCCCGCTAACACGCTTTGGGCAGGCAATGACCGCACCTGTCCTTCCTGGCAGGGCTGTGACTGGCAGCCAGACAGGGTTCCCTGATTCACGGTATTTTAGCGTGTGCTCTGTCCAGCACTGCTCCAGAACTTTGAACACCTTAACTCATTGGATCCTCACAACAGCCCAGTAAGGTCTGGGATTATCATTAATCCCATTTGGCAAATGAAGGAACTGAGCCTTACTTAGTCCACGGTGGAGAGAGCAGGCTGTTTGGGTCTGTGTCAGCTTTTTCTCACCTAGCTAGAAGACATTTATTTAATGTCACCTTGAGTATTCACTGACAGTTGATGATTGTTATCATTGTCTCCCCCAGAAGACTTTATCTGCTATCTGCCCGTTTATCAATGTATGTGTCTATGAACCTAGCTATCTACTGAACAAATTTTATTGAACAGTGTTCTGCAAACAAGATGAGGCATGATGATATGAGAAGAGACCCCATCCCTGCACTGAGGAGCTCCTAATCTAGTGTGGAGGACAGATAAGCAAATGGGGTACTGGAGGGTGAAGCATCTGACCCAGGCTTGGGGGTGCTCACTCATCACTTCATTGTTTTAACAAAGCGCAGTGCTAGTACATGCCCACCACTATAGACAAGTGGGGGAGGCTCCCTGTCTTCCACAGTTACCGTCTAGTTAGAGGTGCTGGACAAGTAAACGCACATTGCAGTGTGGTGTGATAAATGCCATGGTTATGCCCAAGTGTCAGCAGGGGAACAGCATTTGTAAATGTACAAGGCACAGATCCAAGGGAGGAAACAGGCTGTTCAGGGAACTGAACACAGATTTAGAGTGACTGGAGAGTAGGGTGTAAATGGAGAGGAGGTAGGAGGTGAGGCTGGAGAGGTAGTCAGAGGGCTGGGGGTCAAGGGTATTGGTTGCTGCTTTAGGGACCCCAGATCTCTCCCGATGGTGAGAATGGTGCTATATGCCCACCACTGCAGTCTCAGGTCTCTTTAATTGCAAAGTAGAAAAGCAGGACTGCAGAGTAACCTAACATTAAGCAGTGATAGGCTACTGCAAATTTCAGAAGATTGGAAATCACTGCTGTTATTTATAGGTCGTGGCTATTTTCTTACCAGACAGACGGAAGGAGAGGAATCCCTGTCTGTTGTCTGGTGCTGTGCTGGTTTAGTAATAAAGATGCTGTTAGAAAAGAAAGTAAAGGTGGGGTAAAGGGGGGGATTAAAAATCAATGCATTTCCAATTAATTTTTGATTTTTCTCTCAAGAGAACAGTCATAGTTCAAGGTCATAATATGGAACAATGAGACTTAGATAATGTATGGCAGATCTTTGAAATTTCACTGTAAGCAAGTAATGAGAACATTACAAAGCAGCCAGATTTTATACTTTTCAGAATTAAAAGGAATGAAGTGGAATTGGATAATGGGTTATGGAATCTCTTATTCTTGGATCATTGGTTTAGATAGATCCCAGACTGGCAGTAACAACACATTATTTCAATGTTATGTTTGCTCAGTGATTGAAATGAAGTGGGTTAATAGGTGCACTTTTGCTTTTTGGGGAGGAATGCCCCAGCCACAGAAATCCCTAAATCTGACTGCCCTTCCTTGTATCTCCTGGACATTTCCGCAGGATGAAGAGCCAGTGAGAGAGGCACCCCCTTGTCTCAGACTGCCTTCTCACTGGTTCAGAATGGACGGTGTACCAAGAGCACCACTTAGAGACATGAGTCTAATTTTAGTTCATTGTGAAATTCAGTGGATCAGAAAGCACTGTGTCCCCAACCAAAAATAGATGATTAGAAAATTTTAGATTGATTGGCTATTTGGAACTAAGTGCTGGAGAAAGGTGTGGGTAAGGTGCGGGAAGCCTGGCTTTCTGGCATGTATACCTTAGTTCTTTTATGTTTTGCCTCAGTGCTTTACCTCCATAGTAGGTATGGACTGTAAGCTATCATGAAAACTATTTGTTTTATTCAACTTTATGTATATAGTCCCTGATATAATGTGTGACACAGGGTAGGAGTTCAGTAATTATGAATGAATGATGAATGAATAAATGAAGTCATCATCATGTAACAGTTTGGCTGTACTATGTATAGCAAAGCTACTATTGGAATGGTGAGTCTTGGTATAGCATGTGCATTACAGAAAGGAAAATTTTAGGTATCGGATAGTTACGGACTCCAAGAAATTCAGGACTAAGACATTGCATGTAGTTCATTTTTTATTTTTTCCTACTATCCTCCCCAAGTCAGCCTTCAGCTTTTTCTCTTAAAGCTCTACTAGTCATTGAAAAAAATTCATGTTATTTTTAGGTCAACAGAAATAGACTAAAAACAATCCACCCAGCATTGAGTCCTTCCTACTCACTGAAATCACCGTTGCTCTAACTCCTTTTCCCAGCCTTATTTTTTGTGGGGTGGGGGGTGGTTACTGGCACGTTCTAACAATCCCTGTCCAGTTCTCCTGAGCTCCTAGGCTGCAGGCCTTTCTTTTCACCCTTTTTACATGGTCCAAACCAGATTTTATCTCTTCAATAAAAATTCATTAGTTAATCTTGCATTGCCTGATTATAAAAGAGTTATTTCATCTATTAGCATATAGAGAGTAATAAATAAAATAGTATCACTATATATAGTAATCTCAAATCAATAAAAACATGGCCTTCGGTGAGGATTAAAAAATAATTGATGACATTGCTGACATAATCAAGAAATTTTATGAAAAATTCTTAGAATGCAGTGATGACATCATGAAAGGGGCAAAGGGAACAAAAAGCTGCTGACATTCCTGTGGAAGAGAAGCCACAATTTCACGAGGTGGAGGCCTTAACAGCCCACCGTTCATCTTACCAGAGGATACAACCGGCGTCACTGGCAAAGAGATACAGACCAGAGTCGAGCTTCCTGATTCGAGGAACAATTCTCAATAGCCGAAAATAGAGTTGTTCTCAAGACATATGTTAGGTCTCTCACAATCTATCAGAAATAAAAAAAAAAGATAGCAGTAGAGAGATGAAAGCGAGGAAGAGAGAAAAAAGATTGAGACTGACTGTCAAAATGTTGCATACAAGAATGCACTGAAGTCACTATTATACAAGGTCTCACTGTAATTACCTTTCCTATCTATTTGGATTTGCTCATCCTAAAATCTCTTCGGTTGTCAGTTTTGGAAATACCTCCTATCTAGGCGTTTTTCTTCCTTGTTAAATATCAGCACAGCATCATTGAGCAAAATTGGGCAGGGTCACGCTGGAAGCGTTCCCTACCTCGGCAAGCCCAATATATCACTGAGGCTGGCAGTTGTTCTTTTTTTCTGTTTCTACCGGTAAGAAAATATCAGACACCAGCCTAGTAGTAGACAAGCCATTAGATCAATATTCCTAGATCTAGAGAGTTCTAATATTGGCTTTCATTATTTTTCCCATTTTAAAAAATGACAAAATCATTCTGCAAAGATGGAGCACAGATAATTTCACTGAAGCTTGGAGTGTGATAAAGGCTGTGGACAAAAGATTTCTGTGAAGGAACAGTCTAGGGTGGTTTCAGCATTTGGATTTCCAGGCTTCTGTATTGGAGCTGTGCCCACTCGTTCATGCATTAGGACCCACGCACAGGAGAACCGAGGCTGGATTAATAGAAAAATATGACTTGTAGCACCAGAGATGTCTCTTCAGAGCAAATGATGACTTAATGCTACTGATTTGTAAGAATGCTGACTTTTTTGGGGGGTCCATCCAAGCTATGTACTTTTTCAAGGAAGGTAGGTTTGGGGAAATGGTGCAGTAATTAAACTGAACATTCAAAAAAGTAAAAATTTAACTATTATGATGACTCATTTAGTTAGCACCTTCGGGTAATGAGGTGCTCTGGATTCATTTTCCTGAGAGCAGAAACATATCTCTTCAAGTGATTGAGCATTTTATCTTCATTAATCTTTGAAGACAATATTTCCAAGGTACATTATACATTCCCTCATGTCTATAAATATGCTTGACAATTTATAAGACGAGAGTTACAGGGTTTTTTTTTTTAACAGTTTAAATAAATCTTTGAGGATAGTAGAATATAATGTTACCTCATTGTTCTACATCTTCTTATCTACATTATATGAGGTGTAGATTAGATGGTGATCAAGGTTCCTTCTATCTCTAGAAGATCCCTTATGTGTTACATTTTAACATGCACAAGAATCACCTAGGGTGCTTATTAAAAATACAGACGCTCAGGCACCATTCCTGGAGGTTCTGGAGTGAGGACGAGAATCTGTATCATAAGTAAGCACCACGGCCATTCTCATGACCTCCTTTTGAGAAACACTGTGTGTCTTCCCATCTTGTGTAAGGGATACCGTTATCCTGTCGGCCACAGAGCCCGGGAGGCATCAGCTGCCCTGCCCTCAGTGGTGTTGCACGACGAGGGGCTGATCAGACCCAGATGGACAGGCTTTGATACTAGTCTCTGCGTCTGATCCTTTCATCAGTACCGACTGACACTGTGCATGTCAGCTGCAGAGGGAAACCACGTAATCAAGCTTATTAAATCAGGTGCCCTCTATTTAGACATATATTAAGTCATTAAGTTCAAATCTCAGGCCTGGGGTGGGACGAGGGGAGAGTTTCCCATTTTTTCTTATAGTCTTAAGTATATACATTTAGGGATGGCCATCTTTTTCCCCGTTGGGGGGTGTTTTCTCCTTTGTCATGTTCCTTGTCCTAAGAGCCAAGTTTCCTAGAAGTGTGACACCAGGATAAATGAGACATTACTGTATAAATATCTTAACATGTCGTAGTGAGATATGTAGTCAGAGTTATCCATGACATCTTTTTAAACTCTCTTTAATTTTTAAATAGGTTTAGTCAGATGTAATTCGCATACCATAAAATTCACCCTGTTAAAGTGTATAATTGTAAAATCTGTGAATTTATATAGAATTGTGTGCCACTGTCACATCACCTAAGTGTGAACCATTTGCATCCTCCCCCCAAAGGAATTTTGTGCTACTTTGCAGGCACTTCTGCTCCTACCTCCAGACCCATTCAACCAATTATTTTTGCCTGTAGAGTTGCCTTTTATGGACGTGCCATATAAATGGGACCCTCCAGTATGTGGTCTTTTGGATCTGGCTTCTGTCACCTAATGTTTCTGGGGCAGCCATGTTGTGGCATGCATCATTCTGAAGAATATTCTATAGTGCGGGTGTACTGCATTTTATTCATCTGTTCACCAGGTGATCGTACATTTGGATTGTTTCCTCTTTTTGGCTTTTATGGCTAATGTGTACAAGTCATTTTAATTTTACCTGGGTAGTTCCTAGCAGTGGAATTGCTGGGTCATATGCTAAATCTGTGTTTCAATGTGGCAGTTTCAAATACTGTGGTTCTCCCAGTAATGTATGAATAATGTATTCTAGTTTCTCTACATCCTCGCCAGCACTTGATATTCTTGGATAAAGACCCTTTCTGCATGTATGATTTTCAAATATTTTCTCTTAGCCTGTGGCTTGTTTTTCACATTTTAAGTGGGCTTAACATTTCACTTGAAATGCAATGTTTTTCATTTTGATGAAGCCTGATTTATCATTTCTTTCTTTTATCAGTGTGCTTTTGGTGGGTCTAAGAAGCCTTTTCCTATCCCAACATCCATGGCTTTGTGAAGCTTACCTAAAATCTTACAGTGTAGAATGACCAGTGATACTACTATATTGTGATACCTTGTTAAAACAGATTAAAGATTCATATTCAAGTTTGTGACCTGAACCTACTGTAATGAAAACCTGCCAACAGTTACCCAAAAGTCTTGAGGATGGCCAGAACCTAGCTAGACCCGTCCACCATCCCCCACCCTCCCACTGGGGCTGTGTCCTTCTGAGCATTCTTTCCTCATCTTAGTCTGCCATCAGCCAATGAAGGAGAATGTAGGTCTTTACCTTGTTGCATCGCGAGGAAGCGGAGTCCCATCCTTATTCCTGTGTCAGAGCCTGGGATGCAGGGCCCCTACATGAGGCTCCATAGTTGTAGGAACACAGCCTGTATCTCTTGCAGGTTTCAGAGGAAGATGCCGGGAGTAGCATACAATCAGGCAGGTCTCCACTGAATGACAAAAGTGCTGCCATGGAGTTTGTCATAAGAACATGCTGGTCGCAGCCTCTGTAGCAGAGATCAGGCCTCACTTGAAACTTGTCCTCAGTCTTGTTTCTGTCCTTCTTTGTCTAAAATACTAAACTGTGTGTATTCTCTTTTAGTTCTAGGGTTTTCCCATTGAATTCGTCCTTGGGGAAACATTACCAAGTCCCACACCAGGAAAGCCTGATTTTCACTCGGAGTTTCGTCTCACAAACTAAAACAAAATGCACACCTAGAAACAGCTCGTATGAAAAGTATTATTCTCCAAAGTAATAATAACTAAACTTACAAGTGAGAAAGTGTATAATAGTTGACCAAATGCTTTCATAAATATGATCACATTTGACCCTTACATCGCTGTGAAGAAATGTCTTTTTTATAGGTGAAGAAAATGACTCATCAGAAGTCATTTATTTCCAGATACAGGACTTCCGAAACCAAATTTGATGCCATTTCTATATCCATGCTTCCTTTCCAAAGTAATAACACTGAATTTTTGTAATTTTAAGAAAATTAGATATGCCATTTATATTAGACTGATGGGTAATTTATGAGCAATCATTTACATTTTGAATGAAATCTATAGAAAATGATATATATTCATTTCTTAGGACTTATTTCCTTTGTAAGCCTCTATTTCTTTAACTTTTAATTTTTCCTTTTTTATTGTATTTTTCTCCATTACCATTTACTCCCACACACCCTCTTCCACCTCCATCTACCCTCCAGTCCCCGCAGTCACCACCCTGACTACAGTGTGAATGGTTTTATTTCCCAGAAAAGGAAATCTAGGTGGTGGAGGGTAGGTGAGTAAAATGTGTGGCGGTAGCTAGAGTAGGGAGTGCCTGCACGTGGAAACACCCTTTGCCACTAAATTTGCAGCGCTCAAGGCTGGTTTGAATAGTTTTAGGCTGTTTGAAGTCCCAAGAAGGCTTTATGCTCACCAAGGGAGGAAAAGGTCCATGAGTATTTCCATGTAATTTTAGCTTGACCCCAGTTACTGGCTGTTTCATTCTTTTTTCCCATTAATTCCATGCCATGTTTCCTCACCAACCTTTACTTCTTTTCTACAGGCCATTCTTCCTGTGATCTCTTTCTTCCTCTGTTTTACCTCCTGTGGCTGAGACGATTTGGCATAGGAGGGCAGCATCAATTTGTTTGGAATATGAATTCGGGATCCACACAGTCGACTTCATCAGAATCTCTGGGCGCCGGGCCTGGGAATCTGTGTTTGACACACCCTCTGGGGTTGTAAGACATGCTCAAATTTGAGAACCCTTAGTGCAGTGGTTCAAAGTAAGGATTCTGGGGTCAGTTTCCAGGTTTCAAATTTCAGCTCTACCATTTAGTAGCTATTATTACTGACACATACTTACCTAAATGATCTTTGGGGAAGTCACTGCCCACTCTAAGCTTAAGTTGTCTAGTCTGTGAAGTTGTGGAATAAAGTGGCAATTACTTCTGTAGGAAGTTGTGAAGACAGAACAAAGTGACACATAGAAAGCACTTCCCGTGGCGTCTGGCACATGGTAAGTGTCCCAGAAGGGGAGCTGTCACAGTTGATACTGGCTCTGAGTCTTGTCATTACCAGGACTGTGCGGTAACCCTCCATCACTTGTCCCTGGTAGCTTGAAATTTCATTACTTATTTCTAAACCTGAATGTTCGCTGTGTGTCCCATTTCCAATATTATGAAAATGAGAGTAGCTTTCAAACTAAAATCCCTAGATGAACCGTATTTGAAATTTTGCTTATGCCTTCTTTCGTTTTCTGCCACCAAGCCAGCTTCCTATCTGGGGCACAATCTCTCTCTCCCTCTCTCACTCTCTCTCTCTCATAATAATTTGAAGCCTTTGTTTCAGAATGTTGTCTAAGACATGTTGAAAGCCTAAATAAGCATTATTTCCTGCCTCAACTTATTTACCACTTGGTAAATTTCTGTTTTATATCTGTATTTATAGATATCAAATTTACCTATCGATAGAGAGAATCTATACAGATACAGGTAGCGATGGATTCTATGTCAGTATTTATGGTTTGTCTTCAATTAGATTATTCTTGTTTCACTTCAGAGTCTATTGTCTGTTGGAAGTGTCATCAACATTCCCTATACTTCCAACAAATTCATGCTGAATTTTAATTTCTTGGAGCTTTTTCAGAGCTTTTGTAGGAGACAATTCTTGGGCTATTTGTATGACTTGAACTAACTTTGCGTATAAATTTGTAGTTGTTTCCAAGATCATCTAGGACTCTGGTTGGACACTATTCCACCCTGGTGATTCATTTTATTTTTATTTTTTCTGTTAGGCTTGTCCAACCCTTGTATTTATCGTTTTCTGATTTCACAATTTGGACTGCTTACTTCAGAAGAAAATTTGTACCCAAATATCCTCTTGGATATTTGTACAAAAACATTTCTCAGGATTTTAATCTGTCCTCTTCTGTATCTTTGATTCACTTGTACGTACATGTATGTAAGTCTAGTTGATTCTTTGGCTGGCTTTCTGCCAAAAATAATTAGAAGAAAAGAAATGCAAGCACCATAATATTCCTTTAAATTTTCTTTTTCCTTTTTAAAGCGTTCCTTAAACTCTTCAATGTATTTCAAGAATTCCATCTGACCTTACCGTCTTTTAGTGCAGCATTTCTCCAATAGCACATTGTTTTCGCCAGAAATAAAGGGCTCCATGGTCAAGGGGTGTGGGGAGGGCCACCTGCCTCTGCATACCTGTTCCGTGCCCCCCACACCCCACCCCCGGAAATAGCTTAGTGATTCCTTGATTCACAGTGGCCTTTTAAAAGACTCTGGGATGTCCTGCATAAAAAAATCCAGGTTTTTTTTTTTTTTTTTTACCCTAAATAAACTACTATTAACATCCTCTCAACTAATGTGTTCCATAACATACCATTGACCTTTGAATTTATGAATTTCCTTATTCTGTTTTGGCCAACTGTGTGTGCTTAGATATACTTCTTTTTATTTTTTCTTCGCTTTATTTATTTTTGCCTAGTTAGACTTGCTGGGTCTTTTTTCTTTTTCATTTTTAGCATTACTTTTAAAGTTTTATGCCCATATTTATCTTTTAAAAATGTTATTTGTATATTTTACAAAGATTTTATTTATTCATTTTTAGAGAGAGGGGAAGGGGGGAAGAATGTGGGGGAAACATCAATGTGTGGTGGTCTCTTGCACAGCCCTCACTGGGGACCTGGCCTGCAACTCAGGCATGTGCCCTGACTGGGAATCGAACTAGCAACCCATTGGTTTGCAGGCCGGCGCTCAATCCAATGAACTACGCCAGCCAGGGCCCCATATTTATCTTGAACTTTAACACATTTGAAGCTATTCCTTTTCTTTTTCGGTAATGTGGCCTTGAGTGATTGTCTTGTGTTGACCATGTTTCTTTAGGGTGTTAGTTATGGATTGGGTCAGATGATTTATAGGCAATATCTCTAATGAGTATAATGAGTTTTAGGTCTTGCACTCGTGAACCGCTTTCTTTTCCTTTTACATTTTTCTCTCGTTTATTTTTTGACAGGTTTGTGTGACCCAAGTTGAACTTTTCTAATGACATTTACTCTGAACGAAAGGATAATTTTGTCCCTTACTAAACTTTCTGTTTTATATTAAAATGGTTATTTAGTATTTTTCACAAAAATGCTACTTTGTTTTTACTGATGGTTATAATGTTTTTTAAGCTGTTTTTGTTATTACTTAATAGCTCCTGTGAGATATTTAAGCTTCGTTGCTTGTGACAGGCACTAAATAACTAAATTAGCATATTAACATTTATTTATATTTCCCTATTAACCTACCCAGCTATGAACTTTTTATCTTTAAAATTTGTACTGGAACTTTATATTGCCTTATGTACTTTATATTGCCTTAGTCATACTGTATTTGTACTCACTCTTTCTTCTCTGATCAAAGGCTCTTGTCAATGAGACCACTTCTTACCGCTACATTTAAAATTGCAGTCCCCCTTTCCCAACACTACCTAGTCCTCTTGGTACTTCATTTTTGGCTTTTGTGGTGATCAAATGTAACACACTCTGCTTTTCATTTATTCATTATGTTTGCTTTGCCATAATAAAAGCTAAATTCCCAAGGGCAAGAATTTCCATCTGATTTGTCACGGCTTTATCTCTACTGTTAGAAAAGTGTGACACATTATAGGTACTTAATAAATTTTTTTATTAAATGAATAAATAACATCTCAGTAGATGTAGAAAATGCATTCCATAAAATTTGATATTTATTCATGATACAAAATCAACAAACTATGATTAGAAAGTACAAACACTCAGCAAATGTAATATTTAATAGTGAGACATTGAAAGCATTCCAATTTTTGGAAACAAGATACATACACTCTTAGCAAGACAAGACAATACTTCTATTCAGTATTATGTAGGAAGTGCTAACTAAAATCATAGGATGTAAAAAGAAGTAAGGATTCTAAGCATTGGAGAGGAAGAAGCAATGTAATCACTAGTCACTGAGGATATTTTGTTTGTGTAGAAAAAACAAAAAATCTATAGATAAAGTGTTAGGATGAGTGAAAGAGGTTAGCCAACATACTGCAAACAAAATCAATGTGATACAAAATTTATTGCATTTTTGTACTCTACTACAACTATTTGGAAAAGGCAATGGAATACCATTTATACTAGTAAGATCATAAATATAACATACCTAGGAATGACTCCAAGGAAAATCAGGCAACACCTACATAAAGGAAATTATAAAGCAAAGACACTTAGGGAAATCTAAATAAATGGAAAAATAAATCATACTTATGTGAAAAATCTCAATCTACAAGTGATGTGATTCTCACCAAATTGTTTTAAGAATTTTATGAAACTAAAATTTCTTTTAGCTCCTTTCACTCATGGATCATGGAAGCTGATTCTTAACTGCAAATGGGAGAGTCATGGGGAGTCTTGACCTAGGAGATACTAAGACTCTCTGTTATAACATTATAGCAATTAAAACAGTATGGGACTGAGAAGAAACAGAAAACTAAATGATTGGAAGAGAATAGGGACGTAGGCACACACGTACACGTAGGGAAACTTTGTTCTATAAAGAGCTGGCTTTGAGATAGGTGGGAAAAGAAAGAATTGTCAGTAAATGGTACTGCAACAATTGGCTATATATGTAGGGAAAAAATGGACAGCACCTGATATCGTGCATTAAAAAATCCATTCAGGTAGTATAAGGCAAAGCTAAAACTTGTTAGGAAAAAATATATATAGAGAAAAATATTTTTATGATCCTAAGGTAAGGAAGAACTTTTAAAACAAAACACAATAAACATCAGCCATAAAGGGAAAAATTAATTTTACTACATGAATACACTATCAGAGGACTCAAGTGAAAAAAAGACCACAACCTGGGAGCAGACATATGTATAAAATATATAGGGATTGGCAAACGTAGGTTTGCAGTTATTTGTATGGAAAATAATACAATAATTAATGAATAATCAAGAATAAACTGTGTTTCATGTACTCACAACTGTAAACCTTCTTTTGTCCACCATGTATCACTAGAAAATGATCAGTGTCTAGAATAAAGAAATAACAAGCTGTGTTATAAAGACCAGCGACCTTAAACACGACGGGCAAAGGACTTGAATCAGCGCCTCATAAAAGAGAAGACACAAATGGCCAGAAATCATGTGAGAAGCTTCACAATCTCATTAGTTATCAAGGAGACCGAGACCGAAAGCACCATGGCGTACCCTTTCTCAGCGTGCTGGGAAAGCTAAAGTCGGCGATAATGAGCTGCAGAAACTGGGAAACTCAGAGTGCTGAGGAGAAGGAAAGTTCTTACTACCAGTTTGGAAAACTTTGACTTTATCTTTTCCAGTTTAAGATACTGTTTGGTCTACCAGTCTCACTCCTGGGCACATACTCTGGAGAAACTTTTATGCATACAACCAGATGATCATAATATTCACAGAATAGTTGTTTAAAAAATGGATTTTAATATTTTTTGCTCAGGAGCTATTTAATTAATTAATTAATTTTAGTTTTATGGATGTATAACTGACAAAATGGTAAGATCATTAAAGTGTACATTGTACTGATTTAATATAAATATATATATATACACATTATGAAAGGATTGCTCCCATCTAGCTAATTAATACATCCAGCCATATAATATGAAAAACAGAGACAGGTATTGAAGATACTAGATACAAGGAATGTATATAAGGACATTGGCACCTCAGTCCCCTTTGCAGTTGGCACCTTGGGACCTCACACAGTTCTCCCAGGGTCTCTTCCACAGTTCAAAATACTCTACAAAATCCATTTTTGGAATTGTCAGCAGCTGCCCCATTATATTTTTCTGAATCTCATTGATGGTCTGAAATCTCTTCCCTTACAAAGGTGATTTTAGTTTTGGGAAAAGCCAGAAGTTGCAGGGCACCAAAACTAGGCTGTATAGGGGCTGAGTCACCTGGGAGATTTGATGTTTTGCCAAAAAACTCTGCAGGAGACAGTGACGCATGAGCAGGCACATTGTCATGATAAAGCTGCCAATCACCAGTTGCCCATGGCTGAGGTCATTATCATCGTATTGCATCTCTCAACTGACAAAGAACATTGAGGTAGTACTCCTTATTAATTGTTTGGCCTGGAGGGGTGTACTCATGATGGATACCACCTTCCAAATCAAAAACCACAGTTAACATGGTCTTGATCTTGCTGTGACTTTGCTGCACCTTCTTTGGGTGTGGAGAACCAAGAGACTCCCACTGGGACAACTGGGCCTTCCTATGAGTACTGTAGACTCACGATTCATCTCTGGCTGTGACTTTCTTGAGGAAGTCAGGTTCGTTGGTGGCCATTTGCATCATCATCAGCAACTGCAGCATGATGCTCTTACTGCTCTGGTAGCAGAAGCTGCGGAATGAATTTTGCTAGGACATGTTTCATGCCAAGATCCTGCATCAAAATTTTAGAGACAGAAGTTTCTGGAAACCTCACATCAACTACTAGTTTGCACACTGTCAGTCACCGATCTTTGTTGACTGCAGCCCGTACATGTTCAATATTCTCAGGTGTTCTGCTTGTTGCAGGCCTCCCGGAATGTGGACCACTTTCAACAGATTTTCAACCATCTTTGAAGCGTTTGTGCCACACTTTTATTTGTGCTGTGCACATTGCATCGTCCCTGAAAGCCTGACTCATCCAAATAGTTTCTGTGGAGGAATGTTCAAGCCTAACACAAAATTTGATGCAGATTCATTATTCTTTTTGCTCCGTCATTTTGAATGAGATGGCCACACAGTACACATGCTCACTCAACAACATACTGCCCCCACTGACTAGTACAGTGAAGTCGTCATTGTTCATGCATGTGCATTCCAGCCCACTCCCCTTGGCTGCCAGGATGCATTGATATCATGCAAACCATTCTCATTATATTAACAATAGCTGAACTTTTTCCAGACTCATCTTGTATTTATATATACTTTTATTATTTTTGTGACAACATTTAAGTTCTCTTGGCAAATTTCAACTATTCAATACAGTGTTATCAACTGTAGTCACCATGTTATGTATTATAGCCTTAGGCCCTACTCATCTTATAGTTGAAAGTTTGCAGACTTTATTTTTTAGAGAAGTTTTAGGGTCACAGCAAAGTTGAATTGGGAGTTACAAAGATTTCTTATATCCCCATGGTCCCCACATGTATATAACTGTCCTCCCCCATTATCAACATCTGTCACCAGTGTAGTATTTCTGTTACAGATGATGCACCTACATCGACACATCATTGTCACCCAATGTACAAATTTATGTTTGGGTTTAGTTTTGGTGTACATTCTGTGGGTTTTTACTAATGTATAATGACATTGTCCACCATCATAGCATCATACAGAGTACGATTTTTAGGGCAGTGAAACATTCACCTCTTTATTATGCTCCACTTACTCATCTCTTCCTCCCCCAGAAACCCCTGATCTGTTTTACAGTCTGCACAGTTTGTTTTTTCCAGGATGGCATATAGTTGGAATCATACAGTGTGTAGCCTTTTCAGATTGGCTTCTTTCACTTAATGTGCATTAAGTTTCCCCCGTGTCTTTTCATGGCTTGATGGTTTATTTCTTTTTAGCGCTGAATAATATTCCTTTGTCTAGATGTACCACCATTTATTTATCGGTCCATCTACCGAAGGGCATCTTGGTTGCTTCCAAGTTTTGGCAATTATGAGTAAAGCTTCGGGTTTGTATGTGGATGTGATTTTTCAACTCTGTATAAATACCAAGGGGTGTGATTGCTGGACCACATGACAAACTCTTGTCATGTATATTTATTTTTGTAAGAAACTGTCAAACTGTCTTCCAAAATGACTGTACCATTTTGCCTTTTCATCAGAGTTCCTGTCCTTCACGTACTTACCAGCATTTGATGGTGTCAGTGTTTGGATTTTCATTTTTTCTAATAGGTAGAATCATTGTTTTCAATTGCAGGAAAGAAACAGATAAAGGACATAACTCAGATGTTTATTAATAGCATGATTTAAAATCGAAAGTCATGTATATAATAAGTTGGCATAAAACTATAAACATTGTGTCAAAGCCAATTTACTGGTTTGATATTAAATTATAAAGAACTAAGATGTAACCATTGGAAGGAACTTGGCGAAGGGTAGATAGGACTTCTCTGTGATATTTTTGCAACTTCCTGTATACGTATCAGTTTTTCAAAATAAAAATTAAAAAAAATTTGGGAGTTGTTTTCTCATAGCGAAATCCTATCTGGCTGCAAAAGCAATGAACTGTTCATAAAAACCACTGGGCTACATCTCAAAAACATCAGACTGAGTGAAAAAGTAATTTGCGTAAAAAGATAAAATAAAAAGCTCAAAACACAACCTAAATGATATATTACTTTGAGAAACAGCCATGATAAAACCACCAAGAAAAGCAAGTGGAAGATAAACAAAGTTGAAGATAAGGTTTATCTCAGGGGTACGGGAGGGTATGTGAACAAGGAAAAGGACTCAGGGTCCTCAGCAGGGGTTGTAATGTTCTTTTAAAATTTTATAAATCACTATCTTAAAGCAACTCTTTTCAGAAGTCTTAAAATGCATAAACCCAATTTTTAGCATTTGATAATAACTTTTGGGGGGTAAAGAATACAATTAAGTGAAAGTTAAATAGAATTTAGCAAAATTAAACATTTTCGATAGCGCATATACGTAGAGAGCATCTAAGTGAAGACTGAGTTCTAGTTTAGATTTGGGTCTGACTCTCACTGTCAGTAAGTGGCTTTTGGTCAGTGGTTCCCAAGTGGTCCCTGGACCCGCAGCATCAGTACCACTTGGTTTATAAGGTAAATTCTCAGACCTCATTCCAGACCTGCCCGCTGGAAGAGGAGCCCCACAATCCACGTTGTCACACAAACCCTGCAGGTGAGTCTGATGCGCACGGATTTTTGGGAGCCACTAGTAAGTTCAACTTTCTCACCCATAAAATTAGAAGATAAAACTAGATCAGCTGTGTTTCCAAAGTCTGATGTACATGCTACTGATCATGCGCAAGGTGTTTTTAGGCAATATACATGTCAGCACTTTAAATTTTACTGTGCATTCATTTCAGTGTTTGTTAGAGTAATATAAACAGCTTGCCAAGCCTACAAGGTCACTGATATTATTGCTTCATGTATGGCTAAGTTAAAAAAAAAAGAAAAAGGAAAGGAATCAACTTAAACGTAATGTAAATAGAAGTAGTTATTCAAAGTAGTAAGGTTATATGAGAATATTACAAAATTCAAGGAATCAGTTCTCAAACATTGAAGTTTCAGTAATCCTGAGTGGATGGATGTTTAAAATATTTTCTACTCTAAAATTGTGAGACTCATATGCTTTTTTTCTGTTACAGATTTGCCTTCTTAGTTTTACTTTTTAAAATTCAAGCTAATATATTAAAGTGTAGTCTAATCAACTTGCGCTGGGGGGGAAAGGTCTGGTCACGTGCTCTTGTACTGAGGTATACTTACCTGAGATTCCAAATCTTACCGTGGCTAATGGAGAGTGTGGCTTTATTTATATTTAGATCACAAAAATTAAATCTGTCAAGGAGAAATCGGTTTCAAAACACCATTTAATTTTAGAAACAATTTCTTCTTTTCACTTCTTGCAGTATTTTTAGTGGGCTAGGCAGATGTTTTTTATATAAGGAAATGAAATGGGACTTGGAGACAGTAACAAACATTTTGATAATTAGTGGTTTATACTTTGTAAAAGTCCACATAAGTTATAAGCAGCTACGACAGAACTGGCCTTTCTAACTAGCATTTTTAAACCACTTTGTTGAGCTGTAATTCACATGGCGTGCAGTTCACCCGTTTAAAGTGTGCAGTTCAGTGGTTTTGCTTGTTCACACTCACATTTGTCCCCATGCACGAAACGTGAGAACGTTTCGTCACCCCTAAGAAAGCCCGTACCCATTAGCAGTTACTCCCCATCCCCTCTGTCCACACCCAGCCCTAGGCAACCACTCATCTACTTTTTGTCTCTACAGGTTTGCCTGTTTTGGATATTTTGTATAGCTAGAATTATCTCATACGTGGCCTTTTATGATTGGCTTTCTTGACATAGTGTATTTTCAAGGCTCATGCACGTGGTAGCATGTATCAGTGCTTTATGTTATTTTACTCTTTGCTGCTGAATAACAGCATGTTGTATTGATATGTCAAGTTTTGTGTATCCATCCATCAGTTGATGGACATTTGGGTTTTTCTCTTTTTGGCCATTATGAGTGATGCTGCTATGTACATTCATGCACACATCTCTGTGTGAATGTATATTTCTCTCTTGGATTTGTACCTGGGAGTGGAATTACTGGGTCAGATAATAACTACATTTTAACATTTTAAACCACTGGATCTAAAGAGCATGGTCTTTCCAAGTAAAATTATAATTTTATTTAAAACCAAATATATTTCTACTCTAATTTTTAATAAATTACCAGTTTTGCTTGACATTGATTTTATATAAAATATCTCTCCAAAATGATATTTGGAAAAATCATTATTAAAATAAATGTTTTTGAAAACAGCAGCTTAGACACTGCTATTCTACATCACAATTTATCATCATTTATCAAAATTGTCACATCCTTCTGTGACATGTTTCTTTCTCTGTATATTTTATTGCTGCCCGTGTCATTTAGCATTTAGGAAAAATGGCATAGTGTCCGCTTCCTGAGCTGATGATGGAATTCATGTTTTTTGGGGGTTAACTGCTACAAAATAATTACATGTTGTTAAGAAACTGATGGTAGTTTTATTTTTAAAATTCTCATTTCAGCAACAACAAAAAACATGTTGCTAAAATAAAAACAATGTTTTGGTGCCTCTCTGCCTCTGATGCATACATTTTGCTGTGCTACCCTCCTAATATTTTGAAGTTTGAAGAAGAGATACTTTTTTATATAATGAGAATTTATGTTCAGTAAATTATTAGTATTTGACTTTGTCTTACTTTGTCATGATGGTTTCTTAAAGGCTTGTGTGCCAAATGAGCTACCTGAAGATTCTTTTTTAGGAAAGGCTTTCAGAATGTTTCCTTCTCATCCACTTATGAAATTAGGTTTTGGTACCTTGCCATTAGAAAGAAATATTCCTGGGAAAAGAAGGAAGCAGCTAACTGCAGCGAGCAGACGGAGTAATGGAAAGAGAAGCAGCAGCACAGAGAAAAGATGCTCCTCGGGGAAGAGAAAGACAAGACGCCAACTAGACGTGAACGGGTCAGATTTGTTTATTGACAAAGAAAGCTACCCTTGTCACGGCTACCCTAGAGAAAACTAAGAACAGTAAGGCAGCGTGAGGCATTCAGTGTCCTTGTCAACAAGGCAAGAATATAGAACCGTATGGTTCTGCACACAGATCCACTGAAGTCATTCTTGATTGTGTTTCTGGTAGGGATAACCAGTCCCACGCATGACATGGTAGAGTCATGGATGTTCACATCGAAGACATGGAGCTTCACAGTTTGGCTCATCTGGGAGGTAGATTCTGAGATGGGGTTTGGTGTGCGGGGTGTTTGTTAGCGAGTGTCCTTGGGAACAACATAATGGAAGGGTGGCCGAGGAGTGAGGCTTGGGCAGAGGGAAGGGTCAAGGTGTCTCCTTGTCCAACCACAGAGGGAGTTTTGAAGCTGACATGGTTTATTGGCATAGTCCCATGTTGTGCCAAAATGACCAAATATTTATACTCTACCTCCATTAGTCAATGGCTGAGGCTGTCTTCCATTCCCCAAGGGTATGACCTTGAGTGGGGTAGTCTGAAGTTCAGGTAATTCTAATTCATAAAGAGGCTCACAGCTGGGGCAAGAGATTCTTCCTTAAAGATCGGTCCCGGTACTACATGCATTTCTCCCATGTTCACCACACTGTATCAGTTTCTATCCCCTTACTCTTTACAAAAGCTTTTTAAAATATACTTTTTATGTTTATGAAAGTAGTATAATTAGATCCATCTTAAATGTGTATTTCATATGGGAATGGTTAAATTCAATTTTTATATTTTTATAGTTAGAGATTATGTGGCATTAAAAAAATGTAGTGCATTTATGTATACTGCCAGGAAAATATGCTATAATATTGTGAGAAAATACCAGGTTGTAGAACTGCACAGGCATATGCACCATAGTTCTATTTTTATTTAAAAAGACTATAAAGTGCAAACAACACACAGACACACGTACATTCACCTTCTGCAGACTGGAGTGGGGTGAACAACAAGAGGAATAGTGCTCTCGCTTTTCTCTGTATTCTTGAAATTGTTATGTATTTGGTATAGTTGTGTGCTCAGTAGATGTGTTAGTTTTCTATTGCTGATATAAGAAATTACTATAAATTTGGCTTAACACAGTATACACCTGTTTCTTACAGTGCTGGAGGTCAGAAGTCTAAAATGGTCTCACTGGGCTAAAGTCAGGGTACCAACCGGATTGTGCTCCCTTCTGGGGAGAACCCATTATCTTGCCTTTTGCCAGCTTCTGAAGCCTGCCTGCTTCCTTGGTTGTAGCACCCTTCCTTCAACTTCAAAGCCCCCAGGGCAGCATCTTCAGCTCTGACTCTTTCTTCTGCCTTCTTCTTCCACTTATAAGGATCCTTGTGATGATATCAGACACACCCACATAATCCTGGATGATCTTCTTATTTTAAGGTCTGGTGATGAGGAACCCTCATTCCACTTGCCACCTTACTTCCGACATGCCCTGTAACCTACCATATTCACAGGTTCCAGGATTAGATGTGGACATCTTTGGAGGTTCATTATTTGGTCTCCCACAATAAACTAGGTAAACAAGGGCTTTCTCACACCTGTATGCTAGCCGTCCTTCTTCTTATTCAGGTAAGTAAGAGCAGAGAAAATAGATGAGTAAATATGTAATTCATTCAATACATAATTTTTCTTTATATGGTATTTTTAATAAAGCTCAGTAAGGAATCATACAATCAAAGCTATCTTGGTTAGAAAAAATGTACCTCTTACATTTTTGCATGTTTTTTCATGCTGGTGTGTATTATAGGCCTTACTATTGAAATTTAATCATTGTTTTTCCTGTCTTTCTCCTACTCTTCTGGGAGATCCTTGAAGGTAGGGGTCTGTGTTCTTAATTTCAATTTACCTGCCCATTTAATGAATATTTATTAAGCACCTTCTATATGCCAAGTATTTTTTTGAAACTTGTGATATATCTGTAGACAAAAACCAACAAAAATTTCACCTTTCTATTGGGGAGAAAACCATGTAGTTACAAGATGTGATGGATGGAAAAGTAACTGGAACAGGTCGAGAATGATCATGAGTGCCGGAGTCGGGTATGGTTTGCGATTCTAAATAGGTTATCAGAGTAGGCCTTATTAGGGGGATGATATCTGAGGAAAAACTTGGAGGACTTGAAGGGTTTAGCTGTGTGAGTAGCTGGGGAAATAGTGTTGGACATGGAGGGAATAGTCAGTGTAAAGCCCTTAAGGCTGGAACCTCCCAGGACTGTTTAAGGAATAGCAGGAGGTTGCGTGTGGATGCCTTTGGCTGTGATGTTGAATATAGACCAAAGGATGCCAAGTATGAAAACAGGGAGATCATCCCACTGAAGTCATCCAGGAGAGAGATTTTGTAGCTTAGGCCAGGGTGGTAGTAATGAAAGTGATGTGAAGTCATCAGATTCTGGATATGCTGTCTTTCCAAATAGGGCCAATAAGTTTGTCACTATGTTGGATGTGAGATGTGTCAGAAAGAGGTGTCAAGGATGATTTCAGGGTTTTCAGTCTGGCTAACTAGAAGGTTGACTTTACCATCAACTGAAATAAGGAAGACTGTGGGAGGAGCAGGCTCGGTGGAGAAGATCTGGAGTTAGTGATGGGCTTGTTAAAAGTTTGAGGTTCTGTGAGACATCCTGCAGCAGATGATGAGTAGGCAATTCCATACATGAACTTGGAGTTCAGGAAAGAGGTCTGCAATATATT
>CM052548.1:69223865-69240668 GCA_028533065.1 Trachops cirrhosus | reverse complement strand
GTCTGGCTAACTAGAAGGTTGACTTTACCATCAACTGAAATAAGGAAGACTGTGGGAGGAGCAGGCTCGGTGGAGAAGATCTGGAGTTAGTGATGGGCTTGTT
Source organism: Trachops cirrhosus (assembly GCA_028533065.1). NCBI lineage: Eukaryota > Metazoa > Chordata > Mammalia > Chiroptera > Phyllostomidae > Trachops > Trachops cirrhosus. Next base: position 69,240,565 of record CM052548.1, on the reverse strand, counting down.
AAAAGTTTGAGGTTCTGTGAGACATCCTGCAGCAGATGATGAGTAGGCAATTCCATACATGAACTTGGAGTTCAGGAAAGAGGTCTGCAATATATTCATATATAGATATGGGAGTCATCCGCATAAAAAGATGCTAACCAAACCAGGAGACTGTCTGAACCACCAAAGGAGTGGATGTAGACTGCCTTGAGAATGAGGCTGAGGGCTGAGTCCTGGGGCACTGGAGAGATTGGGACAGGACAGGGGCACCAGATGGACCTGCTGCACCCAGCGCACTGCTTGGCAGCAGTGAGTAATGTTTACTTAGTGGATAAATGCATAAAGGGGAAGTAAAGTAGCAGGGGCAATGGTGAATTTTATTTCACTAGGTAGAATACATTAAAAGGTGAAAAATTGGATTGATTGTTGTCTATGTCATCAGTGAGAGAGTGGGGAGTGAGTCCTAGAAAGCAGAGTAAAAATAGGTTTGGTCTTTTTATTTTATAAATATATATAAGGAAACAAGAACAATTCATTTTAACAAATTAATAAATTAAATTTTTTTCCCCATGCAGTTACTTCCTTTTAATCTTCATGGTACTTAATGTGTTCCTAATTCCTTGAGAAAATATGTAAAAATGTCTCATGTATAGAGATGAATTCATTTCTTCATATTGGTGATTTCTGTTGTTTGTGAATATACTTTACAGTAGCAAACTAAATAGTTGAAACTCATTTTAGAAATTATCTCATATATGTACCTAGTAATATACTCACACTAAACTATGAAACAACTTCTAAAATCAACTTTGTGAAACTCATTGATTTTCATTCACGTGATTGGTTCCATGTAGTTGAAAACTTATACTAGAATTTTTAATATTCTTCATGGTGGTAATTTGTATTAAAGGTGATTTGGAAGTTGTATTGAGCATGCATCTTGCTAGTAGTGTATAGAAGACAGACATTTTCTTCAAGGATTTTATACTCTAGGTTAAAAAGTTAAAACATTCATGAAAATAGACATAAACAGTTTAGTTGGGAAAATGTAACATGATGTTGAACATCTGTTTGACTCTTGTCTTACTATCTCTGTTGAGAGGGAAATGTATTAAAGAATAGTCTGACAAAGTAGAAATATCTATAGACTTGAGTTTTACAGAATGGAAGAATACAAGCTCAGAATCAAACTCAATCTCAGCTGTCTTAATATGGATGAAATGTCTATGAATAGAACAGCTACTGTAGTTAAAGAGTAGATCACATATGTTTTTTATTTTTTAAAAATTTATATTTGAATTACAGTTTACATTCAATATTATTTTGTATTCATTCAGGTGTACAACATAGTGGTTAGATAATCATATGCTTTACAAAGTGGTCCCCCCAGTAAATTTAGTACCCACTTGGCACCATATGTACCTATTACAATATTATTGACTATGTTCCCTATGCCATACTTTACATTCCCATGAGTGCTTTGTAATTGCCAATCTGTACTTCTCCATCCCTTCACCTTTTTCATTCACTTCCCCAACCCCCCTCCCCTCTGGCAATCATCATTCTACTCTCTGCATCTGTAAGTCTGTTCCTATTTTGTTTATTTGTATTTGTCTTTCTCTGACTGACTTATTTCTCTTAGTGTAATACTCTCCAGGTCCATCCATGCTGTTGGAAAGGGTAAGATTTCATTCTTTTTTTACAGCTGGGTAATATTCATTCATACATATATATATATATATATATATATGTGTGTATATATATATCTCCACTTTTTTATACACTTGTCTATTGATGGGCACTTGGCTTGCTTCCATAGCCTGACTATTGTAAATAATGCTGCAATGAACATGGGTGCGTATAGGCTTTTGAATTAGTAATGAAACTGCTTATGACCCAACGATTCCTCTTCTGGGTATATATCTGAAGAAAGCGAAATACTAATTTGAAAGTAGTTCGCATATCTTTTAACAGGAATTAAGTTTTGATCACACTGGACCTGACCTGCGAAGTATCAGATGGCTCGGTGTGGGGTGGGATGGGAGCTTTCTCAAGACAGAAGAGAGCCCTCGATGACCAGAGCAAGTAGCGAGACCTATGTCAAGGGCTGAGATGCAACTAGGAGCCAGCGATTTGACAATGCTCCTCTGTAACTTTAAGCCTTTTTCTGAACCAGAAACCTCAGTGTTTTATGAGAATTTTAGATTCCCTGAAGATATTACCTGGTTTTGACAATTACCCAAGATCTACCGTATATTTCACCTCAGGAAAGTTACGTGAACTGTGTTATTGCTTCTTGCTTTTTATTTCTGGTGCAGGCTTTCAGAGAGGCCTTAGCTGAACCCTAGGAAAAAGCCTCTGGTGAGTGTCGTTGCTGATCCTTGCCACAGTCCCCTCTCTGTGGTCCTTTGCTCTGTTCCGGGACTTTGTGTCATACGTCCTCTCTTACTGGGTTGCGTGATGTGTATGAGGGGGTCCTTGCTTCAGGATGTGTAAATTCTGTAATCGTTGGGCCTTGGATGGAGATGGTAAATATGGAAATCTTCCTGAAAGGAGAATCTGTCCCAAGCTATTTTGAGACGACACACAAGACATTAAAATTTACATTTTCAATCAAAGCATAGGAAAACCATCCACAACAAGAGTACAGAAGTCGATGCTGTTGTTTATTGTGTTATATCTGGTTATAGACCCTCATTTTACTGTGAAATGCAGTGAAAAAAGAAAGCCTAGCACCATAGCAACCCCCATGAAAGGAGGCATATGCTGTTTCTAAGACTCACAATATGTTTTGCTGATGCTGTGATTGCTCATAAACATGTTTATTGTAGGTGCTCTCTGAGGCGGGGGCTGCCTTCCTATGGAAACTCTCTCTTGAACATAGTAGTTTTTGGTTCCCCTTGAGGTCGAATGAAGCTTTTTGGGGTACCTCAGAGGACTCGATACTTTAAGTTTTGAGAACATAGGCAAGGGCTGATACATGTCTTTAGGACTTCTGACTGTCTTACCGTCTTAGCTTCAGAGTAGCCTGGACATCTCTCTCTATTCTGAGGTGGGAGGGCGGTGAGGTGTAGTGAAACAGATACTCTGTGCACCACACTGGTGCCTTAATTATAAATCATCTTGCTGTCTCTCTTAAACAGCATCAGATGTGAAGTCTGACCTGGGGTCACAGTCTGGGTTTGTCATTATAAGCTTTGTGACTTCGGTCTTAACACTTCTCCGAATCTAGAGGATTGTTAAATTACTAACTTAAAACAAATTTCTGGGGTCCTTTTGATGTAGCAGAATGCAATATCTGCTGAGTGGTGGAGACTCATTCCTTTGGTGGAGAAGGCGTGCGATAAGTGGTAAGGGAGAGGCTTCCTTTGGAGAAGAGTGCAATTAGATGGTGAGTTTGGGAGTCTGGTTTATGAGGCAGGCCTCCGAGGAGCTGAGCGTTCTGTAAACCTGAGCTTGTGATGTAGCAAAGCTAGTTTGTTTGTACAGTGGTCTGTGTGGGGCATTCCCGATTGGGAGTGTGTGAAAACAGTCACTGGAGCCTAGTGACGTTGGCTGCGTCTAACCAAGTGGTGTTTATTCAGGGTCCCAGACGAGGGGGCCGCAGTTACCTTCTGAAAGATGCTAGGTATGATTATCTCGCTGCCCTAAAAACGAAATAGTCCAAATTTCGTTGGAGAAATGGTTTAGGAAAATTGCCTCCATGTTTTAAACATCACTCTTGACTGCTAGCTTCCTATTTTGGGGAAAGCGTATGAAAATTTAGGTTGGGGAAATGGCAAGAATTTCTTAGGAATGACCTAATTTAGATAGTTGTGAGTGTATGTGAGAATAAAGTTTTCCTATAAACAAGCCATTCTATTTTTTTAAATTCCAGTATTTTCTTTTCCTTAAAGATAGAGGAATAGAAAGTAGATTTTATAGTTTGAGAAGCTTGTTATTATTTAGCCAATAATCAATAAATATGAGTAAGTAGCAATTATTTAGGAAGAATAATATAATGCTTAAGTATCAGAAAATGTAAGAATCTTAATTGTATGGAGTTAGAAGTGACTGATCACCTAACTTTATAGTTAGAATGTATCTCATTATTCAGTCCCCTAGCTATAAAAGGGTAAAAAATATTAAAGTTATTTTAAGGATTAAGAGATAATTTATTTATTCAACAAGTAAATTTATTAGGTGTTGAGGCATATGCAGCTTCACAGGATGAATCTGTATACTAGAAAGAAGAAACCACCAACCTTAATGAATTTTGTAGACTAGGAGGGAAGAGGCTTTTCCCAGGGATGACAAAGGTGATGAGAAATTCTGAAGTACTCCCTGTAGTGGGTGTCAGGCCTAGCGCAGGCCTGGTGGGAGTGGGCTGGAACCAATGTGTCCTGGATGCAGAAACACCCATTATCTCACTGACTTCTAACACCATTCAATAAACTAGGTCTGACTTCCCCCTTTTACAGCTGAGAAAAGTTGTGTTCTTGTAGGTCTATATTCAACTGATGTATGTTAAATAATTTAATGCCTAACCTTAAACCCAGAGCAGTCACGTAGTTTGCCCAAGGTCTTCCACAAGGTAGTGACAGAGCTCAGACTAACCCATTCCTGACTCCAGCCAGGGCTCCTTCCATTGGCCACACTGCCCCTCAGAGTGTGCTAGGCACGTGCAGGTGTCCCTCCTTTTAGACAGGGGGTTTGTTCCAGGACCACCACAGATGCCAAAATTGGAGGATGCTCAAGTATCTTATATAGGATGGCATAGTGTTTGCGTGTAACCTATGCATGTGCTCCCATATACTTTAAATTATCTCTAGATTTCTCATAATATCTAATACAGTGTCAAAGTTGTTATACTACATTGCTTAGGGAATAATACCAAGAAAAAATAAGTCTGTACATGTTCAGTGCAGATGCGACCATCATAGACCAAACTGTGCCAGCCACAACATTGCATTTTTTTCTGAGTATTTTCTCTCTGTGGTTGATTGAATCTGTGCATGTGGAACAGCAGGTGCAGAGGGCTGACGGTATGTCTGTATGGTAGATAGGAAAGGTGTATAGTTTTATATATTTCACATTTCCCTCTATGAAATCATTTCACCCACTCCAAACATTTTAATAATTTTAAAGTCAGGGCTCACAGCATAATCAGTTTTAATTCCCATCACTAGCTATAGATATATTCAATTACCCAGATAGATTGACTTCGAACTGTGGATTTAGTGTATTAAATAATAGGATCCAATTCTGGAATGCTTTATCTGGCAAGCTATTGTCTGTAAAGTAAATTCAAGCCAAAATTCAAGGCCATTCACCCAAAATTTAAGGTGTCCTGAGATAGAAGGTGTATATGTCATTTTGTCACGTGTGGGTTGTGTGGGAGATTTTTCTTTGCAAATTGAGTTGTTGGAAACCAGTGTTCGCATAACTGCATTTGAAATCCTGCAGCTGGTAAACCTCCAGCAGCTTCAATTTCTGCCTCATAGAAAACATCTGTTATGGGTATTTGTAGTCTAGTTGTGTATGGGTTACGCATCTTAATTAGTAAAGCTCTAATGGTTTTCTTGGGATTTTATAGGAACTCCAGGAATTAAAAATGAGCACTTCTGATCCTTTTTAGTGGTTCCCATGATCAATTCCAAGTGAGTTTCTACCATATGTCATGTACCCACCAACTCCCAATTGTCTTGAAATATTTTTTTTCTGAACACTGTTGATAGGAAGTTACTTGGAGTGAGTGGGTCTCTTTCTTTCAGGTCAGGAAAGCAGAGGAGATAATGTTGGAGGGTTCTTCTTCTGTGCATCATCTGTTGGATACTTGCAGTGTTTGGTGATGTCATTAGTCCCAAAGAAAGGACATGGGACTCCCCAAGTTTCCTACGATTTCTAGAAGACAAGTGAGGTATTAACAGTACCCGTGTCCCTCTTATAATTTATTTTGGCTCTGAAAATTGCTGTGGTGTATCTAACAGGGAAATATAAGACATACCTATTTTCTTAAAAACAGCCTTAATTTCATGTCTCTCCAATCTGCCAATGCTCTACCCAATAATTAGGGTTTTAAGACTATTCAATGGTTAGCCGTCCTGGTGCAAAAAGGGGATGCCACCCAAGATAATACATGTGTTGGCACTACCTCTACAGTGCTTTGGGCTCCTGACTGGCTGGTAGAGTCCAGCAAGTTCATGAGTCTTCACCACTATCTACTACAACCTTTCTAAAGCAAATATACCATTTTTGGGAATAATTAACATCACTAGGGTACAGATTTTAGGGGGCATCCATATTATCTGGGTTTCACATCCTTATATTAGCTTAGCCCCAATTCATAGATACTTCCAGTCATAGTAATAATGGTCAGTGGCCAGCCATTGTTACCCAGATTGTTTGAAAGCATGGTTCTCGGGGATGCAAAGGTGCTTAGCAGTGCCTTTGTGAACATTGCCGTCACTGTTGAAGAAAAGAAATGTTATTATAGGGATCCAGTTCTCTATCTAGATTCATAGAATATTGCTCTACTCCATAAAAAATTATATTGTCATTAAACAAAGAATTAAGTTTGGATAATATATTTACAAAACTTCATGTAAATAAATTCACAGAGAAATAATCCTTTATCAGATTGATCTAGGATTTGGAAACATGCAAATGATAAATGCTACCCCTTATATGTATCAACAGCTATAACTTTTAATATCTGAAAGTTTAGTTAATTTTTGCCAAAGCATATTGATGAAGAAATGCACATTAGATCTTGTTATTATTTTTCAACTTGTTTACAGGGTCTCTAACATAGATCAGCTGACTCTGTGTTTATATTTTTCTGCTGGGAGGTTTTCTTCCTGTAGAATGATCCATCTGTTTTGTGACTCTATAACACGATGAGAGTTTTATTTAACCAATAAATTTATTTATTTGTCAAATTTAATTTGAAATTTATCAAAATTTATTAGGGTATTCAACAGGTATTCCAAAGACAGATATTTTGGCACACCATTTAGATGATAATGTATTATGTTCTTCCCATCAAAACGTAGCTTAAATATACATATAGATAAGAACCCTTGTGAAGATTTCAGGGTGATGCGTATCACACTATAAGATTTCCAATCAAGAATTCACCTAAAGCGTCTGCTGCAATTTGTAACCTTTCCAGAAGCAATACGGTGAGCCTTCTCATTTATAACTTTAAAAAATTTCCCCATTTTATGCAGAAAATTGGAAAGAGGCAGATGTTTTTTCCTAAGCTAGAATTTTGAAGGCCAACAGTGAAAATAAACATGTCTCTGCCAAAACTTGAACTAAATTAAAAATTTAGCATATAAATTAAAGCTTACTTAAAACTAAATTTATCAAGGAACTACATTTGTTTTACATTACTTGTTTCAATTATTCTGGAAAGGCTTTCATTTTTATAGAACACTGAAGATTTTAAAAAGTTCCAAACAATTTATTGGACAGTTGCACCATTTAAAATGAGTTATGACGATCTGGTTTAAATATGTGAACCATTACCACACCGGTGATAAGCTTGTAGAGAGATGTTAAAGCACCCATCACCCGCCAGCCTGATATCCATATTCCCCGGGGCTTACCAGGACCTGGTCTATAGATGCAAATAAAGCTGTGGACTGAGGATATATGTAGCATTCTCTTCTCTCCCAATCATTTGTTTTTGTTGGGAATCTGAATTTTGACACGTCTTCTGTTCCAAGACAAATGTTTGCACTCTAGGTTGTTGCCATGGAAGGAGAGACTGCCTGCTCTTGTCCTGATTGTACAATGTTGCCTAGTTAATATTTCTTAAACAGCTCCCTCCGTAATTCTTTTTTTACATTTAATAAATGCTTTAGTCCTTTCCCCCAGCTTTATTGAAGTATAATTGACAAATAAAATTGTGTATACTGATAAAGTGTAGAATGTGTTGATTTGATAAATATATATGTCATAAAATGTTTACTGCAGTCAAGTTAATAAACAAATCCATCACCTCTTTTATTTTTAGGGATGGGAACACAAGATCTCTCAGCAAATTTCAAGTATAAGATACAGTATTATTAACTAGAGTCACCATGCCGTGCATCAGATCCTCAAAACTCATCATATTCATCTTACAACTGAAAGTCTGTACCTTTGACCACTGTCTCCCTCCTTTCTCTATACCCCAGATCCTGACAGCAACTGTGCTGCTGTTACTACGAGTTTGATGTTTTTAAAAGATTCCACATAAAAGCAGCATCATAACAGTATTTGTCTTTCTCCGTCTTGCTTATTTTACTTAGCATAATGCCCTTCAGTTTTATCCATGTTGTTGCAAATGGCAGGAGTTCTTTTCTTATGGACGAATAATACCCCGTTGTGTGTATATCTGTACGTATATCTATGTCTAGCTGTGTTCTCTCTCCATTCATTCATGGGTGGGCACTTAGGTTGTGTCCACATTTGGGATATTGTGAATGATGCTACAATGGACATGGGGATGCAGCTATCTCTTTGCGGTACAGATTTTTTTTTCCTTTGGATATACACCCAGAAGTGGAATATTCCGCTGGATCTTATGGTAGTTCTATTTTTAACGTTTCTGGGAAACTTCGTGCTGTTTCCACAGTGGCTGCACCAGTTTACATCCCCACCAACAGTGAGCAGTGGTTCCCTTTTCTCCACATCTTCACCAACATTTGTTATCTCTTGTTTTTTTTTATAATAAATATCCTTTCAAGTGGGAGGGGGTATTTCTTTCATTGTGATTGTGATTTGCATTTTCTTGGTGAGTAGGGACACTGAGCACCTTTTCATGTCCCTGTTGGCCACCACCTTGTAGGTCTTCTTTGGGGTGATGTCTATTCAGGTCCTCAGCCCATTTTTTAATTGGCTTGTTTGCTTTTTTGCTATTGAGTTGTATAAATTCTTCATATATTTTGGATATTACCCTTTATCAGCTATATGGTTTGCAAATATTTTCTCTCATTTTGTTAGTTGATTTTTCATTTTTTGACCATTTGCTTTGGTCTGCCAAAGTTTTTTAGTTGAGGTAGCCTTACTTGTTTATTTTTGCTTTTGTTGTCTGTGCTTGTCATATCCAAAAAAATCAGTGCCAAGACTTATGTCAAGGAGATTTTCCCTTAAGTTTTCTTTAAGTCCTTAATCCACTTCAAGTTGTTGTTTGTATGTGGTATAGGGTATGGGCCCCATTTCATCGTTTTTGCATGTGCGTAGCAGTTTCCCAACACCAGTTATTGAATCGACTGTTTTTCCCCGATTGTATGTTCTTGGAGCCCTTGTCAAAGATTAGCTGACTATGTGTGTGCATGTTCCACATAATTCTTTATCTACAACTTTCATTGACTCCTGCTTACGTGCTAGGATTCAGTGGTCTTGGTTTACTGTTTTGTTTTGTTTTTTTTTTTTTTTTTGAATCCTCACCAAGGACATTTTTTCATTGCTATTAGAGATGGAGGAGGAGAGGGAGGGAGGGTGGGAGAAGGAAGGGAGAGAGAGAGGAACATTGACGTGACAGAGAGACATCGATTTATTGCCTCCCGTATGTGCTCATACCATGGATTGAACCCACCATCTGCATAATGCAGGTCTGTGCCCAACCAGAGATCGAACCCGCAACATTTTGGTTTACAGCACAGGCGGCAAACACAAGGCCCGCAGGTCGAATTCAGCCCTCCACCTTGTTTCTACCTGCTGGCAGTGCCGAGCTCCTTACCCCTAGTTAAGGAGTAGTTACATTTATACAGTCCTAAAATTACATTCGGCCCTTTGAAGGCAACTGCGAGGCTGATGTGGCCCCCGGTGAAAATGAGTTCGACGCTGGCTACGGTATGATGCTCCAACCAGCTGAGCCCCCAGGGCCGGGACTCACTTCCGTGGTTTTACCTGACTTTAATTAACCTGCAGCTGTTCCTAATTATCACTCTTCTGCGTCAACCAGTCTAAGGACTTTTCTTTTTTCCAACACATGTTAGGTTCATGCAAAGTAGCTTCTTGGGTTAAGCTGCTCTTTCTTCCTAAACAAGTCCAGTCAGATTGTCAAATGCAGCTTTTTGTACCCATACAGGAAGGTGGATGCATCTGAAATCTATTGTAGGAATTCTGTGTTGTATACATTTTAACTAACAAAACTTTTAAATTTAACCATTTTTTAAATTTTTTCTCAATTATACTACATGCTTCTTGAAGAGAAAGTGATGAACACAACTTATTTCCAGATAGTTTAGGGTGACGTCACACACATGACATTAAGCTGTAACGCAGTGATTCCTACTAGGCAGGTAAGGTGTTAAGGACTGTTTGTCCATGTATTAAGTGGATCTCTGCTGCGTTTCCTTGTTTTGTGTTTTTTGGCATATTCTTATTTTAATGTTTTTTTAAAAAAACACTTTCTCTAGGGTTGTATCTATCCTTACTGCTGAATCTGTCTCTAAATAGATGCACTTTCCTTTCCAATGTAATTTTTCAGTTTGTTTTTTGGTAAAACTTCAAAAACTTTTAACTTAAGATAACACAAACAGACTTTGAATAAGGTCTAAGGAACTAGCTTATGAATAAGTACATGAGTTGGTAGTGCTATTTTATTTGTCTGCCTGGATAAATTTACTATTTGCTTACTTCTGAATTCATATTTATTATCTGAATAGTACAGGATATTATTAAGTAACCTCCAAATGAGTGGAACATTTCTGTTTTGGGATGGTAAGGGTGTGGTAAGCTGTGTGATAAATTGATATTTTCAAGTGAAGCCTACTCACATGTGATTTATTAGACTTGTAACCAAAGTTCCCATCCCACTTGAAAGCTCATTAATATTCATGATTCTTTTTGATTGGTTAGAAAAATTAATATGATTCCATCTGTTAAATAAGATTTTGGTTACTTTTTTCTGATTAGCTGTTAAGTAGACACATGTTTCTGATTTATTTTTTTAAGATAACACATTAGGTATTTTATTTATTTGTTTTGTTACATTTTTGAAAATCATTTTATTGTTCAATTACAGTTGTCTGCATTTTCTCTCTACTGCTCCTCCCCACCCCAGCCAAACCCACCTCCCTCCCTTGCTTCCTCCCTCCCGCTGGGTTTTGTCCATGTGTCCTTTATAGCAGTTCCTGAAAACCCTTCTTCCCACTGTCCCCTCCCCGCTCCCCTCTGGCTACTGTTAGATTGTTCTTACTTTCAATGTCTCTGGTTATATTTTGTTTGCTTTTTTTCTTTTGTTGATTATGATGCAGTTAAAGGTGAGATCATATGGTATTTGTCCCTCACTGCCTGGCTTATTTCACTTAGCATAATGCTCTCCAATTCATCCATGCTGTCACAAAGGGTAGGAGCACCTTCTTTCTCCCTGCTGAGTATTAGGTATTTTAAAATTAAAAATCCATGCATATTTCACAGAACACACAGCTACATGAAGGGAGTGGTTTTCTTTCTTTTTTTCCTTTCTTTTTAACTTAAATTTTTTTATTCATTGATTTGAGAGAGAGAGAGATTGATTTGTTGTTTGCTGTTCACTTATTTACGCATTCATTGCTTGCTTCTTGTATGTGCCCTGAGTGGGGAATCGAACCTACAACCTTGGTGTATCCAGATGATACTCTAACCAACTGAGCTACCTGGCCAGGGTGAGGAGAGTCGTTTTTCAAAAGAACATCTCAACTCTGAGAATGTCTCTCCTTTGCTCTTCCATCCTCCATCTTCTCCCCGCACCCTCAATCACCCCTACACTTCTTACCAGGTCTTGCCACTGTGGGACAAGAGATGTGATGGAAGTTGCAAAATAGTAATTTATGGAGAAAGTCTGTGTTCCATGCTTTATGACAGTGAATTATAGAAAATTAATGTTGTGACAGATGAATCTATTTTGATGAATAAAATCATTGAAAAGCTATCAAGCCCCACTGTTTCTCTGCTGAGAGAATTTTCCCTGTGTATTCTGCATTTGTTTTCTTCTCAATTAGTCTTTACCAAAGAGTGATAATTAGGGAGATAGGATTTTGACCTACCTTGTGAACAGTAAAAATATTTACCACCCATTTTTTTCCACTTGCCAATTCTATGTGTGCTAATACTCATGCTTTCAGAAAGAAAACTCCACACTTCTGCGATTTCTACCTAATACAGGGGGTAATCAAACACCAAAAGAAAAACAAAACAGCTTCATGAGCTCCAAGGAACAATGGCCAAAAGAGGTGCAGTTGCTTGTTTCATGTCTGATGACTGAGTTCTTGTACCTCTCAGAGGCTAAATTAGATTGATGATTTCTTATATCCTCTCAAATTCCTTAGAACAAGAGCAGTAAATTAAAATTAAATGTTTACCTCTAAATTCATGAGCGTTTTACATAGGTAATACTTTCACATGTTTGGAAAATGTGACAGAGTAAATGAATATATATAGTAACAGATACCCTCCTTAGGTTCCAATATTCTCAGTTCCCTTTACTTTCCTTCCCCTCCCCACAAAAGCAGAGAAAGACAAATACTGTGTGATCTCACATATATGTGGAATCGTAAAAATACCCACAGCAAAAACTCACTCATAGTTGCAGACAAAAGACTGTCGTTCTCAGAGGCAGGAGTTGGGGGGTAGGTAATAAGGATGCAACTACTCACAGCTTGGTGAATGACTATAGCTAACAGTACCGTACTGTGTATTTGAAAGTTGGTGAGAGAGTAGATATTAAAAGCTCTCATCACAAGAAAATAAACGTTTTAGCTCTTATGTTCCTATGTCCTTCATAGATTGGTTTACCCTAAGGTAATTTTATTTTTTATCATCATTTCTGCGATTTTTTTCACATACTTTTTCTTGGGTTCTGACCTGTATTTGAGGTCTTTTTGTTGACTTCCCATTTTTTTTCTTCATGGCCTTCCTTTGTAAGGGCATTCACTCCATTTATTTTATAAAATTAAGGACAAATTTTGGGGTATGATTTTTAATCTGTTCTATAGCAGAAAAAAATCTTGTGTTCCTTATCTGTTAATAAGTTTTACTGCTCTGTCTCCAATATTTTCCTCATAGTAACGTTGTAACAGTGCCATTTCCTCTCCTTCTGTAATAGTCCGTATTGAATGAAGAGGGTCTCCCTGCCTCAGCTGTATTAGCAGAGGTATTGCGAGGTGGGGGGATCCAGGTAGCCTTGTAAACTTTACAGCCTAAAGGCTTTCTCTTTAGTTGCTTCCACAGCAGCAGAGTGCTTGCCTCTAATACGGCTCCTTCTTGTGTGGCTCTTTTATTTGGTCAGTCGACTGACTTTTTGTGTGTCCATGTGGGCCCCCTTCCCCCCATTCTCTGATTCACACTGTATCCGGCAGGGCTTCTGCACCACCCCAGGCGCTGCCACAGTCTCTCACATTTTAACACAGGGTGCGGTATTGGGGTGGTGCTATCTTCTGCTTTTCCTGTGAGTTCCTCTGCACGATGGTGTGTTTTGCCTGGTGTTTCCAGGAACTATCACTGCTATTTATTTAACCTCACTCTTCCCTTTACTTTGTTTTTATGTCTTTCTTCTCACCTCTGCTCAGACCTCTACTCTTTTGACAAGACAGCTTTGCCTACAGAAAATGTAGTTTTAGCCCTTCAGGGTACCACACAAGCAGAGAAAATATTTTAGCTGGTATCACTGGTAATCAACCGTGGGCGGGCCAAGTTACTGTTCTCTTAGTTTCTTTACAATTGTTTCTACGTGAGATTGTTATCCAATTGCAGTTGCTTTGGGGAGCTTACACAATTTGGTGAAGACTGTATCCTTCCAAGTTTGCAGAAAACAGAGTTTAATTTTGTTTCTTTTTATCCTGTTCCTTTGGTATAACATCCAGGAAGTGAAATATTCTCTCTTCTGATAACATGTTCCCACTCAAAGATGAAAATTGACATTTTACTTATTCATTTTGTTTATTTTGGATTTTAAAAGACTGATGGCCACGTGAGTACTTCAAAATGAGCTGTGCAGAATTGTTGTGTATAAAATTAGCCCGGCCTCAGAACAGTGGGGCACACAAGCATATTCGTGTCTTTCCCTTCCCACCCTCAGCCCCTCAGTGCTGCTGAAAGTTATCTATTTCTCATTTTTCAGTAGGTTTTTTTCTTTCTTCACTTATGGACTGTTTTGTTGTTGTGTAACCATATAAAGCTTGAACTTAGAGTTCTGTGTGAGAAAATAGTCCTTGGTCTGTCATCATTATGACTAAGCATTTCATGCACCATGGGTAGAAAATAAAAAGCACTTTACGTATAGATATCTTATCTATCTATCTATCTATCTATCTATCCATCTCATCTAATCTTTGCCTAGCACTAGCCCCCCAAATGAGGGAAATCTTGAGTTCTTCCCTGTGTCTCTAACTTCGCAATGGAAACAATTCATTCCCTGAATTCTGCAGAACCAACGTTTGCGGATATCGGAGTTCCTGGCCAATAGGATGAAACAGCGAGGAAACTGCTGGTCCCACCGTGAAAAGAATAATCGTTACCTTGGTAGCTGTGTGGATATTTTTCTCTACCTGTTGTTCAAAATCCTTACAAAAGTTAAAATTTTGGAATATAAATATATTTTTGAGTGGTTCTGTCTCTGTGTTTTCCTTTTATCTGTGACATTTTGCTTATGACAAAAAACAAAAATTATTCCTGCTATGTTTATGGATGGATAGATATAAAGAATTAATTAGGAAGACTCATTTAATATAAAGCTTAAGATTAGAGCCATGATAAAGTCTTTAGCAATGTTTACTGTGTTTATTAAGGGCGATAAAATGCAGAAATGAGGGGAGGGCCCATGGACAACATGGGGTGCGTGCGCAGACCCAGGCCGGAGGTTGGCTACGGCTGTAAAAAGTGAACCAATCTGATTGGCATAAATTTGTGATCCATGATGAGGTTAAGAAAAAGTCTAGCTATTCAATTCAGAGGTCATGTGGTCACTCGAACCTCGTCCTGCTGTTTGCACAAGCACAGAGCAGCTTCCTAGCAGAGGTGTGGGTAATGATGAGCATCTATTAATCTCTGAAACAATTTTACTACAATTGAATGAAGGAAATAATTAGAGCATATAATAGCCTTCTATTTAAATTCATTCTTAACAGTGCAGTTTTTTTTTTGTTAAAGTTTGTGTCATGAATTGAATTATTTCTGTCAAGATTTTAAAACATCATTATGTAACCACCTGGCACCATAATTACTTTTGGGGAAGGAACTGTGTTTTGGGGGGGAAAAGCTTGATAAGAAGCCATTGGGATGCAATTGAGAACCTCTGGAAATAGCAACCACTGGAAAAGATTTAAGTTGTTCAGTAGAAGGTGGGTTAACCTGGGGGCCTGGGAGGGAAGGAAAAGTCCCTAGGAAGACCTGTAGGAAGGGCCCCACTGGTCAGTTCTGCCACCTCCACCATCCCTGCTCTGCCCCACACGGTGGGCGCATCCTTGGGGTCCCTCGGGTGTGGTCCACGGCCGTGAGAGCAAACCATGTCATCCGGTGCTATTTGCAAAGACGCCACAGCTTCACATTTTTTCCCTAAAATTGTTTTGAAAGTGTGAAACAGTTGATTTTAATGATGCCTTTTTGTCATTTTACTTATTTGGTTTTAGAGAGAGGGAGAGAAACATTGCTGTGAGAGACGACCCCCCCCACTGGTTCCCCTCCCACACCCCGCAGCTGGGGCCCTGGCCTGCAACCCAGCCTTGACGGGGAATCGGACCTTTTGGTTTGCAGGCTGGCACTCAATCCACTGAGCTACACCAGCCCGGGCACCTTTTTGTCATTTTAATGTCCCCCCACAAAGTGCTGCATACACAGCATAATAAAAATTTTGTGACATTTTTGTTGTTATTGTTGTTGATGATGATATTTTTATAGCAATCCTTGAGATACCTCAGAATACCCTAAATTGTTCAAAAACTGCATTCAGGAATTACCTCTTTGGAAACAGATTGCGGTGGTTACTGTGATTAATGCTTCTTTTAGTTGTGTGTGTGCGTGTGTGTGCGTGTGTGTGCATGTGTATGCATTTAGACTTCTTTTTATATTCTAGTTTGGTTAGCATGCTAGATTTTTTCCTATCAGCCAGAGAAATAAAAAAAATTCTCCAGGGTCTTAAAAAACAAGATCGTTTACATTCTTTAATCGAATGGATATTTGCTGCCAAGCATCATCTCTCTTTTTTTTTTGTGAGGAGTGAAATACTCATAAAATTAAACTGGTTATAGAAGATAACTGCTAGTTCTGCATTTCTTATCTGAAATTGTGTTTGCATTTACTTTCTTTTAGCATTTAGTTTGGAAAGAACATGCATACATTATGAATGAGAATTCTATATTCTGTCTCTTCCTTAGCACATGCTTCGGTTAATGTGTATGGCCAGACGAGGTGGCTGTGCATGGTGCCATGGTGCGTGGAACGTGGTTTCATTCATGTCGTGCATGCTGCTTCTACTAATCCTTTAATGCACTCACAGTCACCGAGAGCAGTTAAAGGCCTAAGCTGCTTCCTGCGTTGCAGCAGAACACAGTCACTCCCACCAACATTGAGCTCTCCCAAGTAAACCCAGAATGTTTGCAGCAGGATTTCTGCACCACCCCCAACTCTCCCTTTTCTGTGATGAAGTCTTTGTGCACATTTGTTTGATATGTGTTTATCTTTTGGAATTAATAAATAATGCCAGTGGTGGAACAAACTTAAGAAATACCCTCTTGGAACCCTTTATGTAGAAGGCCATAAAATTCCAA
>CM052548.1:69195239-69223365 GCA_028533065.1 Trachops cirrhosus | reverse complement strand
ACGTTTACAGGTAAGTTGAGGTTTCTTTTAAGTATAAGTGTTATGTAAGGGGGGCACACCTTCTTCTGGGCCGTGAACACTGGAAGATGAGCCATAGTCCTGCATGATATGTGTCATGTTAAAGAGAAATGGGTATTTATCTGCAGACTACCATGTACTGTGTGTGTGTGTGTGTGTGTGTGTGTGTGTGAGTGTGTGATGGGAAAAAGGGCTTTTAAAAATAAATAAATAGATAGTCTGGCAGAAGTAATGCCTGCTTGGATGTGGTTTGTAGGATATTCATGTGGGTGTAATAATTTATAGATTTAATTTGAACATTTCACCTAAAATATCATATGGTGTGCTTGAGTGTGATATTGTTATGTTATAGAATTACATGCTTATGATTTTGTAACAAAAGGGACACTATTTGTGCTGGATCATATTTATATGTATGTTCCAGTATATGTATATATGCACATATATATGCACACACAAATATATATAATACACACAATATTTGTATATAAGTATATACAAATAAATATATACACACATATATAAATGAAATAAAATACTAACATTTCTAGTTTCTTTTGGATTTTTCTTTAGCACCTTTTTTCTATTTCCATCATAGCACCTATCAAATTACATTTTAAATACATGAAACTGTCTTTCCATAGATGCTCCTACAAGCTTTAGAACATGCCTTGTGTATTTTTCTATTGCTAATGACACACATACTGAGCACATAGTATAAATGTTTGAGTGGATACATGAATGATTCATTGATGGCCTCCTTTAAACCATTTCTTTTTTTGGGAAAGAAAGACAATGCTGTGAAAATGATCTCAGCCCTAATTCAAAACATGAAAGGAAGGTGGAGATCAAGGAAGGAGGAAAGATGCAGAGCTTATGGAAGGTAAGTGCAGGAATGACAGCTGAGGTTGCTTCTTTTTCTCATCATCCTTATTTAGTCTCTGCGTGTTCAACAATTTCTAAATTAACTTACTGCTTTCCCTTTGTGTAGGGGTAAAGGAATGCTTCATGGCTAAGGAGAGGCAAAACCTGGGGCTAATCTTTGTGGGCCATTATGTTTATTTTGATGGATGGAGCTTTGGATGCAGAACTGATAGAAGAAAGCCAGGGGGTTTTCTCTGCTCCACCAAATCACATATGACTAGAAATTGCAACCAGACAGCAATCTGTGAAGCAAGCAATAGGAGCTTCGCCGTCTGTGCCTGCTGTGGATGTCTGGCACCCAACCGCACCAGATTCGGTGTGAGTGGGGCTTCTGTTTCGGAAACTTTGCCAGTTTTTTCTTGAAAAGTGGATTCTGGCTTTGATTCTGCATATTTACATGGGAACAAAAGTGCCTCATAATTGCAGATATGTTTATTATACCAAAAGCATTAATCTAAGCTCTTATTCCCGCAGGAAACTGTAATGCTGTGTGTGAACATTTGCTGCTGCTTTTGACAAAGTAAAGCCATGTTAACATCTTTCATTTTGCCAGCTCTTAGGTCCAAATATAGGCATATTTTCTAAGCTATCTGCCTGCCCCCTAATATATACATTTAAGTTGTCAAATCTTGGTAATGTCTATAAAATATTTTTTAATAGTTACTTTTGGTCTCTTTTACCCTTTGAAATATGTCCTTGTGTGAGAATTCCACCACTTATCAAATCATCCTGTTCCTTTGACCTGCTCCCTCTGGCAAACTGCATGTCTTTCTTCCCAGGAACTGTATTGAACCTTGGTTCACTCCTATCCATTTTGGTTTGGACATTGAAACTCAAGAATTGAATCCCCCCTTTTTTTCTCATTTTTCCCACAACCCATGATGCTGTTTATTCTGCTTGGGTATACGTGAAAATTTGTCTCCGTTTCCTCTCTCCCTATCCTTCTGTATTTAACTTGTTCTTTAGAACTTTTGAAAGTTAATTAAAAAAATAAATCTTTCTGATTAGTGAAATTCTTTCTATGTAATAAGTAAATGTCAAAAATAAAAGTCTGATCAATAGTGGATCTCCTGTCTTCTCCCTTAGAGTGAATAGTACCACAGTCTCTGAAGCTGTCCAAGTTGTACATCTAGGAGTTGTTCTAGATTTATACTCACCCTCTGTTCATCTAAAGCACCAAATCTTACTAAATGTTTCTTATTGCATCACTATCCCTCTTATCAGGGTTTCTCTTCCATCAGCTCATAGTTTACTACCGGCATTATTACAGTGGACTCCTAAATTGTGTATCTTCTTCTAGCTTGTGCCCCTTCCACTCACCCCTATATCTTTCCCAACCTTTGTTTACATTTTTCTTAATGTCGAAACTGATTAGTCATTCTCCTGCTTAAAATCCCAGAGCTTTCAGACTGAAGTTCAAGCTCATTAGCATGGCTTACATGGCTCTTCATGACCTGGCATTTTCATCTCTGGCCGCTTTCCCAAAATACTGCATACTCAGACCATGGCTAAATAGTTTTAGCCTCCTATACTGTGTATACCCTGTGCTTTTCTATGTGCATTTACTTTACCTTGAAGTCTCTCTTTACCTCCTCCAACTTCACCTAATTAATTCTCTTCTGGCTCTGCAACACTGGGCGTCAATGTCTGATTTGAATTACTCTCATCTTCACTCCCATAGACATGGCCACGTCATCTTCTCAGCACTTATCATCCTCTATTAACATTAGTTCACTGTCCCTTGATAGTGGGCATTGAGTCTCCAGGGTCTGTTGTAGTATTACTCGCAAATGCCTATTAGGAATAAAGGGATAAATGAACCTAAGAAATATTTTAAGTGTTCTTAAGTGCTCTGTGTATTTCCATTCACTTTTAATCAAGCCTAGGTTGCATTGAATTACATTTGTATTCAAATCTTTATGAGATCATCATATTTAAGCAATCGTACCCTTAAATATTGAATCTTAGAACATTACCAAGATTGTATTGTTGACCCTACATTCAGAAAAATAATCAGACACACAGAGTGAAAGACTGAACTCATAGACCGTATGATCTCGTGGAAAGAGATTAGAAAAGAACCAAAGAGCACTTGCTCAAAATCAGGTGCTTCTGCTATTTATCCCTGTTTCTTCTTTTTATTATTGGTTAAGAAATGTCAACATTTTAAAGGTTAATGTGATGGTGTTAAACCCTCTCTGGGGTGTGATTGATCAGTTTAAATGTAAACTCCTTTATGATTGTGATGCATGAAGTCATAGTGTTGAAAAAATTCAACAATAGTTATGATTTTTAAAGAAAACTATTTAAATGTAAAGATAATTACAATAATGGAGAAATCATACATTAATGACCTTTTGAGATTACAAAATATTCTTCAATTTTGAGATTACACATTTTGGTCTTGAGGCAGAGCTTGTTTTATTGAAACTGCTTCAAAATATCTTGCATTGCCCTGGCCAGGGTGGCTCCTTTAGTTGGCACGGCATCTGGTTGACCGTGAATTTGCGGGTTTTATTTCCAGTTAGGGCTCATACTCAGGTTGTGGGTTTGATCCCCAGACGGGGCACATACAAGAGGTCAGCTGATCGCTGTTTCTCACATTGATGTCTCTCTTTCTCTCCCCTGCCCCATCTCACCCTTCGTCTCTCTCTAAAAGCAATGAAAAACTGTCCTTGGGTAAGGGTAAAAAAATATCTTGGGTTATAAAATAAGATACAATAGAAGGACGGTATTTTATATTCTAAGTCATCTGGTGAGATTTCTTGCTGGGATCTTTCACTATGCAAAGCGATTGCAACCCTGGCTGGTGTGGCTCAGTGGATTGAGCACTGGCTGTGAACCAAAGGGTTGCTGGTTCGACTCCCACTCAGGGCACATGCCTGGGTTGTAGGGCAGGTCTCCAGTTGGGGGCATGCAAGAGGCAACCACACATCGATGTCTCTCTCTCCCTCTTTCTCCTTCCCTTCCCCTCTGTCTAATAAATAAATAAATAAAATCTTTTTTTTAAAAAGACCCCTTCCCCCAAAAAAGAAAAGTGGCTGTAGATTTGAGTGCCTTTGTCATTATTTCCCATGTGGAAGGACCACAGCCCACCTGTTGGTCCTGCCAACCAAGGATGAGTGTAGAGGAGGGGTGCCTGGCAAAGGCTGGATGACTTGTGCCTCATGTGAACAGGGTGACAAGAGTCCTGTCTTCCATGAGAAAGTCTGTCATGGGACTTCAATAACCTTAAAAAAGAAGAGGCACCTTTTTCACTTTTTGTGTGGTTGCCTGTACTTTTTAGCCTCTTCTGTAACTGTTTATTATGCTTGAAATGATCTACAAACACAAAGTACGCTATTATCAACATCTTTTGAGCACTATGTGCTATGTTCTTTAAGTGCATTTTTGCAATTTCATTAATTACCTATGTCATAGGTCTTATCTCTAATTTGGAGATGAGTGAACTGAGCCTTGGATTACATGAGCATTCAACAAGAGTTCAGAAGCAGAGAGAATTTTGCACAAGAATGACCCATACGGTTCATATAGTCTCTCTTGCTGTATAGGTGAGGTAACAGACTTAGAGGGAGGTTCCAGGAATTTCCCGAAGTCACATAACTACTGGTCAAACAGGGGCTGGATCTTATTCTTCCGGTATTTTAGTTCAGTATTTGCTTGGCCATTTTTCTTAATAAAACTTTGTCTACATTTAATAAGTGAATTGATAATCATTATATATCTTCTCTCTGTATATATTAGAGAAAAGGTATAAAGGTTAAAATATATATATATTCTGTAGCTACTCAAGTGTAAAATGTAGAGAGAAAACAGTGGAAGAGATTAAACTCTGTTTCTTTCTGATTGAATAGTATCTTCGGGCCAAGGCCAATGGCACGTTTAGAGAGAATGTACAAAATTGCTTTAGTAACTCAATTTCAGAAGGGTTTGACCTTGTCAGAAAGTTCTGCTGTATCTGCATGAGGAATATGAAGGAGTCCAAGAGAAAGATGGCATGTTCAGGATTCTCCACTGCACTGGGGTGTCTGAGGAGCTGAAGGGAGAAATTTCTATTTGTTCTTTGAGTGACAAGTTTGTTGGTTAATATTTTCAGGCAGAATATGCTTTCTACGAGTTTTATCCTTGGCCCTTCACTGCACAAAATACTATTAAGTTCCAAGTTTTATGCAAATTCCTTTTGATTATGTTATTGCAACATGAAAGGATGGCAATGTTTTTACAAACCAAATACTAATTAGCATCACCAAAGTGTTACATCACTTATTTGTGGAGGAACTTTTTGACGATGTGAAGGAGAAGTTTTTGACTACATGAAGGAACATGAGTAACTCCTTCATGCTAGCCTTATGACCTTGGAAAAGTCATTCCCCTACCCAATTTTTGTATCAATAGAATAGGCATGATACCTCCACTTCACTTGATTAAGTTTGGCACAAATCAAACAGTCTTGTGGACTGTGGTCTCTAGATCAGGAGTTGGCAAACTTTTTTTGTAAAGGGTCCGAGAATACAATTTTATGCTTTGTGGACAGAGGCATCTGTTACTCAACTCTGCCATTGTAGTATGCAAGGAGCCCTAGACTGTACATAAGCCAATTAAAGTGGCTGTATGCCAATAAAACTTTAGTTTTGGACTCAGAAATGGAATTTCATGTAATATTCACATATGACAAAATGTTATTCTTTAATTTTTTCCCAACCATTTAATGATGTTAAAATCACTCTTAACCCGCACGGTGCATAAAAATATGTAGATTTGGCCTGAGGTCTGTAGTTCACCCCCTTCTCCCAGGTGATTGCCCAGTGATACAACAGTCCCAAATATGGGGCCCGTGTGGTGTGGTGGTGGGTGATTGCATTTGCTGAGCCATTTAGATGATTGACTCCTCTCTTTCCCGTGATCCTGAGAACATGTCTTTGCCTATGTCTCTGGCTAATGTATGAGGAGACTCAGAGCAGGGGAAACAATTTTCTGTGTGCTTTTCTTGCCTTGGAGTTGGACAGAACATCTTAAGGAATAAAAGTAGCACACTGCACCCACACAATTCATGGAGTTGAATTGATACAAATAACTGGTGTCAGCATTTCTGATGAAAAACAGATTTCTTAATGTTTTGAGGTCTCAGCACTTTTCCAGGCACAGCAGATTGAATCTTGGCACACAAATTCCAAGTCTCATTTCTCTTCTTTTTGCTTGTTACGTTTGAGTGCCAACCTCTTTGTATGATAGATAGGGACTGAAAAAGGAAAGCTCATTGAAATCAAAGTAGCCAAAGAATAACAATATGCCCATTTTAATTATTTTTGCAACTGTTGGCCCAATAGGCTTCTTTTTAAAGGATTTTTGCATAGGTAAAATGTTTTCCCTTGGACTTGTGTTTTACATAGTTA
Source organism: Trachops cirrhosus (assembly GCA_028533065.1). NCBI lineage: Eukaryota > Metazoa > Chordata > Mammalia > Chiroptera > Phyllostomidae > Trachops > Trachops cirrhosus. The sequence goes on along the minus strand of CM052548.1, from coordinate 69,217,030 downwards.
TTACAATTGGAATGAAGAGATTTTCGTCACAGGGATAGTTCTGTGAAATGTCTTATCACACAGGCAGAAAGTGTGGGCACCGCAACTTTTGCTTAAGAGAGGAACAGACTTCTAAGGCGAATCACAGAATTGCAATATTGATGATCATACCTATTTTATTGCCTTTATTTGAAAGATAATAATGGCAAGGTCTGAAACAGGGTTTGGGGATTACTACATACTTAAAACTTTGATGCAGTCAGCACCCCTTTCATTGTAGACATAGAGTATTCATTGTCTGTGTTTAGCCCAAATTCCTTTTCTAATGATTCTAATGAAGGTTTTTGCCTTAAAGGGGGTCAGGTCGGTATAAATTAGAGGGTACAGCTTTATAGTCACCTATAAATAGATGTAGGCCTAAGAAAACTTAAGAAATAAACTTTTAAGTTCCCAATTTAGATGTGAGATATTAAAAGAAGCCATTAGCTGAGAAGTGTTAGGCTAGAAGGTACAGATTTTTTTTTAAAGGTCAGGTAGCAACTTGTCTTGAGATCCAGAAGGTCACAGGAAGCAGAGGACTGACTGCTATGTTTATGGAAATAAAAAGTTTTTAAACCAAACTTTTGGCATACATTTCTTGAAACTAAAAGAACTTCACATGCTTTAAACATTTTGTATTTTAGTAGATCTCGAATGAGGCCTAGAAATCTGTTTTATAAAGCTCCACTGGCATCTCAGGTTAAGTTCCACAGAACAGGGTTTGAGGCAGACGCAATGCAGGAGGTTTACTGGGGAGAGCTCTGGGGAGTCATGGCAGCTGGGGAGAGAAGCAGGCTTGGAGAGGAGGAAAGGCTGGGCTTCAAAGCTCTTGCAATAGAAGTGCTTCCTGATGCTAACGAGGACTTTGTATCCTCGCATCCACTAATCAATCATTGGATGCAGGCTGCCCCAGGGAAGGGGGCAGGATGGGGTTTGTGTGTATGTGTGTGTGTGTCTGAACACTTGAACGGGGCAGCTCTCTTCAGCACAGGGTAGTTCCCAGAGAGGGTCTAGCTGTGCATGGTCTGGAGGCAACATTCCTGGTACCCTAAGTTTGAGCATTCCCAAAGGTGTTTCTAGACAGCACACCACAGCTTTCACTAGAACAGATGCTTCTCGTGATTGGAAAATGGTTGTCTAAGGGGTTCCTGGGAACACGTGTTTGGACTGCAGGGCAGGCGAGGGAGCATTTGTGTATTTCTTACATGTACTGAGTGCCTGCTGTGTATCAGGTACTTGAGATAAAAATAGGAACAGAGACGTTCTGTACGTTCAAGGAGCTTTCCATCCAGCTGGAGGCAGACATGTAAAGAAACAATTAAACCATAATTGCTAAAATACAGGGGTATGTACCAGTATCAAGATTTTTACAAAGAATTCGTTCACAGAAATGTTCCCTCCATGTTAGTTATTTTGATTTGGTAGATTACAGCTTCCAAATCTAAGAGTCAGTTGAATTTTCTTTTTCATCACAGATGTCTCCGTGCCCTCTAATTTTTTCATCACACTGTGATGAGGCAACCAGAGTCTTTAAAAAACAAATACTCTGCTCTTCTGCAATCAAACGATTTACTGGAAATTAAACCATCACTATAAAGTGCCAAACAGGATAAACTGTGGCACACACAATGGACAGATCCTGGTACCTTCTCTTAGTTCTTCCAAATGAGTGACTGCGATCACACCATATATGTGCCTCTGTAAAGTGTGTTACAGTGTAACCAAGGTATGTACTACTCTTTTAGACCCTTTAGGAGCCTATAATTAAGTAATTAGTATTCCTACTATCTGTGTAAAAATATTAATTTTTTATCACATTTTCTTTTCACTTTCTCATGATTATTATTTTCAGGGAAATTTCCTGCAGAAGTATATGAACATGACAGCAAGCAAAACAAAGCAAAACAAAAAAAAAAAAAGGTGCATCAATGTGAGAAAGTTGGACGTTATGTTATTAAGGGACTACTTTTGTGTGCTAAGTACATAGCTCATACGGTTCAAATTTATGCCTCGAAAAAATTAACAAATGATTGCCAGTCATGGGCTTTAGGATTGCTTCCCAAGTTATCGAAATGGTGAGAGGTAAATGTCAATGTACTGCTCTCCACTAATTATTCACAAACTCTATTGATTAGTCTTCGTGATCCTTATGTCATGACACCCTAGAGTCACAAAACGATGGGTTAGTTAAAAGCCTGTTAGAATCTTCCAAGGTCTCAGAAAACATACTGGAATTTTTTGGTGAGCAAGAGAGAGATAGGAGAGATGATGATGTTTTGCTTTACCTCTAAAGCCCATAGAGACTCACTGACTTAGAGGAGGCTTTAGGATTTACCTGGTCTTGGGCTTTTAGTTTTGAGGACACAGAGTTTTCATTTCAAAGAGAAACATTGGAAAAGTGGCAAAGGTTTCATATTGTGTATACGCTTATTCATGCACGTGTGTCCCTGGGACAAGTGATGCTGGAGCAGCTTGGTCTCGGCCGTCTGTTTTAGGTAAAGGTCAGAAACAACAGGATTGACGCAAGTAAATACTGGGGTATAAGCTGGGAATTTACAATTTTAAAACAAGCAAAGTTCTTTTTCCACTTTATGCTGCTTTGCTAAAGGTCACATTAAAAATAAGTGTGTTACGTTTTTTATCTTTAGGAAGTGACATGTATTATACACATTTTCACGTGTAGGTCTCGCTTTGGCAAATACTTACAAATGAGAGTGTAGTTTGGAAATGGAAGAACATGACGATATTGGGGAAAATAGCATTCTAACACTTTACCATTGGAAAGTAATTGGTCATTCTATAGGATTCCTGGAGTCCAGTCTTCTCTCTGAATATACCCCTGAACGTCGTCAGGCTTTTGCTGATCTCTAGAATAGGCAGGTTTGGAGAAGTTGGTCTTCTCCAGTACTCCTCCTTACCAGTGAGGTAAAAGGTTCGGAACATGTTTTTTCCTAGAGAGTTTTCTTTTTTGTATTTATTTACGCCCCATCTTTTTCTGAAATATATTTAAGGCACTTTATCAGAATTCATACTATTGGGGAAGAAAATGTAAATACGGAAATCAGGACAAACAGAAAGGAAGGTTTTGAAAATGGAGAAAGAGGTTGCACTGAAGTTAGTACAAAAAATGTTTGAGGCTTTGTTCATTTTGTAACGAGGGCCACAAATCTGCCTAAGTATTTTCACGTTTAATTCTAAGAAAAACCCAGCTACGTCAGTGTTCACTGTGTTTACAGTAACACCAAACCAGTTACTCTGGGGCAGCCCAACTCCTCCCCTAAGTGACCAGACACGATTTTCTCCTTTTGTCATCAGAGACAGACCCTGTGGCAGACAGTGTATCGTGCGGTCGGAGGGCTGCATCTTTTACTGTCTCTTGAGTAGTCAGGTGATTTCGGATGGAAAGAGCAATACAGTGAAAACAAGTTTTACTAGGAAGAAGAAAAAGCAACCAGTCCAGGAACTACATTCCTGTGGTTTGATTACTCCCAAACTGAATTTCAGATTATCCAGGAATGGAGAGCTCCATAGACTTCAGCAAATGTCAATAATTATCATTTCTTTAAGACTGATAATCATCGAAGAGGCAGCGAAATCAAGTTCATGCTCCCTGCACTCCCTGGCAGGTGCCCAGAGCACATCACTTCTGTGTTGTCTGAAGGTTGGACCCACAAGCCTTTGAGATCTGATGAACTGGGGACACTGATGACATACAGAGATGGGAAGCATAACGAGGGCCACTCCCTCCTCGGTCACACACACACACACACACACGCACACTTACACACTTACACAGATGATTATATTTATAGGCATAGACACACATACGTGCATTTAAGAATTTGTGTAATGAATCTGGTGGTTTTTTTTAAAGATGTCAACCTAGAATCCTTTTTTTTTTTAAAGATTTTATTTATTTATTTTTAGAGAGGGGAAGGGAGGGAGAAGGAGAGAGAAACAATGTGTGGTTGCCTCTCATGTGGTCCTCACTAGGGACCTAGCCCGCAACCCAGGCATGTGCCCTGACTGGGAATCGAACTTGTGATGCTTTGGTCCGCAGCCCACACTCAATCCACTGAGCTATGCCAGCCAGGGTAAATTTGGTGTTTCAAGTCAGTGGGGAAAGGTAGGTTGGCTAAGTGGGCTTGAGGCAATTTGCTATCAATTTGTCTAGAAATAAAGTTGTGTTCCTATTTTAAAACATATACAAAATATAGATGGATTAAAAATTTACATGATACAGTTATGAAAGTTTAGATGAAAATACACAAGATTTTTATAATCTTGCAAACGGATAGATTCTGAAAGCAACCATGAAATCCATGAAAAATGTGAAATGTGCAAAGACAAGAAGAAACAATGAAACAAACTTTGGTAAGGTACAGACTGTAATAAACATTTAAAAGTCATTATAAATAAGGGTAAAAGATGTGACAGGCTTGGAAATTTTATTTTAAACATATAACAGATTAAATATCAGTGATTTTAAAAGAATGTCAACATATTAACATGGGGCAAATAAAATGAAAAAATCAATGAAGAGCATTTTCTTTTTGAATTCAAAAATTTCAAAGAATTATTTTTCTCGTTTGAAGGGTAGGACTTTTCACAAAGCTTCAATAAATTCTACTAACAGATGGAAAAGATGTAGAGAAATAGGCCTAGTATTTCTAGAAAGCAGTTTGGTAACATGTATCTTGAAACTTTAACATTGCATACATGCTGACCTAGCAACTGTTCATGCAGAAATCACACCTAAAAATGTACTGGAGATAAAAGAAAGCTATACCATATTTTGACAGGTATAACACGTTTCTGTATATAATGCGCACCCATGTTTTTGGCCTCAACTTTCAGGAAAAAAACTGTCATTTTAATTTTTTATTTCAATTATTTATTTACTTACATTTAGAAACAAAACTGATTATCATATTCCAGGGTATTATTCTGCATACGAATATCATTACTGCTTTCTAGAGTTATGCTTTTAACACATAAACATAAATGAAAGAATTAAAACAGTTATATAGATACAGAATTAGTACTACCTGTGTATAATGTGCATCCTTATTTTTCCTACAAAATTTGGGCAAAAATGCATGCATTATACACGACAAAATATGGTATATTCTGAAGGTGTTTACTGAGACATTATTCTTGTGCCAACTTTCTGGAAAAATTCCACATGCCCAGCAATTGAGCAATGTTTAATCAATGATGATTGAGTAACTCAAGAAGATACTATAAAGCTATTAAAGTTGGTTTTTAAAGACTACTGACATAGAAAAATTCATGATATAAATTAAAATAAGAAAGATAAAAAATTATATAATATATATGCATTGTGAAAAAATTTGTGAAATATATTTTTATACACACAAAATATACCCAGAGAGAAGCAACCATCTCTATCATAAATACAAATTAATATTAATACAGGATACCTCTACTTTTTAAAGTACATTTTTAGCAATTTTGACATTTTCAACAATAAGCATGTATCAATAGTATAATTTGGAAATTATTGAAACAAAACATAATGGTCAATTTATATATAGTGAATAAGCTTATAATATTTTCCAGTGAGAGAAAGGCAAAATATGTTTAAGGAAATTGTTACCTTAAATTCAGTTTTAAACTTTTCAGGCTTTTAATCAAAATACAATTGCAATATTAGATACAATGAAGGTGTTAGCAACCAGCATAATAGCAGTGGCCTGTTCGAACTAGAATTTTGTCACGTTTTTAAGACTTGCACCTAATCTCACCCTGGGGCGTTGACACCTCTATAGTAGGATTGCTCAAAGACTCAATTTATAGTCAGCCTTCTAGAACTTGAAGGTGCTTGGTGACTTTAGTTCCTCATCTTCTCTACCCTTTTCCTTTAAATGCAGAGATCTGATATAAAAAGTAATTTTTTCCCCTCATACTTTGAAGTTTTCCTACATAAAATGAATGCCCCGTTCTAGCGGTGAGAACGGGGTGAGGCAGCCAGAGGGACCCGCACCGGAGCCCTTGCTCACTCCTCTCCAGGATGAACTTCAGTGAGTTCCTTCCGTCCGGTGACTGGTTTCTCACAGCTGACCCTGCTGTGACTGACCAGTAACCTTGTCATACCAGTTATTTCATATAACCTGTGCTTGGACACTTCACCAACTGAAATGTAATGACATTAGCAGAGGCAAATCAACAGGCACCTATGCAGCTTCAGCACCTACAGATTGGGCCAGTTATCCATTTATCCTAACAGTTACCCCGGAGTTTGGAAACCAAGCAACTGGAGAACAGATACATCAGTTGCCTCTGTTTTAATCTTCTTTAAACACTCTAGGAACCCTTATTAAATCCAGTGACTGCAGGCATAAAACAGTGTATCATGGGGATGTAATGTACAGCACAGGAAATATAGTCGGTAATATTGTACTGACTTTGCACTGTGGCAGGTGATCACTTGGTAGGATGCATAAATGTCAAATCATTATGTTGTACACCTGAAATGAATATAATGTACATCAACTATAATTTAAAAATAAATAAGTTAATTAAAAACAAACAAAAACAGGACTCCGTCTCCCCTAGAATAAGATCGAAGCATCCTAAGAATGTGTACTTTGAAATTTGGCCACACTTTCTGAGAGACTGGTTTTGGGTAGTAAACTGGTTGTGCCTGTGAAGACTGGACTTTCTTGACATTTGATTCCTGACCCTTGGGAAGATTTTGAGGGCACTCTTGCTCACTTCCTTCCTCCTCCCACCTTCAGAGGGGTCCCAGTTACTCTCTGGGGCCGAGTAGCAGCCAGTGATCGGGTGGGTGTGCAGCCTTGCCTGGTACGTGGAGGCCCGATTACCGCTTCCATGCAGTACTTTCTGCCAGGCCCCGTTTGTCAGAGTGCACCCACCTGAGCGCCACGTCAGCCTTCCAAGTGATGAGAACTTTCCGAAGAGAGAACAGGCTGCCTGTGGCAGGTGTGAGCTTTTTATTCAGACACATGTTCCAGCAGAGGCTACAAAAATCATTTGTGTGTGTTGGACGTTGGGCTGGTGGCTTTCAAGATCCTCCTATACAACAAGAATCTAACATTTCCCCTTTGTCTAGCTTTTCCCAACCCCACCGATGCCACATGTTTGCCTTACAATCACTGCAAATAAAATGGAAAAGAAGATGAAAAGTTTGCTTGGGGTTTACCAGCCTTGTGCCGTGGGGTTTGCGAAGCCAGCGAGTGACCCGTGGGGCCAAACTGAGCAGGCTTACTTGGAGTAAGCACTTTTGAAGAACTCAAGAAACAAGAAAATCCTGCTCTTCCCCTGAGGCTAGACTGTCTAAAAGCCGATGTTCAGTGACAACAGGAAAGAGAAAAGGAGCTTCAGCAGAGATGTGCTGATCTGCTGCTGGGGAGAGAGACTTTAAAGTGAAAATGCTGAGACAGAGTTTATACTCCGTCTCAGGATGAATTAATTACTGGCAATAGTGAGCAGTGTCCTGCCTTCTCTTCCTCATCTGAGATAAAATAATGACAGTGCCATTTACTGTGATTCCTTTAAGTTGTTTTTTTAAATCATGACCCACATAGAAAATAATTATATTCTAAGGGATTTGATTACCAGACTAGTTAGATAATAGATGTCATTTCTTTTTTTTTAAATGGCAGCTTTAATTTTTAAAACGGCATTAAAACTGCATTACATATCTTCTTCAGTCTTTGAAATCTGCTGAACTAATGATTACATATTCCAAATATCAGTTTTCTGTGAATATTCCTGCACATTTGCTCACTATCATTGTGATGATAGAGGTTGATAAGTGTGTCCATTCTCAGGACTGATTTCGTGGCATAGAAAGAAATCCTACCTTAGATACACACACCCTCCTCTTCTTCTTTCCTTTCATTTTAAGGCTCCCTGATCCTGCTTCCATTTCTCCGTATCCGGCTTCCTCTTTGCTGCTTCCGGCCAATCTCAGTGTTGCTCTAAGGACCCAATGAATGATAACCAATCTGTGTGCTGGCAGAGGCCTGGACTGCTCCTCAGCACGTGCAGCGCTGGACACTGGGACACGGACTAAATGCTGCTTGAGCAAGTTAATAATGGCCTTCCAGAGACAATGCAATGAACCGATCTGTTCCCACATTTTAGTGGGGCTATTTTTTAGTTCAACTTCTAGGGACTAAGGATGGCATGGGACCACAGCATTTACTTAAACTTTAAACTCACAGTGTATAATGTGCTTGGTCCACCCCCAGCCTATCCTCATCCACTTCTTACTCCTACAACAATTTTTTTTTCTAAGCCCATAGTGGTTTATGACAAATTGCGTGTTTGTTGGTTTGGAGTCTAAAGAGGAGTAGGTTTATTTAAGGGGTGTATTTAGCGCTGGTGAAAGCTATACTTACTATGCTAATTGAAACTTAAATTAGAGCTTTACCTTTATAACAAAAAAAATCCGTTGACTTCCCTAGATATTAAAGGACTGGGACTTAAAGCATACACATTCCTATTTTTGTATCTGGACAATATGATTACACATGGAACAGCTGACAAAATGCTGTACTTTAATCTGTAAATGAGACCTCAGTAAAATCAGGATTTGTTCTTTGTGTCTTTTTGTTGTTGAGTGCTTTTGTTTGTTTAGTTCTTTGTGGTACACCCTGTAGTTATAATTAAGAGATGGAAATCTGTCCAGTTTGTGTGTGTGTGTATGTATAAATGATTTTCCTTTTGACTTCTGTAACTTAGCATTATGGAGCAACCGGCCTCCCACCTAATACCTCTCAGTCCCCTAAAATGGCACCTCCAGTTTTCCAGTTGTTCAGGCTCAAAACCCTGGAGTCATGTTATTTTTCTGCTTCTCTCAAATCTCACATCCAATCCACAGATAATTAGCTGGGTAGATCCAGAATTCAGCCACTTCTTCCCTGAATTGCTACCATCTATCCACTCTTGCTTGGATTATTACAATAATCTGATATCTGATCTTTTTGCACCTTTTCACACTATACTCATTACCCAGAGTAAGTCTTCTAAACTATATTCAAATCATATAACTCTTCTACTCAAATCTTCCAATGACTTCTGAGTTCAGTCAGTATAAATTCCTAAGGTTCTCACCTTGACCCATAATGCTCTTTATCATCTGGCTTCTTGTTACCCTGTGGCCTCATTTCCTACCACTCTTCCCAGCTGACTCTGCTGCAAACATTGGGTCTTCTTGCCTTTTTATGAGGTACCCCAGGACCTTTGTTATAACTGCTGCCTGTGGTAGGAATAAGCTTCCTTTGGGTATCTGCATGGCTTAACCTCTTACTTTCTGTATATTTCTGTTCAAATACTACCTCTCGGTGAGGACTTCCTTGACTACCCTTCTTCATGGACTAGAATCCACACTGCACACCTGGCAGGCCCTACTCCCTTGACCTGCTCTGTTCTGTGCTCTCCGTTGTAGTAATGATGTTTTGATCCCCAGTACCTAAAACGGTGACTGTTGCACAGTGACTGCTTCACGATTATTTCCTGAATGAATTAATGTTTACTTCTTTTCTCATTGGGTATAGGCCAATCATTGGACATGCAGCCAAAAAAGTTTACTTCCCATTTAAATCTGCCACAGAAGATATACTTCCTATGACAGGTGTTTAACTTCTCTGAGTCTTAGATTCCTAAAGTATTATGGAAATATGGGTTGAATTAGATCATTTCAAAGGTTCTTGCTCTAATAAAATGCCCTGTGAGAAATAAACACTTATATCCCCATTTATAATTTGTGGAATATTTTTCCTACAAGGTCAATTCTCATTGACCTAGGTCTCATGTAGATGAGCAGCGGTAGCCATTTGTGAGACCTATAAGCCCCTCCTCCCACAATGTCGCTCTGTTATACGACCCCTAGTTCTAGTTTCTGTTAATTGCTCACCTCTCAGCCCACTGAGAAGGCAATGTGAAACAGACCAACTTGGACAGAGACGTGGTTTTGGTTTTGCTCCTCCCCTGTGGCAGACGTCCCTGATTATAAAATTATTTCCCTCTAAGCTAGGACTGGAATAAAAAATCCTCTCCGTCTTCTAGGGAAGAAAAATTACAATTGAAATAGCAGTATAGTAATGTGGTTTTAATCTTAATTTTACAGTATCTGTGAATTTAGAAATGGGATAGGGCAAAGGGGATGTGATATACTTTCCCCAACTTTTTTTCTTGGTTCCCTCCTATTCATCCTTCTGCATTCAAGGTAGATGCCACTTCTAGGAGATTTCTCCTTAATTCAAGACTATGTTAGCTGCCTTTTCTTGTGTAATTTTTTACATAGGACTCTGCTTTTCCCAGTTATTGTGTTTATGTTATATGGTAATTCCTTTTAACTTGTCTTCGTTACCCAGCAGACTATGCTTGCTAGAGGTTCAGACTCTGTCTCTCCTGCTCACCATTGCACAGCTAGAACTGAGAACTGGGCCTGACACTTACTAGGGACATAATAAATATTTGCTTAATGAACAATTGAATGAAAGAATGAATGACTCATGACAGAATCTTTGGTACTGCTGGCCTACCTAACATGTTTCTCTTGGGCAAGATTATCATTTATATATGATAAAAATGTGTCTTTCTCTTGTTTAAGCACCTAGTAGGACACACGTTAGAGAATTTTTAGGTTAAATCACTTTTTTAGAATAACTTGAATAGCAGGGAGCTATGTGATTTAGATCAATTCCATAAACTATCTCCTAATGCCTTGGGGAAATATTCTTTTAAAGTTTATTCTGTGGAATCTAGTGCCCTGAGATTTGACTAAAGTGGGTTCCACAGTTCACTTGGTTTAGAAAACACCGCTTACTGGCCTTTCCCTTTGGAATTTTGTCACAGACTTAGGCATTTTGAAGACGCAGTGTTATTCAGTAAAGAATTCTGTTTAATTTTTTAGAGCCAGAATTTCTCAATTCTTTTTAACCTAAGAGTATTATTCAACATTATATTAAACATTCTACTGAACTACTGTTCCATGTGTCATGGTTTAGGAAATGTATGCAAATAGGTGCCATTGACTAGCTTTAAATTAGAGTCGCAGCCACGTGGTAGGGAGCAGGAGGGATGTGAGAGGGGTAAAACCAGTAGAGAGGCTGTTGCAGAAATCTGGATGGACGAGAATGAGGTCTATAACCGAAGACCTCATAGTGGCCATGAGGAATGAAGATATTTGTACACAAAATTGATCTTACTACTGAATAGTCTCTTATGAGAGTAACTGAGGTTGTTATAGAATCAGGGCTCTGCAGCATTTTCCTTTTCTGCCTTCATTTTTAAGCCAGCATGGTTCCTTAAATAGCCACGTCCATCACTATTTAATGCAGTTACAATGCCCTGCTGTATGTATAATCGTTAAAATCAAGGTAATTACAGCCACATAATTCATTATTCTCAAAGCACATATTGATCTTTTAACTAGGTTTTTTGAACTGTTAATGATAATATACAAATACCTATATTTGTATGGGGCTTCCCCTGGTGAGCATGTATATGTGTGTGTTATGTGTGTGCATTCATTTTCTTAAGACGCTGTAACAGCACCATAGGCTGGGTGGCTAAAACAACAAATATTTGCTCTGTCACAGTTCAGGAGGCAGGAAGTCTGAAATCAAGGTGTCAGCAGGGCCATGCTCCCTCCGAGTCTCTGAACAGAGTCCTTCCTTGCCTCTCCCTAGCTGCTGGCGTGTCCTTCAGTTCTTGGTGTCCTTGGCTTGCAGCTACATCACCTCACTTCTTGCCTCTGTCATCAGGTGCCATTCTCCCTGTGTGTCTCTGTCTCTGTGTCTAACTTTCCCTCTTGTTATAAGAACATTTGTTGTATTGGATTAAGGGTCCACCATATTCCAGTACGACCTCATCTTAACTAATTACATCTGCAGTGACTCTATTTCCCAGTAAGGTCGGATCCCATTCTGAGGTGCCAGGTGTTAGGACTTCAACATATCCCTTTGGGGGCTACACCTCACCCCCTGACAGTGTGTGTGTATAAAATATGACAACATACATACAAAGAAGTTTGTCTTCCCAGTTTTACTAGTGGTTTTTCTGATGTCTGCTTCCATGAACTTACCTTTACGCTTTCTCTACCAAAAAAAAAAAAAATAGACAATAAAGCCTGTTCTGATAAGACATTAGAACTTGTCATGGCTGGTCTTCATGCTATAAACCAATTACTTGTCTACCCAAATCTTTTCATTCATAATGTATTGTCTCACACTGGAGTTTGGAATACACTAATTTTAAAAGATGATTCTGATTAATGTATACTTCTTGCTCTAGCATTTATTTATATCTTATGCTTTAGCTCCCCTCCCCTTTTTCTGAACTAAGTGTATTTTCTCTCAGGTTATTTCACTAAATTATTCTAAACTAATTTTATTACATTTTTTGATGGTGAGAGGCTAGGCAGGGTGGCCTTTTTGAAAGACAAGCTGTATGGACTCTTCCAGGTTCATAAATATTAATAATGTGTTACTGCGCCTCTGTATGCTAACACATTATTGTAGAGATTGTACAAATAAGGCATTTTATAATTTCATGCAGACCTGAAATAGCACGAAAATGGGGCAATGACATTTGGGGGAGTGTAATATCTAAATGTTAATATTGTACATTTCTTATTAAGAATAAGAATCTCTCTCTGTCTGATGATAATATTGTCCATTGCATGACAGCATTGCCTTTTTAAATTTGCACTTTATTTTTATAGCTATTTTGTTGTTTATAAGACAGTTATAAAAGAAAAGAAGCAAGCTGGCATTTTGAGTAAAAGAGTTGGGATTGTGTAGGGCAGAGTTGTTACTCAGCGTGCCTCAACCTTTGATGAAAATTTCATTTTAGAATAAAAAGAATGGACACTTGCTTTCTAAGGGACTCTGTGTGACCAAGGTTATCATTCTTAAGAAATGGATTGAACCGTCCTAGTAGCATCTCATAAAAAATTTAGTTAGCTATAAATGTTTAAGGCTGTTGCAGCTGAAATCTTTTGCCTTATGGGAAAAAATGAGGCTGTTTCCTTTTAAGCATTTTGTTTTCTTTCTCTTCTTTGATATATTAGCCAATGTAAACCTTCTTACCTAACTCTGCTACCAAGGTATTTAGGGGAACAGACCAAACCCACACGCAGGACTGAAGAAAGAAGTGAGGAAATGTTTGAGATGCCCGATTTTTATGGAGGGGTATGTCCTATTGTTATTTTTTATTTTACATATTTTGCTTTACTTTGGAATGCTAATTTTAATTTCATCTGCAGCAGACAGTGTCTTGCTTTTGCTTTCTAAAGGGATTCATTAAGTAAGACTTTTGTTGTCTTGTGTTACAATTAGAGAAATATCTTGGTTGATACTCAGGCCAGAGATAAAAATAGAATTCAGTGATGTTCTCTATAATTCTTCCTGTTTTTATTTTTTTTAACTTTTTTTCATTGTTGTTCAAGTACAGTTCTTACTGTTTTTAAATGGAAAAAGAAGGTAGGCAAGAAAGAAAAGCCAATACTTAAGCAAACTACCAGGGACTTCTTTCATTACTAACAAAAAACTACCAAGGTTGCCAATTTGCAAATAACTCTTCCTTCTCCTGGAGGGAAACTTGGAATTGTGTGTGTGCATTTGTGTGTGTGAGGGAGAGAGGGGGGTGGGGAGAGAAAGGACCCTAAAGTTAGCAAGTGTCAGAGGGAGAAGAGTAGATGAGGTCCGAGGGCTGGGGCCTGATTGCAGAGGTCCAGCTGCCTGATGGCGACTTGGATGGCAGTGATGGCAGTGGAGGGGACAGACAATGGTCTGATTCCAACTGGCTGAAGAATGTGAGGAAAAGAGAGGTGTGTCGTGGATGACTTGAAGGATGTTGGCTTGAGCAACTGGAAGAGTAGACTTTTGCTGAGGTGGGAAGCTTGGATGAGGATCAAGTTTGGGAGAAATTTCTACAACTCTTTCCCTTGCCTGTATTTCTCTGGCCATACTGTTTTTTTCTAGTTTTTGTAGGACACACTAGGAATGCTCCCACCTCACAATCTTTGCATTTTCTCTTGCTCAGGCCTGGAAGGTTCTTGACTCACATATCTACTTGGGTCCCTGCCTCAATTCCGTCAGAGCTCTGTTCAGATGTCACTGGCTCAGAGAGGCCACCCAGCCATGCTTGACATCACCAGCCTTCACTTTGCGCTACCACCATCTACTTAAACACTCACTATCCCCATTCCTTGCCTTTTAAAAATAGCTGCAGAATGTTTTTATATACAATTCATGTGTTCTACATACTTAATAGTGTCTGGATTCTCTGTTGTCATTGTTTGCCTGTTTTATTTGTTGATCAACACCTGAAAGGCTGTTTAGCACTGAATGAAAATATTTTTGTGAAGTCAGGAATGAGTTCACAAATTAGGCTCAAAAGTGTAAATCATAAATGAAAAGAGGGATTTATTTGCATGTATAACATTTATTACCCACTTTTTTCCATGAAAAGATGCAGTAAAGCAACTGAGAAGAAAAGCCACAGAAAAAGGAGGAGAAACATGAAGTATATTTAACCTAGAAGAATTACTACCCAGACTACATAAGGAATTTCTAAATGTCAATAATAAATAGCATTGTAGCAAAAAAAGATGACAATAGCCATTATTCAGAAAATGTATCTCAGTGACCAAAAAACATGAAAAGATGTTCCACATTAGTAATCAGGAAAATAAAAAATAAAACCTTACTGAGAAATCATTTCTCAATAGTAACCAATATCTAAAAATTATGACAATAGTAAATTTTGGACAGGATGAGAAGCAGCACAGCTTTGGGAGTATACAAACACTTTGGAAGTAATTTGGCATTAGCTGTAAAATTTGAAGATATGCAGGTTTATAGATTAGCAATATCAATCGCACACACACATAGTAGAGAAACTTCTGTGCATGTATGTACACCAGGAAACGTGATCTAGGATGTTCCTAGAATGATTTTAATGGAAAAAAAAGAAATCTATACCTGTTCAGCAATGGTAAGAGAGATAGATATATAGATAGAAATAGAGATGAATAGAAGGAGTTCTATAGAGCTGTTAAAATAAGTAAAGTGTGTACATATTCATCTGTAAGGATGAATTTCAAAAATGAAATGCTCAGGGGCAAAAGGCAGACAGCAGAAAAATTTACACAAATTATTTCGTTTATATAAGGTCAACATTCATTAATACATTGCATTGGAATGCATTTATATGTGGTAAAACTTTAGAGAATATCAGGAGAATAGTTAAAACAGATTCAGAATAATGGTCACCAGTGGAGGGAGGGAGAGGGGATATGACCAGGGAAGGTCAAGTTCAATATCTTCAAATATACTTACATGTTCCGCTTTTTAGTTTGAGTGATGGTGAAAATGCATTTGATGTTTCATAAACATAATTGTTTTTTAAGTTGTATATATAGTTTAATATATTATTTTGTAAGCATATTTTGTGTTAAAAATTTTTAAAGATTTTATTTATTTTTAGAGAGAGGGGAAGGGAGGGAGAAAGAGAGGAAGAGAAACATCAGTGTATGGTTGCCTCTTGCGTGTCTGCAACCCAGGTATGTGCCCCAAGTGGGAATTGAACCAGCAACCCATTGGTCACAGGCTGGTGCTCAATCCACTGAACCACAGCAGTCAGGGCTGTATTAAATTTTTTTAAAAAATAAATAAAAAGAGGAAAGTGGGAATAATGCAGAACCAGCAAGCAGAGACAACTCTTTTGAGGAATTCACTGTAAAACTACTACCTTCTATGGAAAATGTTGTCTGACCTTTTAACTTTGGGTTAGGTTCCTTCTTCTTCCTAACACACTATGGACCTTCACCTAATATGCCTTGTGGTAGTTAGATTAGTGCTAACTATGGTCATAGATACCGCCCCTTCTCATGGCTTAGTAGATTCACACAATAGATGTGGGATGCTCATGTAAGGACTGGTAAATCAGGTATCCTGGATCTTTGCATCTGGTGGTTTTATTATCCTCAGCAAGTGACTTATGGTCTCTGTGAGAGGAGAAAGAACAAGGAACATTGCTCATATGGGAGATTTTCATGGTCAAGGCCTGCACTTCCACCTAAGTACGATTGGCTAGAGCTGACTCGTAATGAATCTGGCAAGTGTTATCTAGCTGTGTGTACAAATTAAAAAGAGGCAGGTTTTAAATAGCTGACCAGTCATCCTTTACTGTGTTTTATTCATCAAGTTAAACCTGGTTAAATCATCTATTTATGTTTTCTTCCTGCACATAGAACCCACTCTCCAAGGGGGACAATCTAAAGTCCCATCGCTACGTTGAGCTCGGAGATCGGTACCTCCAGGTAATATCCCATCTTCCCCATCACTATTGGATGTGACTTCTTGTAGTCTTGCAACCTCTGCTTTACAAGACAAGATATCTCCCTCCCACATCTTCTTTTACCCAATGTACAGTGGGAAAAGAGGGATAGGGCGACTGCAATGAACATGCCCATTTGGAAAAAAGAAGAGTGTGAGGGATTATATTCACTTGCACATGGCAAGAATAATACCCTGCTGGACGGTGGAGGTCTCTTTTTACCATTTGTTCCACCCTCTGTATCCCTAGTGCACAGAATCGTGCCCATTGTCTAACTGCACTATGTCACAGAGTTAACTGTGTTAATGTATGCACTGAGCCCTGTACATAGTAAGAGCTGCATGATAATAATAATAATAATAGTAATTATTATTATTATATTGCAACAAACTTAAGTGTCAAGTTTCTTTGGATTTCGCTGGAACCATATAGACCTAATGTTGTAAGACTAATTATTATTGGGATCATGAGCTATAAGTGGTAATTTTTTTCTACCATTTGATATATATGTGTGCGCATGCATCTAGGAATATTATTGCTTAATAAATACATTTTATTGTAAAAAACAATTTATAGGGGAAATATGGGGGGCATTAAGAGATCTGTCACTTGAACATGTTAGGACATCTTGCTTTAAAGCTCTGCAGACATTTTCTCTACCTATAGCACAAAAATCTATAGTTTTTCGTGTTCTAAAAATGATAAAATTTGTAGCAAAAACACTGACAATTATTGCTTAGGTGACTTCTAAACTTTCAGCTTTCATAGGGACATCACAGCAATTGTGAAATTGGTGCTTCACCCTGGAAAGGCCTTGTTTTAGTGCTGAGGAACTATAGTAAAGGAGACTGCTACATACACAGTGTTAAACTCTTAAGTCTTCATTATGTGAACGTGCAAATTAAGTAGAATAGACTGGTTACAGTTTAGAAATTGTTAAAAGACTTTGCCAAGGCTCCGTTAAGCTTTGGTCATTTCATGTTAGTAACCCCAGGTCTGTGTTGATGAACCTGACTCTGGGTAGAAAGTCCAGTGGTTTGCAGTGCGGGCTAACACACCTGTGCAGGGCTCACCGAAGACTCTACAATGGCATTCTGAGCTCTGTGCTGAGCTCCATCCCACATATGAAGAATGTGCAGCCAGCTATGTGTTGCTTGTCTTGAACCTGTTCTAGAATTATGAAGAGATCTTCAATTTATAGTCCAGTGTCCGTGGTTAGAGACAAGAATCAATTGAATGTCTTTTCTTTGTGAAACGCTGTGCCAGTCTCTTTCATAAGCATTTTGTGGAATTTATTTCTTCCTCTATAGCACAGTGGCAAACACAAGGCCCGCAGGCTGAATCCAGCCCTCCTCCTTGTTTTATCTAGCCGGGCACCTTGTTTCTACCTGGTGGCAGTGCCAAGCTCCTTGCCCCTAGTTAAGGAGTAATTACATTTATACAGTCCTAAAGTTACATTTGGCCCTTGGAAGGCAACCACGAGGCTGATGTGGCCCTGGTGAAAATGAGTTTGACACCCCTGCAGAATATCCTGGCCACCATCTCTTAATCTCTTGGCTCCCCCGGGTTCTCTGTCCTTCACCCAGCTGGATAACAGAAAGGTTTACTTTCAGCTTGTTCCTGGTGGTTCAATTTCCTGGGGCTTTATCCCTGTTTCTGTTGTCCCAAGAGGTGAAAAACCATGAAGTTAATGAAGTTTAAGCTTCAGGGCCCCTTACTTCTGTGGAGCCCTTCCAAGCCCATGGATTTTGAATATTGTGTAATGTGGCCCCCAGTTGTGAGGCATTGTGTTAACCAAAACTCACATCTTGCTTTGCATGGCTATATTATTCCACACTGAACATCTGTAGCCATCATTTTTGGTATTTTTGTCAGCCGTTTTCCTTATAAAACCAAAGACAAAACCCAAAAGTACTGAGCTGAGCTGTTTTTATTCATTGAGTAAGTAGTGTTCTAAACCAAATTGGCTTTCTGGCTCTGTGACATCATGGCTTAGTGACTATTCTTTGGAATTTTCTAAGTTCTAAAAACATGGAAACCTAAAACAAGTTGCTATCTGAAATATAAATGTGGTGTTTTATAGTCAGAATTAAAGGGAAAGGATGGACTGTGGCATACCTAACTTGATTGCTTCTTAATTAATTGAACAAATGGTATTGCCGAGTTACTATTTAGCATACTTTTTATTAGGGAGACAATAATAAAGGAAACTCAACCTGCAAGTAGTTTATAGTTAGGAGAAGGGAAGAGCTAAATACACATACTTTTATGTGACGACTTTAGAGTTGTTGGAAAACCGCTGAGCGGCTGGGTGTTGAGCATGGCTTGGAGGGTGAATAGAAGAATGGACATGCTTTCCCCCGCAGACACAGGGAACAGTCAGAGCCGAGACATTTGATTTGAGGAAGCCTGATGAGTTTAAAGCACTTTATGTACTTAACACGCTGAAGGGCAGGAAGTAGGAAGACGGGTGGCAGGGTGTGAAACTCGGTGTTCAGATGTGGGTAATATGATTTGCAAATACAATTACAAGGCTACAGAAACCATTATATTGGACAAGTTTAAATGATAGTAGGACTTAGAGGAGGCATCCCACTATTTCCCGTGCTGAGCTTGAGCTGATAGTAGAACAGATTGCTTTATCCAAAAAAATGCGAGACTATTTAATGTGATGGAAACATCATAGTCTTGAACATGAGACAAATCCAGGCTGGGATCCTCGCTCTGTTGTTCACTAGGTGAGACCCTTTGCAGAGCTGACTCACTGTTTCTTTATGCATAATTTGGGATTCTGTGATAAGACCTAGCTTGCATGCTTGCCATGAGTATGGATTAACTCATATATTTACCTAGCATATGGTAGGTACTTAGCAAATGGTATTATTGTTATGATTATTACTACTACTACTACTACTGATAAAGTAAAAGAAGTCAAAAGAAGAGAGAAGGATATTAAACCATCATGGGAGCTGGAGGTTATTTGAAAGGTAAATTTCCATAAGTTGCAGTAGCATCAGGAGATTACAAAAGATAGCCAGCTTGGAGAGAGGGCCGTGGAAGGACACTGTGCTGCCTCTCTGGGCAATACTCATTTGGGTTGCAATTCTGTATTCTGTGTACTTTGACAAATCAGTATAAACTTGGTTAAATCCTGCAGGAGATTTTTTTCCTAAACTAAATCTTTTTAGTTGGCACAACAGCTAAATGTGTAGGAGGAAAAGAGAAGAAGGGAAAATGCAATTTTTTTCTTTTTTGGTTTAGGGAGAACAAAAACAGCCCTAGGAAAATGTTTAAAGGCATGTCCACCAACTAGAACAAATCAGTGCCAACTTATGTGGCAAAATGTTGAAGTGGCTACAGAAGCCCAGGCCTACCTCCCAGGCGCACATCCCAGGGTTTGCTTTTCACCAGGAGTGTGTGAGCAACCCAGTTTTCTTAGTAAAATTTATTAAAAATGAGTGAATGGGATGGAATTGGCCACGTGGACAGAAGAGGTCAAAATTAGAGGGACTGTTCCTGCATTCAGTTCTTACTTAGTGTCTGACCCAGGAAACAGCACACTGTGCTAGATGCTGACAATGATGCAAAGTAGAGACCTTCCCTGCAATTGGTTTATCAGAGGACACACGTTCGAAATGCATTCTCTTGTAGAGCAGGTGGGCTCGATGAGGTGCGTGTTGTCAGATGCTGCGGGGTTTCAGACAAGAACTTTCTGAGCTTGTGTCCCCGCTCTGCTCACCGGCACCACTCTCATCAGGCGAGTGAGGGATCATAGTCTCATACGGCCTGCCAGGTTTGGAAACGGACATTTTTTCCTTCTCCTTCTCAACCGACATTTCCTGAGGGTACCTGTTTTGTGTCACGCGGACACACATTCTCCCTTGCTCTTCTGTCCTTCCTATGAATATGTTTTTCTCTGACATTTAGACACTTCTGCCAGATAGAGCTGCTTAAGTAGTCAAAACAACATATCTTCTTCTTGGGTCCACTTTTTTGGGGGGCCGTGATGGCATTGTCAGTTACTTTAATTAGGGTTCCATTTTGCAAGCTGTAAACTGGATTATCACAGACCTCACTGGAATATCTGGTTGTTTTGTTTAAGAAGAACCTACAAATATACTGTTTCAAAACAACTGTGATCTTGAGATGCAGTCGTCTGGGTCTTTAGCATTGAAATACACCCCAGGCTTCTCAGCGGCAGGCAAGCGTACAGTTACTGCGTTGATTACAGACACTTTCTTAGTGAAAAGGATGCCTGACTTCTGGGGGTAATTACGACAAAGATTACCCAGTCTTCTTTTGTTGAACTTACTGTCTTGACCTTAATTCCATGCATCAGCAATTCTTTGCAAAGTAAATTTCACCCTGTTTTTATTTATTTATTTATTTATTTATTTATTTATTTATTTATTTAGCAAAACCTTGCCTATAGGCTATCCTCCTACCATATTTAACACTATGGTAAGAAATTAAATTGCATTCGTACTAGCCTTTTTTCCCCCCTCTTTCCACACTGAAAAAGTTGCTCTCAGCTTTTGTTGTTTTTGGCTCAACTTTATAATAACACCAACAAATATTTTTATAGTGCTTTCACGTGCCAGGTACTATTGACTCTTTCAATCCTCACAGCAGTGTTAGGAGTATTATTACTTGTTCCCGTTTCACTGATGAGGAAATTGAGGGCCAGAGACGTTAGGTGTCATGTTTAAGGTCGCACACTAAGTGATGGACCTGATGTTCAAACCCATCCATCTGCTCCCCCTCTGGAATCTGTGCCTTTAACTGTTTCACATATTTTGTCCTCAAGTTGGCTTCTAGTACCTTGCTCCGACTTTGGAATGTGCATAACCATACAAGCAAACACAAATTTTTGTTTTTTTAACTTGTGATATTGTCACTGACCTTGAGCAGTAACATTTTTAGCCCAAGACCTAGATCCCGGAAATGGGAGATCATCTACAAAGAAAACAGAATAAAGGCCCTTTTATCTTATGCAGAACCAGCCCAAGGCCAACTTGTATAATAGGTGAAGTATATCTTTGGCATCTTTTCACCTTTCTTTCTCTCTTACTTTTTAGCACTCTTTTTGAGTTTCATGCTATTTTTTTTTTTTGCTCCACTTTCAGTAACTCGAGCCTTTCTAATTCCTAAGAATGTCCCAAGGTCTTAGTGTAGCTCACCTCAAGTACATGTTCAGCGGAAAGCAATCTACTCTCCTTCTGATCCTGTAATTCCTCTTCTCAGAAGCCATCCAAAAATCATATTTTGAAATGCAAAAAGTTTTGCATAAACATATTAATCACAGCTTTCACTTCAATAATAAAAAGTTGGAAACTGCCTAAATGTCTAACATCAGATGAATGCTTAAGTAAATTATGGCAAATGCATGCAATGCAGCAGTTACCTGAATTTCATGCCTCTGCATAAAACAT
>CM052548.1:69173922-69194739 GCA_028533065.1 Trachops cirrhosus | reverse complement strand
AAAGGAGGAGTTACGTCTTTACCCCATGTGACATCTTCGCCTCAATAAACTGGTAGGGGATTTTGCACTTGAAATTATGCATCTTGCAAAGTAATACACTTTAATAATCCCTGGAGGCAGCTAACTTTCTCCATGCAGTAGATAATAATTCTGCTTACTTATGATCTTGAAAGAACCATATTTATAATCTTGCTTAGAGTGAAACAGACTGACAGTTCATGCACAGTGTAGAATGATTGCGTTTATCCAGCTCACCTTCTCTTGAGGTGCTGTGGGATCAGCTGAATAATCCAATTTTTTATTGGGTAAACTCTCTGGAAGGTTCTTGGAAAGAACAGGTGAGCCCGCTGCAGGCTGTGACTGGCTGAGCCTTGTTCAAGTGACCGGGAAGAGTTGAGTAAATGATCCACGGGAGCACAGCTCTCAGAAGTGGTTCTCACTTCTGAGAAATCTGGTTCAACACCCATTAACCATAAATTCTCATGTATGCTTTCTCATAGGATTCCTTTAGGGTTGGTCTTATTCTTCAATATGTTGCATTTTGGGAAACCTAAGTATAATTTCTTTCTACACAGAGCCTTGATGTCTAGTCTGCTGCTAAATCATAGTGAACTTGTGTTTTTCAGCAGAATCAGCTCCTGTTGTAAGCACAGATAGTATCTCCACCAAGAGAAAGACATTGGCATGAGAAGACTTAACAGCTGTTGAATATCCTGGAATGCACATTGGTGCCCATAGACTCTCTGTTCCACTTCCTCTGGACATCAG
Source organism: Trachops cirrhosus (assembly GCA_028533065.1). NCBI lineage: Eukaryota > Metazoa > Chordata > Mammalia > Chiroptera > Phyllostomidae > Trachops > Trachops cirrhosus. Next base: position 69,193,971 of record CM052548.1, on the reverse strand, counting down.
CCACCTTCAGTAACTGCAAATGGAGAACTTTGGGTCAATGTCTAACCACAGGACATTCCACAGTGGGACTGGGGGAGGGCAGGTGCAGTTGCTTGAGATTTTTAAACTTCATATTATAAAGTATTTCAAACATACCAAAACTGGAGTGAAGAAGTACTCATCACTCTTCTAGCAATTTCTGATACTTTGCCAATTTCACTTCATCTTCCCTCCCATTTAGAATATATTTTTTTGCTAAAATATTTTAAGGCAAATCCCAGATATCATGTTATTTCACCTATGTACATTTCAATAATTTATGTGAGTTTTCAAATTACTAGTCTTTTATGTTGAGGTTTCTTTCAGTGTCTTTACCCACTGTGGAGGCTCATCTCTCGTTATAGATAGTATGTTTCCCTGTATCTTCTATAACAGCAATCACCTCTTTGGTCTGGACTGACCATTCATAAAACCATAACAGTTTAGTTTTAAACGAATCTGCTAATTTAATGAGAGAAAACTGAGGTTCAGAGGAGTAAAATGTGTTTGCCAAATAGAATAGAACTGGCAGAGCCAAGGGATTGAACCAAGAGTTTATGATCTCAATGTTTTCCTCTTGTACGATGCTGTCCGTCTACAGTAGGAAAGGCTTTGCCCATAGAAGCAATGCCCCACTTTGTGGAAGGTTGTCTTAAAATGTGCACTATTACCCTGAGCTGGTCCTTTACAGCTCTCCCACGTGTCTAGGTTAGCAGAGCCCTTTAGCAAGATGATACCTTTGATCAGGTAAACAGGATAACACTGTCGTGATGATAAAGAATGAAGGGTAGAGAATATGAAGTTCATTAGGAAAAGGAGTATGGTGGGTCTAGGGAGATTAGTATTGGGACTGAGAGAGAGGGACCAGTGACTAGCAATATGTAAGTGACTCCGGATTCCAGAAAGACAGAGTGTATCAAAGGTACACACTCACTCTTTTTTTTTAAGCTTCTCATTTTTTCTCTGTGACCAGGATGTAATGATTTTTTGGAAGTTGCACAAGGGTTTTCCTGTGGAGTGGCTTTCTTTGCTGTTCTAATTACCAGGGGGTGTGAGGGGAGAGATACGGGCAATTTTTCATTGTGTTAATTTGCCCTCTGGAACAGACCTGACCCAGGAGTGGGCTTTGCCAGCAGCAGGAGTGTTACATGTGGGTCAGCTGTAGAAGACCGTGACAGGGACAGCATGCACCTACTCACTGGGGCACAGTTTTCATATTGCATTGCTGACACACAGATTAGGTCTTCAGCAAGAGCAACTGTATTTTAAAACTTTTTTTTAAAATTCAAAACCAATTAAATGACTATGTTCATTCTGGCGTGCACAGCCCAAAGTGCCTGGTGGCTCTCTGCCATTCCTGATAACCAAATTATTTCTTCAAGGGTGTGCTGTTGTCACATGAAAGCAGCACTGTTTTTCAACTTTGGCTACACATAGGATTACTTGGGGACTTCTCAAGATGTTGATATTGAGGGCTGGTACTTTTAAAATAACACCCCAATCTAGGCAATGATCACCACTGGCCACAACCATTGGGTTTACTATTGATGGGCGACTTTATATCACTGGGATCAGGCTGGAAACCCCAAACTAACTGGTTGGTCTTAACAGCGCCGCTAGTAGACCGGCCAGACCTTAGGAGTCTCACTCGGTCACACTGGAAGTAAACAGCTCCATCCATGAAACATGCCTGCCAGAAAAATAGCACCTGAAACTAACTGAGCGTCTCGTGGTTTTCAGGAAATAGGGAGGATAGAGGAACCTTGTAAACAACATTTTAAGAAGTAATCAGGCAGTCAGAATATGGGTTACCATACACAAAATATGTCCTGGTTTATCCAGCAAGTCATAACACAGGGGACAGAAAGGAAGAGACTATTGTAGAGTAAAGAGAATTAAGTGATGTAACAACCAAAAGCAACATGTAATCCTTTTTTGGGTAATTCAAACAAACTAAGCTTTAGAATAATTTGGGGAATTTTGAAGAAGAAATGGCTATTACATTGTATTAAGGAGCTTTTAAAAATTGTGTTAACCTTTATAATTGTATTAAGACTAGTAGTTACGTTAAAAATCAGAATTTTATACAGAAGTACTTATGAATGAAATAACATGATGTGGAATTTTATTTAAAATCAGTCAAAAAACAAAATCTCGGGCTTTCATAAAACAAGAATGCCAAACTTGATAACTTTCAAAGCTGTGTGATGACATCATGTTCTGTATAGGTTCAAAAAATGTCCAAAATATAACCTTAAAAAAGAATAAAGTACAGTGCACCGGAATGAGAATTTCTGGGCGGAGGAGCCCAGGCATTTGTTTCTGGGCTTTCGTTTTGTTTTGTTGACGCTCCCGAGGTATTTCTATCACGCAGTCCAGGTTGGCAATGAATGGGAGCGGTTTCCTGAGTGAAATTATTGAGATCTGGGACACAAAGGTTTTTGTGGTAAGACCACGAGGCTCAGCAATGTTTCTACTTTGTTTTCCAGGATTATACATATCAGTACATTTCGTGAAACTGAACTGTGTGCTCTCAAGGAGACCTTGCTGTTGTGAACCTCGAGGTTTAGTACATGTTATGCACACATGTGAGTGAGAGTTGCAGATACTTAATTTATATATCAGAGTTGCGTCAGAGTTTATATACACAAAATCAGAAGTAGTTATATTTAATTAAAAGTAGTTATTCAATATACTTATACCTAGTAATCAATGTAATTAAATATGCATATGTGTGCATGTAGATATGCTTATACAAATGTGCATACATACTGCTGTTATGATACAATGAATATAATATAAAGTAACAATATGTAATATATAATACACAATATCATATACACTATACAATACACTGCAATATATGTAATATACAGTATTTTATATAATATATATTTTACATGTACAAAATAATGCATCAAAAACCTTCAGAAGGAAAGGAGAATGATTTTTGTGGACTTTTTTTTGTGTGTGTGTGACAGTTTTAAGTTACTAGTGTTTAAAAACAGTACTTTCTAATGAAAACAAGTTGACTAAAAATCTGTCACAGAATTTTGAGACCCATTAAACCAAAACATAGTGAGAGAAAAAACAGTACACAGTATTATATATAATATATAACAAACTTTATTATATGATAAACACTTTGATATATAATATATACACAGTGTATTATAATCACAGCAGCCATAAGTGCTGAATTTTTGCATGATCTCAATTTCAGATGTTCCATTCTATTATTCTAGTACATGGTGCAGTTTTTGGTTCAGAAAAAACTCATCATTGTAGTTGTTACTGATTGACAGCAGGTTTCTTTGAAGATTCATTGGTTTCTCTTCATGTTTTCATGCACTCACATTTGTTGCATTTTCCATCCTGCCTCTCTCATGAAAAGTCACCCCCACTATCTCCTCAGAGTCAGGACTCTGTGCCTCAAAGCGGTATAAGGGAGACAAATGCTAATGGAAAGATTATAATAAAAATAAAAAATTAAAATATTAAAAAAATAATTTTTAAAGCATGCAATACTTGACTATTTAGCCAGCAGCACTGACCTCTTTTTCCTTAGGCGGTCAAATCAGACAACAGCCAACACAGCGCTAGCCATCCAGTGGGAATGAATCAAAATTATACCTATTTTTTGTCAGATTGGCAAACAATATAGTTTTTGGTTGGCTGCAGAATTTTAGTAATCAGTTATGTGAAGTAAAAAAGGCTGAAAATTGCTGCTCTCCATAGAAAGGGCCTGAGCTGTATCGACTTTGAAGCATCGGAAGGACAGGCCTGCCTGCCTGCCTTTGGGGATGTGGTTGACATGGGCTTGTTTTTCCTGAGTTTTTCTCAACGGTTGTTGCATCTGCTAATATTCCTTTAGCAGCTTCCTAAAAGAAAACATTGTGTTGGGTTTTCTGACCCTCTGGGCAGCTAGGTGTCAGGCTGGAGAGTAGGATGGCTGATCAAGCAAGCCCCGTCTGAAGGTGAGAGGGTTCGGTGCTGGATCTGCCTCTAATGCGCTCCCTGGTCTCAGGGGTGCTGTCTGCTTCCTCTTCAGCCTAATCTGGCGATGTAAAGGCCTCTGTACCAGATCGGGTCGTTGTAATGACAAAGGGAGGTCATGGAAAAAGTTCTAGACCCCCTGTGGGGTCACATCATTGTCCAGTGCAGATATATCCAGAAGATACCTTCAGTTCGGATCACAAAGCTGCAAGTCTGATGGCACCGTTCAAGCGCGTGTTTTTAACCTCTCCAAAATTTTATCTTCTCATATGAAAATAGGTAGTACCAGTAGCACTTGGGTACTTCAGAGAGGGTTCGAGAGAAGGAGCAGATTTATCACGGATATGTCCATCTCTGAATGTCCTGGTGCAGGCTGAACTGACTGCGGAGAAGCCTGTTATAAGGCAGAAATGCGGGAAACCTAGATTCTTTGGAAGTTTAGAATTTCAGAACCTATTTGCAGCAAAATAAAATTGCTCTGAAACTGGCTGATGGATGGCTAAAAGGAAAGTCAGCTCTTTCATCTTTTAAAAAGGTTAAAGTGACGTTGTCAGCATGGCTCAGTGTTCACGGGATTCCATGCTTGATGCCCCGTCGCACGGATGATGACATCGCATTGAAGTCGTGGCTGTGACAGACGGAAGGGGTCTCATTAGTCTTGGTTTTAACTTTCCTCAAACTGTGTTTACAATGGATTCTCATAAAAAAAAATCCTTTAGGACTACCCTGATTCTGTACCAGGAAGAACACCTTGCAAATATGTCCTGAGTTCAAATACAAACCTAGTCCAAGCTGTCATGGTCTCTCACTCAGGCTGCTAAATTGGCTTCTAAGTAGCCCCCTGCATTGCCTCTTGCTCCCTGGTAGTCAGGTCTCCACACAGTAGTCAGTGATCTTCTAAAAAGATAACTCTTTCGAGAATATAATTCCAGTGCAATTCCGTCTGGCGGTTTTCTGTCACAATGGAATGCAATGCAAATGCCTTGCGGCGCCTGGGAGAACTAGGCATGGTCAGCCCGAAGGGTCTCTTCAGGCCTGTCTCTTCCCAACGTGCCTTTGCTTCACTGCAATCACACGGCATTTCTCGCCTCTTGTGGATATGCCTCAGGGCCTTTGCACTTCCTGTTCCCTCTGCTGTACACTCTCCTCCTCCCCCGATCTTTGCCTGATCAACTCGCTCACTTCATTTAAGTGTTTCCTCAAATGCTCCCTCCCCAGAGGGGCCCCCCACCCCCATCCCTCACACTCTCATCACTCTCTGTCCCTCCATCATGTTTCCCTGTTTTCTTCACCTGAGGTCATGTTATATTTCTTGGTTATTCCTTCTAGAACATAAACCGCCTAGATTAGGGACATTGCCTTTTTCTTGCTGTGTCCCCATGCCTGCATCCATATCTAGGAGAGATCAGGTTTTGAAGAGTATTTGTTGAATGAATAAGCGCAGGAAAGAGTCGTAGTGAGGGTCAAATATGCCTGGTGTCAAATAAAACCGTACGAGAGGCCAGTCATTGGAATATGAAGCATTTCTCTGCATCTTGCTAGGCCTTCATTTGCATGTTTTAGAATGTGTCCTGTGCTCCTGACTTCATAAGTTGTTAGGAGAATTAAGTGAAGTAATAGGTGGTAAAGCCTGCCACAGAGTGGGCGGCCCGTGAGCATTCCCTTGGCCTGAGTCAGTGCAGCTGTTTGTGGGCACTGCCTGCAAAGCGGACTAGAATCAGGGTTTTGTTTGTTTTCTGTCGGTGGTGTTTTATCTTTTAGTGACAGGATGATGTGGAACTCACGGGGCTGGTGAGAGCCCTCAGAGGGTTGTAGGCCATGAGTCTGACAACCACTGGGCTGTGTCCATGCAAAATGGAAAACAGGTAAGTGGAAACACAGATGTCCTTGTGCCTCCGGATTCCCAGCTGGGGATCTTGTCTGCAGTCAGAGAAGGCTCCTGTGGGTTTCTTGTGGGATGTTGTGGAGGGCACCAGGTGTGTCCTATTTGCATTTAGATGCCCAGGCCTCTGTGCTGGAAAGGATGGGTAAAACACACTGACTTCCCTGCTGGAGGAAGCATTAGACTGTGGCAAGGATGGAAGAGAGTGTGTCCCTCACACTTACATTCTGTCAGGCTTGTTTTCAAAGTCCAGGTGCCGCCCCCCTCTTTGTTTCCCTTCATTTCTGTTATGAGACCACTTCTAAAGTCCCTGGAGTCCTGCCAGGTGAATGCAGTACTCAAGGTCCGTCTACTGGGCGTCTGGTCTCAGACAAAGTAATCAGAGCTAGAGCAAGACAGAGAACAGCTTACATATAATAGCGCTCATTAAGATAATGTAAACACTTACATAATACTTAGGAGGTGCCAGGACTCTTTCAAGAACTTTTCATCTATCAATTCATGGTCTTCACAGCAGCCTGGTTAGGGAAATAGCTATTATTAGCCCTGCTTACATGTGAGGAAACCCTGAGGCCCGGGGAGTACATGTCCAAGGTCACAGAGCTGGGCAGGGGCAGAACGGGGTTCCAAGCTCAGGCAGTCTGGATCCCAGGCTTGTGTGCCATGTGGTGGTGGGGGGATTGCAGGGGCTACCATCCCTCTTGTCCCCAAACATCCTCCCTCTCCTGCTGTCTGTGATGGGCAAAACTCCAGGAGACAGAACCAGTCTCAGTCTCCATGATGTGAAGCAGTGTGAATGCAGGATTGGTTAAAACTTGATCAGAACCACCACCCTGGAAATACCAGCATCTAAAATGTGAGCACTTTTGTGGCTTAAAATTGCTTTACTTATTTCTGTTTCCAGAAATCTTCTCACTCTCCTTGTCCAGCACCACCCCGGGGCTTTGCCCTGCCCCTCCATCTGTCTGTATGCCGTCGTCCTTGCTCTCTGCTGGGGCACAACCCTCCTGGGGTCCAGGGCAAGTCTGCCGGCTCTGTGAAGTCAGCCAGCCTCTCCCTGGTCGCCGTTCACAGACACCGTGCGTTGAAAGGTTTTTGTGAGTTAATTTTTGCTCTTGTTCTCATCTGCATTTATCTTCTTTTCCTCAAGTGGATCGCCAGGCCACGTAGGACGTGGAGTGGGTCGTTTTTGCCTTTTATGACTCCTTGCTCTGTTCCTGTTGTAGACCTCGACATCTAGTCAATGCTAAATAATTGCTCTGAAGCTGAAGGATCAGCCCAAGGTCACAGACATTCATTGTTGCCTGGCTCATTACTTTTACCTAGATGGGGGTGATAAGAATAGCAGCAGCTAATGTTTGCGGGGAGTTTACTACGTGGCATGGTTCCGGGCTTCACATATTTAATTCTCCCAACAACCCTAAGCACCACGCTGCTGAACCTCACTTTACACACGAGCAGACTGTTTCGGGCAGACAGAAGGCCTGGTTCACGACTCTAAAAACAGTGAGCTTGCAGGAGCAGTTGCTTTGGAGAGCTGTGACTGAGGAAATGGGATTGCAGTTCCAAAAACTGCAGGTTGGCTTTCGTAACTGAAGCATTATTTTTACTAGATCAAGCAATATCTTACTGCACGTATTTTCTTTACGTACCCAAAGGACGAAGCCTCTGCTGGGACATGGGATCTATTTCTTGTTAAAACTCCGATGGGACATTTGGGCAGAGTGGAGAACTCCGCTGTTCACTTCTCTGTTGACTGTCTGTTTGATCTGGGCAGATTATTAAGGATCTCTGAGTCTGAGTTTGCTCCTCTGTTGAGTGGGGTTCATTATGACAACCTCTCGTGGTTATGCTGGACGCTACGTGAGCTGCTGTGTGTGGACAAAGGATGTGGTAGCGAGAATACTTGGGGTGCTCACTCAATCAACTTTGGCTGCTGTTGAGTACGGGCTTTACCTTAAAATCCTCAATAAGCCATAGGTTTGAGATGAGTCAGAATCCTTGGGTTGGTGAAGCATTCTCCTGCTACATATTGCCGGCTTTTTCCTGTGCCACACAACATTGGAAATGCTTGTTCAAAGCCCAGAAAGGTTTTTTAAAAAACATTCTGGAAAGGCTGGCGTTTTATACAATGTTGTAAGACATTTATAGTTATGGAGCCAAAATTTCCACTGTAATCAGAAAAGCAGTTGCTTTTAAACTTCTGATCCAATTTAGTCATTATGGATGAGTTAAAATGTAGGCCATTTGAATTGGATTTGGAGGATAAAGAAAGAGTCTATCCTACTATAGTGAAAAGTGACTAGGAAAGGAGGTGGTTTGATGTAGCTGAAACAGCGGCTGGCTGACGAGGAGCCAGGCAGACCCAAGTTCCTGGCCTGCATTTGCATGAAGCTGAAACAGCCTTCAGGCAAATCAGTAAGGATCTCTGTTTGCTAGTCTATAAAATGAGAGGCTGTGTTTGTGAATGGATCTTTCAACATAGGTAAGATTCTACCGTGTAGATAACTGAAGATGGAATATGTTACCTATAGTCCTCAAGATACAGAGTACTCTCGCTAGGGCAATGCTCTCTTTTTGGCGTGGATTACCAATATGAACAATCAGAACCCAAGAAAGTCAGCACCAGAGTGATTAAGACAAGCTAGGTACATCTGGGGAATCTTGTAAAGTCCTAGGGTCAATGCTATGTCCTGGGAAGGCATAGCCATGCTAGTTATAAGAGTTTTCTGATGATGAGTCGTTATAAGCAGAGGATTTCCTGGGTCCATCTGTGGGATTTTTAAATGGTCATGATATTATGGATGTCTTATCATGTACTTTATGTGCTGACAAATCTTGGAAAATAATTGATTGGTTGACAAAACTCTTTAAACCTAAGTTTTCAAATATGGAAACTAAATTTGGGTTAGCTAGCTTGTTTACTTTTTCTTGGTGTTCTTTGTTTTTTCATATGCTTTCCGTTGTAGGTATGAAGCCACGTTTTGTGCCAATTGTCTTTTTTTAAAAAGATTTTATTTATTTATTTTTAGAGAAGGGAAGGGAGGGACAAAGAGAGGGAGAGAAACATCAATGTGTGGTTGCCTCTTGGGTGCCCCCTACTGGGGACCTGGCCTGCAACCCAGGCATGTGCCCTGACTGGGAATCGAACCAGTGACCCTTTGGTTCGCAGGCTGGCACTCAGTCCACTGAGCCACACCAACTAGGGCTGATTGTCTTTATAGAAGGTATAAAGTTTTACAAAGTCAGATTTTGAGCAGTAACATTTTATACTCTCCATCACCAATCACCTGCAAAATTAAGATAGGTCAAGTGTGAACAGATGGATTGGCACTTTTTTGGAATCATTCACATTCTAAAGTGCCTCCTGTGGTATAATAGACATGCCCCTGAGAGTTGTGAAAATTAAATTCTTAAAAATCGAATCCAATTTTTCCAGTGACTTGCATTAGAACTTCAGAGATGCTTTGTCTTCATTTGTGATTGGTTTTCAATTAGCAATGGTTCCTGCCATTTGAAGCCTAAATTTCAGAGTTCCCTCCCATCCCTATGTAGGTAATGATATGTACACGAACTAGAGCAAGTCAGAGGACCTTTATACTGCCCCCGATGCATTGTGTGTGGGTAGGAGGGAGGTGGGGAAGCAGTGGGCCGTACCGGAAACGCAGGACCTCGGTTCTGGTGCCGCCTCTGCCATCCCAGAGCTGTGCATCTTTGAGTGTGGCCTTTTTGCCCCCTCTGGAGCCATTTTCTCACCTGTCAATGATGACCTCTGTGGATCCTATCTGGCTCCAATATTCCACAGATAACTGAATGGGAAAGGAAACTTACAATTAAATAATAATCCCTTGAGGTTTTGTTTTATAAATAAATTTTCTTAAGGTGGATTATGCCTCTTTATAAGTGAATAATGGACTCTATTCATTATTCATGTATCTATTTAGCTTTTTTTTTTTTGACTTGTACATCCCACTTTGGCTGGATTAGATTGAGAATCCTTGGGAGGCTTGTTCAGTATAGATAGATTTATCCACTCTTTATTCTGGATAAAGAAGAGGAAATATTTTAAGATAGAGCTGACATGGAACATTCATTTGATTGAAGCTTTTCTGTGTGGGGAGTGATTGTAGCATCTTCATTGCCAAAACGGAGAGAGATTAGCATGGATTAGATTATCCCATGTATAAAGGTTGTACAAATTGATAGCTATTATTTGTAGACTAGGCTGATCTTTATAGTTACTGGCATGACTTCTTAAGCGAATAGTCATGATTTCTTTCATGTGGTTTACATGTGGCCACGAGAGGAGCACATATCCCTTGTTACCAAAACCTTGTGTCTCCCAACGGGGTGTTGGCAGAGACTCAGAAACACAAGGTGCGTATGTACAATATTAAGGAGATGGCACTGGTCATCTGGCATGCTGTCTGCAGAGACAGCACGCGCTGCCAAAGGCAGAGGAGTTCCTGAAACAGATGTTCAGACAGGATGGCTAGAATACTGTCAAAATGTGGTCTAGAATAATTATGAACATAATCCTGAAAAGGTAGCCAAGATATGGGTCTGAATTATAGCCAGTCACGGGATTATTATTTAATTCCAGTTCAGTGTGTTTCTTGCCAAGTATGTGCCAGACCCTCTGAAACAAATCTGGCTTTTGCCAGAGGTACTTAGCAACTATATTTTAAGCCTAAATTCCAAAAAAAGAAGAAGAAGAAATTGCTTTCTGATGGGAGTAAGTTATATTTCAAGCAGCCTCTGAAGTCCTACCTTTTTCCAGGAGAGACTTCTGCGGACTGAGTGGAAGACAGGGGGCAGTCTTCTCCACTGAACCCACTCAGTCGCTCTGGTCCCACCGTGGACTCTCCCCCAGGTTTGTTACAGCAGTTGGTGCGTGTTGTCAGTGAGAAAATGGCAGACAGTGTGTGTCAGATTCTCAAAGGGTTGATAACTCAAACGAGGGTGACCACCATTGTTTATGGCTGGAGATGTTCAGAGAAAAGAAATTTTATGTGTCAGTCTACAAGACATCATAACCACACTGTTACAACGGTGACAAAATCAGCACATACGTTTGCAAATCCTTTGTGAGATTGTGTTTTTACCACAACAGTGTTTTGCAAACAAACAGCTAACTTTTTGAGTTAACTTACCAGAGACGATATTTTCCTGGGGAAATATTAGGTGAAGACATTTGCAAAATACTCAGAACCCAAGAATCCCAAGACAAATATTTGTTTTCCCCTAGCCGCTGGAAACGGACCTCAGCTGGAAACACTGGCTAGAAATGAATATTTGGAAGCTCTGAGGCCCTCTATAAATGCCATGCAGTAGCTCCCTTGTAGCTCTAATCTGAGGCCAAAATACCCTCAAAGGGGCACTGGTGTAGAAAAGTTGTTTTCAGGCACAAAGCAAACAGCAGCCCATGAAGAGCTGCGTAGCTTTTCAGTCGGGCAGTTTACCCCCGGGTGTGTTTTTCTCAGCCAAGGAGTATGGCAGTTTAGTTTCAAAAGTAATAATCCCCTGAAAGAACAAGAGGAGACATGTGGAAGGACTGAAATATTTATTATTAAATGGCTCTACTAAACCATCATGGACTGTAGGGCTTAGGCAAATGTATTAAATTATAGACTCCCTTGCATTGCTAGGGCATCATTGCCGTCATAATTGCTAATAATGCTACTCAGAATCGTAGTGGATAACGCTTATTGAGTGCTTGATGTATGCTAGTCAATGTGCTAAGTACCTTCCGTCTGTATTTGCAGGAGAAATACTAATGAAACCTATTTGAAGTAGGTGCTATAATTATTTTTGTTTTGCAGATAAAGAAACTGATGTGTAGATGGGTGATTTATGTTGTTCAAGGCAATACAATTACTAAGTGGTAGAATTTGGATTGAAATCCAGACATTGTGATTCCAGAGCTCATGCTGTTCACTCATAACCACAGGGTACTGACTACTGGGGACCTTGGGACATCTCTTCAGGAGACTGCCTTTTAAGGTTTCTTGGTTTAATTTACCCTGAGGGCTAAAGAAAGTAAAGAGTTTTTACAAACTTACTATCATAAAATTAACTATTCTAAACTGTTTTTCAGGAGAGACACTAAATACTTGCTGTTAAGAAAATCATGGTGAAATTTTTATTGTTACGAGCAGATAGCCACACCCTTCACATTTCGTTGAAGTGCAGATTTTGTCTGTCTGTGTGCATGGCAAACATAGCTTGGTGTGCAAAAACGGACTAAGGTGAGGATAAATGCTATTGTTATTGAAATGGACCGTTTTTCCCTACTCCTCAACTTGTGCTTCTGAGAATTAGTACAGTCAACACTTATGTATGTATTAGACAGGGCTTTTAGTTGGAAGTAACGGAATGTGCACAGGACTGTTAATCAGAAAAGGAATATAAGAACAGATACTAATAAAATTCCAGAATCTCTGGGAGGGGCCAGAGAGCTCGATTCTGGGGCTACGCAGACCCACCCCTGGACTTCTCTCCCATCATATGAATTCTCAGAACCTGTGGTGGCAGAGATCAGCCTCCCCGCCTGCGTGGTGCACAGGGTACATACAGGCTTGGATACCTCTGTGTAGTTTTTCCCTCGGCCACAAACTGAGACCTGGTCAGGACACCTCCCCTCTCACTCACAACATCCTTTAGGACTAGATATGGAGTTCATGTTTCAGATTGCGAAAATAACTCTTCCCAGTTTCTTACATTTCTGTATAATGTGAGAAATCAGAAGGCTTCCTGTATTCTGAAAACATTAATTTAAAGCCTACTGTATGCTAAGGAATATTCATGAAGTTTGGAAGTTGGGGTTGAGGAAGTGGAAGGGAGACAAAATGAGTAAGTCTACCTCCTTAAGTTTTTGAAAGGAACTGAGTTTTATTTTTGCTTACAGACGTAAAGTCAAGGAAAAGTGTATGCTGCATGCTACATACATTTGGGCTAGGCTCAGACTGTCTGAAGGAAGGCTCGGTATCATGGAGGCTTCTATTTCAGTAGTAAGAAGAAAAGCCCCACAAATTATGATGTGAGTGTTTTTTCTGTCACACCAGAAAAGAAGTGCATTGCAATTTCTAAGATGGCTTTGATCACCCTTATTTTAATGCCAAGTAAATTGACCAGCATAGATTGTCTCTTGTTCTGGTGGTGGGCCTTCCAATGTTGATCATCTCTGTCCCCGTGAAGTTCTCATCCCTCTGCTTACAGACATTATTGGATTGGATTGACTTTAAATACCCCACGCATCTAATGTTAGCTTTCTGTGTCCTTTGGTCAATGGCTTACCTACTCCCCACGTCATTTTGTTTTATCTGAGAGAATAGGTGTGGCACAGCTAGAGAAATGCACAAAGAATCATCTGTAGATTTATGATAAACAAGGAATAAAACCAGAAAGTTGCAATGTTTATTTTAAAAATTCTAATAATGTTAAAAATTGTCATACACTTATTTTTCTAAGTAGAGAATAGTCAATTTAGTCAAGTTGACTGAGTCAACTGTTAAATCAACTAAGTCAACTTAGCCTTTGGTGCATGTTTGGCAGATATAGTAATAATATCTTTATCTTGACTAATATATGAATTTCTTTTGTTTTTACAGCAGAGCTATCGGTTGAATTCATATTCTCCAGTAATAAAGGTAGCAACATCATCCATAATAGCCAGCATTTAAAGGCACTATTTCATCACGTCACATACATTAACGCATGTAATTCTCACAGTGGATCTGCTACGTAGAAACATGTTATATGGACTCCTATTTTACATATGAAGAAAGTGAGGCATGGGGACGTTAAGGAACTTAGACAAATTTACACAGCTCGTTAGTGATAGAGTCAGATTTTGGATCCAGGTAGTTAGATTGCAAAATTTGAGCTCTTAACTTTGATTCTAGCCTATCTTAATAAGGAGAGTTACTAAGCAAGTCAAATTTTCTCAGCGCATATGTTTAGATGATAAAAATTAGTAAGAGGGAGGAAAGATAGAAAGGAAAAGACAAACATTACCTCCCACTGGATAAAGAGGCCTGTTAACATTTTAAGTGATATATATTTAGCACCCCAACCCCCACCACCTTTGCACCCAAGCACAAAATTTGGATCATATATATTATGATGTTCTTTTTAACAGTTTTTAAGTTAATATATTTTGAAAAGTTTTCCATTATTTTATGTTTTTAATGGATACATTAAGATATGGAATTTTCATATTTTTATGTACCCCCTATTATTGAGTACTTGGATTATTTTCTACTTCTTGCTTTTAGAAAGCAGGGTTTTTAATAAAATCATAAACACTACTAGGGAATAGCATTAAACATGTATAATTTATTAAAGATTAAAATATAAATATAACTCCAACTCCAAATGATTAATTTATGTTTTCCCTTTGAGACTTGTTTTACTTTAGTCATGTCTACTCATATACTCCTTAAAACTTTAATTTAGATTTGGGAAGGTTGTCAAGAAAGAGAGTCTTTCAGTCTGAGGTTCCATTCATTATTTTGAGTCAGATTCAATGAAGGACTCAGCTTTGACGAATTCCTCAATTGGCTCAGCTGATGTCGAAAGGACTCATCACTTAACATACACCTGTCTAGTTACCTAAGAAAATACTGGGCATATGATTTTGTGTTGTGCTAAAATTTGGATCTACAGTATTTTCACTAAGATGTGCTATTCTTTTTTTCTATTGTTACTATCTTTATATAGAGAGTCTTTTTATAATTTTTCATTTTTATTTACAGGTTCCTCCCAATATTATTTTGTATTGGTTTCAGGTATACAGCATAGTCATTAGATGACCATATACTTTACAAATTGCTCCCCCCTTACTTCCTGTACCCACCTGGCACTGTACATAGTTATTATAATATTATTGACTGTGTTGAGAGCTGCCATTCTTGAGCAGAATCTTCTCCCATGTTTTCATTATAGATGTGTTATCTTTGTGAAGACCTGATATCATAAAACTTTTATTTTTCAGTCTCTGAGTACTGTTCCCTATCCAGTGATTCTGAATATCTCCACAATGCTGAGTATTGTTCTTCTTGATGAATTATAGTAACATTTTCATGAAAGTCTTTAGTGTAAGATTAAATTGTGGGAAATATCGAGGACTAGTTTTAAGAACACGCACTTTGGAGTCCCATGGACCTACAATGCCAGCTTGAAGCTGCTGCTTTCAAGCTCTGTAATTTGGGACAAGTAACTTAACCTCTCTAAACTTTAGTTTCTTACCTATAAAATGAAGCTGTTACTGGATTACAAGAAATAAGTCATATACAGTATCTGAATTCTAGCAAACTTTCTGTTAATATTAATTTGCATTGTCATTATAAAGTACATTTCATTCTTCCAATAAATATGGAATGTTGGTTTTTACGTGCAGAAGCTAAGCAACTCTCTCCGAATAGTTGCTAATTAATCAAAACACAGGGTTTACTGATGGGGTTGATGGCAGGAGACTTACTATATGCAGAATTATGATAAATCATCTGGAGGTTTTGTCCATGACAGTGACAGCAAAATAATGAAATTCCTCTGGTTCTTTCATGTATTATAAATACTTACTTTATAACTTGCGTGCCCAGAATTTTTCAAGAACACTTTATATTATTTTATGTGTGATTATTAAAATAATTATGGAACCTACTACTGGCAGTTACTTAACTTTCTTAATTTTGATAATAATTACAAGCTCAAAGGGCATCAAAAGCATAGTTCCATGTATCATTTCAGAGACTCCCTGGAGGAAACACTTTCTCCCATGCTAGCATCATGATTTGATTCCAGAATTATATTTCCTATTGACCTGAAATGAAATGGTTATGTCTCTGGATTGACAGAGCAGCCGAGTATGGTTCCGAGTATAGGCCTGACCCCAGCATCCCTATGCTGACTTCTTCTGTGAAACCTTATTAACAATTGGGCTGGTTCCTAGGAGGACATTTTTAGTAAAGACAAAACTGTCAACACCTTATTAGAGTGAGATAGAGCTTTTGGCCAGTGTGTGTGTGTGTGTGTGTGTGTGTGTGTGTGTGTGTGTGTGTGTGTATCTTGGATAGATAGGCTACTTGTAGAAATCAGAGCCCAAACTATTGGGAAAAAGCATGCATACAGTTATAGATATTTTTGGTAATGGAGAAGTGGAAGATAATGTATAATCTGCCTGAAACCATTATTTCTTAGCACTTACCGACCCTGGGGATAGAGTACAATTAAATGATATTTCAAAAAAACATAATGAAAGAAGAAACCCATTTGGAAAGCTATTATAACTTAACAAAAGTAAGATAAAACACGGACAGATGTGGGGAATTCTTTCCGAACAGGCACACTCAAAGGTAATTCTTCTAAGCCCAGGTCTCGCTAGCGCTGCAGCTCTGTGCGGTCAGACCCCCGGGCTGCCAGGAAGAGCCTGGGCCAGCAGTCCAGGGGTGTGCACTCTATTCGGGCCGGTCTCAGCTTCACTGATGCTTTCTACTTTCGGGAAAACAAAACCCAAACCAAATCCCGTAACCGCTCAGGCTTCGGATTCATCTATAAAAGGAAGAGTTTGTTCTGGGTGGGCTTCACAGCAGCGCCGTGATGGCGTCACTTGCACGTGCAGACCCCCTGCATGTGTTTTGTAGCTTAGTCTCAGTGGAGGACCCCAAGCTGGAGGTAAAACGGTACGTAAAAACTGTGGAAGGTTCCCTGTGGCGGTGGGGCTCTGAGATACATTTGTGAAATAGTCTGATCTTATGTCGAGTAATACCTCTCAGAGCTGATGATATTTTTTACAACATGCACACATGTGTGTCAGTTTGAATTGCTGTGTTTAGATTAATGTCCTCAGAAGTGTTTCCACATTACCATCAAGAAGCGGTACGTTTGAAACCTGTCCTGTGCCATCTTGAGTTCAAAGAATAACATTTTTTTAATTCCATTACTTAAAAAAATGTTTAAATCTGTTGTCTTCTCAAACACCCTGTCATGTTTCGTGTAGAATGGCCCTAAGCATCCTGGACGTGAAGCACTTTATCCTTCAGTACCGTTGTAGGAAAATGTCTTCTCTGAGAGTCTTCAGGTTTTCTAGTGCATCTTAGGGTGTTGCCCAAGCACCCCTTGTGGTGTTAGACCACTCTGAAGCGGTACCTCAATTTGTAGGGTTTGTTGTGACCTTCAGGTAATACATACCTTTGAATCTGTGAGGGGACGTTTGAAGATACAGTGGTGAGAATGCTACATCACTTACTTCTTTTAACTTTCAAAACCAACTCAATAGAAATATTTTTAATGCCGTTTGTACAGATGACAACATGGAGTACAAAGAAGTTAACTTGGCCAAAGTAAGGGCAGGTATGCCTCATCTGTGCCTCATTTTATAGAGTTCTGCCTTAATGTACTTGCAGATAGTACGTTTTTCAGAAACTGAAGGTGTGTGGTCACACTGGGTGGGCCAAACCTATTGGTGCCACTTCCCCAGTGGGCTCCGATGGTGGTTAGCAGGGGGTTTTTGAAGCCACAAAGTACTTTCTAAAGAACAAATGTACATTTTGTTGTTGGCAGAGTTAAGGGTGATCACTTTTAAGTATTCTGTGGACTATGAATGTAGCCAGTCATCATACATCGAGATGATTTTGTCTTTCTGCTAATTTATGAAGAATTACTTCTGGCAGTATGTCGTCAGTCAGATAAGATATTAGATGGTGAGACTGTAGGTGCTGATGGCCTAAATTTAATGTTACATTTGCGATGTTTTTCACTTAATGGATTTTTATTAATATGCTGGATGAATCATTTACTTGATTAGTCATTGACATTAAAAAGGACATAATAGACATACTCATGCACACTTAATAGGCCACAGTATAGTAAACATAACTTTTATATTCACTGGGAAACCAAAAATTCCACGTGCATAACTTTATTGTGATACTCGTGTTGTTGTGGTAGTCTGGCACCAACCGCGCAATATCTCCAAGGCATGCCTGTGTACGCAGGGGCATGACGCTAGCTCTAGAACAAATAATCTTTCTTGTACTACACTGCGTTGCTATAATGATAAAAATATGGAGATTTCTAAAATTTTCACTGTGACTGTTCAGAAAGCACTATCTTTATATATTTTCCTATTTTTCTGCTGTGAGCACCCTGGCCTGGAATTGAGAGTGCTTGGTTCTCATCCTGACATTTCCACCTCTTTGGGCCTCAGGTTCTTGGACTCTTAGCGTGGAAAGGTTGTGTTAGAAAATGTGAAAATCTTCAATGTCCCTTTTTAGTTCATATGCTTTATGGAGTTGGAGGGCTTTTCCACATGCTTTACAAAGTGTTTTGGAGTCACCTGGCCCTTTACATTGGAGGAAAAAGTAGTCTATAGATTTTTAAATTTGTGACATGAAGTAAAAACTGCAGGTGGAGACCAGAGGTTCTGTTTTTTTTTTTTTTTTTTGTTAAAGCAGGTTGTTCCTGTCACCACAGCATGTTTGGGATTCGTCACAGAGCAGGAGCTTCTGCAGGCCAACCTCGCAGTGGGTTGTCCTGGGGAAGCACAGACCAGTGGCCGGTGCCTGCTGCCACATTAAATATCATGCAGCTTCCCTGGAGAGCCAGCACACATTGTGCCTGTGCATGTGTGTGTGTGTGTGGGGTGTATTAGGGGGTACTAGGGGGTGCCCATGGCAGAATTTGTCATAGAATGATAAATATGAATGTGATCTTAGAAGGCAAGTTCAACTCCTTCACTTTAGAGTTGGGACTCAAGGACGTAGGGAAAGTTGCCCAAGTTTGTAACTGTAGTGTGAAAGGTTAGGGTGGAATGCAGGTCTCCTGACTGCTTTTCTAACTCTCCTTATTCCTGCTAAATGTCATGGGTTTTACCTCGTTTTGTTCCATTGCTCTGATGCAATGGATTATAATGCCATAAGAATGTGGTCACTTAGTTAATTTATGTTCATCACCTGTCATATACAACCTGAAATGCCTCTTCTTTGTTTTTATCAAATCAACATAAAGCACTTGAAAAGTGGATTCCAGATCAGATGGTGAGGACCAACGGTGAAATATTAAGATCATTTTGCCCTACAATATTATCATTTTTAGGGAGTTAAATAATTACTGCTCAAGAATTATTTAACACAGCTACCACATACAAGTAAAAGACAATAAACATACAGGTAGCTGTAAATGACTGCCTTTTGGATTCTACAGGGTTTGTATTAGGTGAGTCTTACTTAGCATAGTTATGATGCAGTAAAGGAAATATGCTATCTACTAATGAGCACTGCAGTGATTATAAATTGGGAAAGTTGCTAATGCAAGTATGAAAGAGTGAGTAAAATAAATGAGTTCGATGAACAAAGAATCAAAAGGAAACTTAAAGAATCAAAAAGAAAGAACGTAGGGACCCTAAAAGTATTCACGTATAGAGAAATTATCACAAACAAGAAACAGAAAGACTGGTGATGGAGGAAAGGTACTGGTTTATCAATAGATTTAGATTTGAAGTTTGAAAATCACTCTCTAAACTCCATAAAAACTAATAATTGTGCTAATAATCTTGGTGTTGATAATTGTAATCTAGGTTTGCAGATTATCTACCTGATTTTATGCAAATCAGTTAACCCCTCTGAACATTGAATTCATCATCTGTGAAGGAGTTGGATTAGAATACATTTCTTGGGTTCTGCCTGGTGTAGCTCAGTGGATTGAGCGTGGGTCTGAGCACCAAAGGGTCACCAGTTTGATTCCCAGTCTAGGGCACATGCCTGGGTTGCAGGCCAGGTCCCTAGTAGGGGGCACACGAGAGGCAACCACACATTGATATTCTCTCCCTCTCTTTTTCCTTCCTTTCCCCTCTCTCTAAAAAGAAATAAATAAAATCTTTTTAAAAAACCAAAAAATAAGAATATATTTCTTGGCTTAAATAAGCACTGTTGGACAATGAATCTCATAATATCTGCAGCTCTGCTGGGAGGAAAAAAATAATGGTGATGTTTTATAATGTCAGTGACTAGTTTTGTTTCTTAGAGTTAAGTGATAGTCATGCTTTTTCCAGTCAATCGCCAATACTCCCCATTGATTAAAATTATACAATAAATATCTAGGGCTAGAACACATGAAGGAACTGTGGGGACGGTCCACCCCTGCCTACAAAATTG
>CM052548.1:68968210-69173422 GCA_028533065.1 Trachops cirrhosus | reverse complement strand
GGGAGTACTCTAGCTGTTATAACAAGGCTCTTGGCAACAAAAGCACTCAAGTTCTGATTCTTAAAAAGTGAGGATTAGGTGTTCTTGAGGTAGAAAAGAAAAACAAAACTATTCTTTGCAGATGGAGGGGACGATGAAATGGTTCACTAGTGGAGTCACTGTTATGGAAGTTTGACTGTGTTTAAACACAATTGTAGTGTTTAAACATGATCAGGGGCCTTGTAGGATGATTTTTTAAATGCTGGATTAGAAACGCCAGATGGAACTGATTCTTGGTGAAATGGAAAACTTGCTGAATTGAAAAGGGACCTCACTCAGAAACACTTAATTTTCTAAAATGAGTACCCCAAATCATTAATAACTAGTTTAAAACACTGGATATTTTGATGTAGGATATATTTTATATAAGCATAAAAACTGTTGGGAAGAAGGTAAATGGATTAGTTAAGGAACACATATGAAGGACACTGGGGATAATATGGGAGCAGGGGAATGGCTGGGTGGAGGGAGGCAAAGGGGGGAATAATTGGAACAACTGTGACAGCATTAAACAATAAAACATAAAAACTGACAGCATATCTGAATTTGTTAAGATTAAACAAGTGTGAATTTCCCTTGGAAAACTTTAGCTATTTTTGAGATTGTTTAAGCTGGGACTCCATTGCAAGTAATCTTCGTGAACTCTCCCAAAGCATTGCATGGAAGCATTTATCCAAGAAATAACCTTAAAAACAAAAGAACAAAACAAAGTTATATCCATCATACTTCTATTTCTTGTAATACAATCCATGGTTTGAGAGGAATAAGCTTATATTCTGTGTGCACAATTTTGGGGTAATGCTGCTTTTTTTTTTTAACCTCACCATCTGTCAGGATATAACTTTTATTACTTTTCAGTACCACCTTTTAAGAGCAACATTTTTCTTTTCCTTCCTTTCCTCTTACCCTTTCTTTCTTTTTTCTCACCTGCTTTTTCTTTCTTTAATGGGAATCTGTTCTTTTGACCTTACATTTTCCCTAGGATGTCAATTGTTTTTGTATGTCTCTGGTTCTTCATAGTACAGTCTTTGGAGGTTTAAACACACAACATAAATAGAATCTTTGGTCATTTCTCAGCAAAAAGGCATGGTTTGCATTACTTTCTTCATAGAATTATTTATTGGGTAAATATTTCCAGATGCCCCAAATCTCTTTGTTATATTTACTATAAAAAACAGTTCCTTCTTTTTTTCTCTATAGTAACATGACTATGTCCTGGGATAGATCCCATTCATAGTGCTATGAGAGTAGAAGTTTCATAAACCGAAGATGAGTGACTTTAACTCAGTTGGATTCAATAAATGGTTATTGAGCACTGACTGTTCCAGGATGCTGCTGGCTGTTGTGAATGATACATGATTACTCTGATCAAGGAATCTGCAATTTACTATAAGGGAAACTATGCAAATAAACATCCAACCCTAAGATGACTGCTATGGTATAGAAATAAACAAAGATTTAGGAACACAATAGGCAAGCACAAGAAGTAGAATAGTAAAAATGAGGATATTTTACTTGTCAATGTTTTATGTTAGTTGTGTATAGTTTTGAGACATGTCAAATAATGCCTTTTTACTTCAGAGTTCCTGTTATTTTGATGTGATGTATGTTATAGTCATAGCTAATGTGCAGATCATTTCACTTAGTGGATGCTTATGGAAAGGTAACGACCTTCTGGTAGAGTCTTCCTCTTGAAGAGATTTATGGATTTGAATCTCTAATACTGAATTAGAGTTTGATGTTTTATTCCAGTTTTCAAATAGCCACTTGATTATATCCTGAAGGTAAATCCCTTGCTGTAGATCAGGGGGAGCGAGCCCTCTTAGGCTGAGCTGTCACATAGCAGGAGATAAGACTTCCTGGATCAGTTTTCTAAAGTGACAGATTTATTCCCTGAACAAGACAGAGTTTTAACAAACCGGCCAGGCTTCTATGTGTACGTATTTTTTTTCACGTGTGTCAGGGTGGGGATGCATATGAGGAGTCTTTTTTGTTTTTATTGGGAATGAGTCTGATGTAAAAGTGACAACCCTTTAATAAAATCATTCTAGTTGGAAGACACCAGCAACTTAGGTCTGAGAGCTGCCTTGTGGCACTGTCCGTGGTACTGAACCATTTCTCCCTGTTTTGTCTTCTAAGACTGGGAAACAATCCTAAAGACATTTTAAAATCTAGCCTTTCCCCCACCTCCCCACTAGGGAAATTTTTTAACCTGTACATTTCTGATACCTCCTCTTGCTCTAGTCTTGGTTATATTTAGTGTCCCATTCTTGTTTTGTGTCCTTTAGTCACTCAAGAAATATTTAGGTATAACCTTCTCTGTGGTAGGCACTCTCCTAGCAAAGTGCTCAAATTCATTATTATAAAATGCTAATTATTATTTTTTTTATTTTTTTGTGAAATTTAGGTTAAAGGAAAACATTTTCTGGCCAAAAATAACTTAGGGATTCTGGGTATTTTAGTGTTGTTGGTTTCTGGTCTAAAGGTTGGGTCTCAATGAGAAATGAAAACTTGCGGGGTGGACAGGGCAGGGAGGAGCAACAGGGGGACAACTGGGACAACTGTAATTGAACAACAATAAAAATAAATAAAGTAAAATGGCAGGCTTTATTTAAACAAAGAGAGAGCAAAGAGGATTGAATGATAAGCTCCTTTCCTAGAGATATCTACTCTATCTTTGGTCATGGGACAAGTTTAGTTATTCCTGTGGTTTTTATTATCCATTCTTCAGGGCAGTGATCAGCAACCATTTAGTCACCACAAGCTGTGAGAATCTGTGGACATCATCAAAGACCTAAAGAGACCTACTTATTTCCCAGACCCAAAGTTTGTTTCAAAATCTATTTGTTGATTCCACCTAAGTTGCATGACTTAGCTACAAGGTAATCTGTTGCTTTCTTGCATTGTCCACAGACTAGATTTAATGATGGATTTCTTCTATGCCTTTGACTTATTCAGAGAATAAGCTATCAGAGAAACTTGACCGTTACTCAGAGGCTGAAGGATTTTTTCATTACTTTTCATCAGCTGCTTAGGAATCAATAGCATTGGCTGTTTTTTGAAGTTGATACAGTTTTGCTTACTTAATTGTATGGACCATGTGTTATTTAGGAGTTATGTATACATGATTTGACTTACTATTCTAATTCTGTGGTGTAATGTTATTACTTGCATTTTACATGTGAGAAAGTACATATTTAGGGCAGTTAAGTAACTTTCTAGTGACCATAAAATTAGGAGTCAGGATTGAAGATTCATGCCCAAGCCTCTCCAACATTAGAGTCACTGCTTTTAATTACTCTTGTTTTCTGCTTGCTTTAATATTCCCTTATTTCCCATATAAATTGCTGTATCAGAGTACGGGAAGGGTTATTAACATGAGAAATAGGAGATATTTTGAAGTTTTTAGGGAAATACAAAAAATAGAGAATAAAAAGCTGAATATGATTTTATTCGGCAGCTTTACAAGGATGACATAAAATAAAGGAAGCAGTTTGTGAAGGCACCTAACTTGCTCTCTTGAAATATATTTGGTTTGACATGTGCTCTATTTTGTAACACTTAGTCCTGTGGTTTTATTTGTGTGTGCTTTAAGTACAAAGATTTTAATCTTTTTTAACAAATACTGGAACTATTCAGAGAAAAATCCAAGTGAAATAAGTTTGTATTCAATAACTTTTGTTTATGTCTAAACTTTTGAGAGGAATTTGTTGTAAGCATGTGGTTACAATACTAACTGAAGAAAGCCAAGCTAAAAGACAGAATTCTATGGCCTGCGATTGTTGACTAGTTTTAGGTGGCACTTGCCAGTGGTCTGAGAAAACATTTTTTTCAACTTGCTGCAGAATTAGAACAGACTATGTTGACATTATATGCAAAGACCTATCCAGTATTTCTTTTCAGAAATTTAAAGTAAATTCTCCTTGATAAAAAAAACTGCTTGTTATAGATTCTGTGAGGAAATGTGCAAACTAAAAAACAAAAAAAAGTCTACAATATTCATAATCCCAACCAGCTGGAATGTTCCATTTAGTCCTTCACGCATGCACAAACAAATTAATTAACATATGATTTTATGTGGAATTTTGTGTTCCAGCTCTTGACATAATGATAACATTGTTTTATTTTATGTTTATGTAATTTCCAGTGAGATATCATCTACTTTATTAGCCGTTTGTATCTATTTTTAGTTGTCTGTCTGTGTGTATGTATGTATATATATGAGGGGGGACCCCTCAAAACCTGGAATTATTTATTAAAAAATTGTGTGTTTATTCTTACTTGTTTAAACTTCAGTCACCTTCAAAATACTCTGCTTTTGATGCAATACAGCTATTGAGACTTTTTTCCACCGCTCAAAACAGTTTTTGAACTCATTGATTTTGATGCCTTTTCGTGCTTCTTCTGTTTTTTTTTTTTCACCTCTTCCACATTGGCAAAATGTTTCTCTTTGAGGACTTTTTCATCCAGGGAAACAAAAAGAAAAAGTCACTCAGGATGAGATTGTGTGAATAGGGAAGGTGGGGCACAGGGGTCATGCTGTTTTTGATCAAAAACTGCTGAACACTCAGCGTGGTGTGGGCAGGCACATTTGTAAATCACCCATCATGAAATGGGCAAACTCGTTGAAAGAGTCTTCAGAAAAATTCACTGAAGCCAAACACAGCTTCTCACAACAACGCCAGCTGGTACACTGACACACATAGGTTCCTAGAATCCTCACCTAGCAGGAGAAGCCTGTTCTACAAGGGGCCCACTTTCCAGAAGATAATTCCAGGTTTTTTGGGTCCTTTCACATATAATATTTTGTTTTAGAAAAAGATTCATTATATTTCTTTCAATACCATCACAAATTACTCATCTTCTTGGGGAGCTCCTTTGGACATGTTAAAATCTGATTTATCAGAACTAACTAAAGGAGAGGTCTATGCAAAGTGGTAAATATTTTAAACATAGTCTTTTGTTTAGCAACTGGAGGTACTGTACTTTTCCAATAATGAATAGATATAATTAATTTGGAAACATCATTACCTATTTGCCTGTAGTATCTTGAAATCTTTAAAATAATTCCTTAATAATTTAATTATGGCTCCTAGTTCTCTCCTTTAATTTGCCTAACAAAATTTTTTATTTTTGTAAAGATCATCTCAGCTTAATCCAGATATTAAATCACCATATCAAAAAAAACAATGAAACTTCTCTAGATCTTTTATTTTCATAGGAAATATAAGATCAATTCATATGATTAAAAAATAGAGCAGGTAACCCCAGCTGATGTGGCTCAGTGGATTGAGCATGGGCCTGTGAGCCAAAATGTTGTCAGTTTGATTCCCAGTTGGGGCACATGTATGGGTTGTGGGCCAGGTCCCTGGTGGGGGATGTGCAAGAGGCAATCACACATCGATGTTTCTCTCCCTCTCTTTCTCCCTCCCTTCCCCTCTCTAAAAATAAATAACTAAAATCCTAAACATATAAAATAAATAAAAAAATAAAAGCATGCCTTTTAGTGACTGAATTTTTCTACAACATATATCTCATTTGAGGGATTTTCTCTTAGGATGGTCTTCACTGAATAAGAAAAAATATCCTAATGGCAGTTACCTTCTTGGAATGCATATGTCTTCTGGTAATTAAGAGTGCTTTATCTGGTGCTTTATCTATGTTAAGAAGTATGTATTTCTCCCAGCCAGGAGTGGAGCAAGCAGCATTGTTCCCTCTCATACCCCACCCCCCACATAGAGTGCTACAACACAGTGAGGTGGGCAGCCCTGCCAGGTGGATACCTAAGGGTCCATCCCTTACCACATAACAGGTGTGCTGAGACAAAAAAAATGGCCCAAATGAAAGAACAGATCAAAGCTCCAGAAAAATACAACTAAGCGATGAAGAGATAGCCAACCTATCAGATGTAAAGTTCAAAACACTGGTAATCGTGATGCTCACAGAAGTAAATGGATGAGGATGGTTGCAAAATAGAGGAAAAAGTGAAGGCTATGAAAAGTGAAATAAAGGAAAATATACAGGGAACCAACAGTGATGGAAAGGAAACTGGGACTCAATGGTTTGGAGTAGAAGGAAGAAGTAAACATTCAACCAGAACAGAATGAAGAAATAAGAATTCAAAAAAAATGAGGAGAGGCTGAGGAACCTCTGGCACAACTTTAAATGTTCCAAAATCTGAATCATAGGGGTGCCAGAAGGAGAAAAGGAAGAGCAAGAAATTGAAAACTTATTTGAAAACATAGTGAAGGAGAACTTTCCTAATCTGGAAAAGGAGATAGACTTCTAGGAAGTCCAGGGAGTTCAGAGTCCCCAAAAAACTGGACCCAAGGAAACACACACCAAGGCACATCATAATTATATTACCCAAGATTAAAGATAAGGAGAGAATTGTAAAAGCAGCAAGAGAAAATGAGATAGTTACCTACAAAGGAGTTCCCATAAGACTATCAGCTGATTTCTCAAAAGAAACCTTGCAGGCAAGAAGGGGCTGGAAAGAAGTATTTGAAATCATGAAAGGCAAGGACCTACATCCAAGATTACTCTATCCAGCAAAGCTATCATTGAGGATGGGAGGGCAGATCAAGTGCTTCCCAGATAAGGTCAACTTAAAGGAGTTCATCATCACCAAGGCCTTATTCTATGAAATGTTGAAGGGACTTATCTAAGAAAAAGAAGATGATCAAAAATACGAACAGTAAAATGACAACAAACTCACAACTATCAACAACCTAACCTAAAAAAATAAAAACAAAAATGAACTAAGCAAACAATTAGAACAGGAACAGATTCACAGAAATAGAGATCACATGGAGGGTTATCAGTGGGGAGGAGAAGTGGGGAGAACAGGGGAAAAGGTACAGGGAATAAGAAGCATAAATGGTAGGTACAAAATAGACAGGGGGAGATTAAGAATAGTATGGGAAATGGAGAAGCCAAAGAACTTATATGTATGACTCATGGACATGAACTAAATGGGGGGAATGCTGGTGGGAGGTGGGGTACAGGGCTGAGGGGAATAAAGGGAGAAAAAATGGGACAACTGTAATAGTATAATCAATAAAATATATTTAAAAAAGAAGTATGTATTTCTAAGAGTATTGATAAATTTAAATGACTCATGAAGTACAATAGGCTTTTTAGTCAACCTGATTTTCAATGACTTTTTTTTCATTATACAAGCTTCCTATTCCAGGAAGTTTGGGAAAATGGAAAAAACTTCAAAGAGAAATATAAAATGTAAATGAATTGCCACTACCTGGATTAAATTAGGGTTAACATTTTCACCTAAACTCATTTAGTTTCTTTTCTATGTAAATCTTTGTTCAATTATTTGTTAACAAAATTGGAATAATATGGTGCATATTGATTTATAACCAGCTATTTTGTTCAATACCGGACATTATAGAAAAACCTTAGCATGCTTTATAGATAATACATACCTTGTTTCAATCTCTTTTATTCTGAAGTTGCTATTACTAATGAGGTTGATATTTTCTTGTTTCTTGACCATTTGCCTTTGTTTTATTCTATCGTAAATTGCCTGATTATAGCTTTTAGTCGATAACAATGATTCAGTCACTTCTGTTTTTTTTCTTTTACCAATATCAGGCATTTTTCTCATTCATTACTGTAACGTGTGATTTCTTACTTTTAAGTGCAGAGTGTTTGTTTGGACAAGCTGTAAAGGAATATTACATGATTTCATGGCTAGAACGCAAACAGTAGTTAAGATACCAGAGTCATGTGTTCAGCTCTGGCTTTGAGCTTTTGAATCTACTTTGTAAAGTCTCTACACCTACCTTTGGTATCCTTATACAGAGACGGAATCTTTATTGCCAACCTAACATGGAATTGTAAGAACTGATGAAATACTTTGTAAAATTTTGAGTTCAGTGAAAGTTGTCAATTGTTACCGCAATTCCTTGTGTGCTTAATAATGCTGCCACTATTGCGCTAAAAGGCTCCTCCCCTTCCACACAGAGGCGCCACTTCCAGGGAGATCTGATTAGTTGGGGGGAGTCTATTCTATTTTCTATTATCACTGGAGATTCTATTTTCACTGAACAGACATGCTCTGTGGGCAATCCTGACATTATGGGCCTACCCCATGTACTATTCTCTGTAAAACTAACTTCCAGTAAAAATCCTGTATCAAAATGGATCACTTGTATTAATCAATTTTCATTACTTTTACTACCTTGTTGAAAGTAAATGTCAAGAAGAATTTATTCTCCAAATTCATAACACATTAGAGTCCTTCTCCACTAATACTTTCCAAATGTGTATAATGCTCTTATGCTTCGTCATATATTATACTGAGTCTCCTTTTTGGAGACGATTCTTTTAGCTAATCATGTCTTCACAGATAATAATACAAGCAATTTACCTCCATTTTACTATTTTCTTCTGACTTCATTCTGCAATTCTCTGCTGATAGAAATAACATTTATTGCTCCACAAAGATTGAATGTTGCTGAGAGTGGAAGAAATATGCTATTAAAAATACATTCTACTCCATATTCTAATCCCTTGTACATATGGGTATGTTCTGGGATTTACATTTGTTCACAGAGCTAAGAAATTGAAAGCCATGGATTGAAATGCTTTTTTAAATAGTAGAGCCCCTCCCCCCCACAAAGACACAGGGACAAGTTGGTTTTCACAAGGAGTTATTTATATGCTGGTGTTTCTGATGCTTCTTCATTCTCTCCTCTGAAAAACTCATTCTTAGTATGTCTATAAGCACTATAATTATAAAATCACAACCCCTGCTTATATCTTCAATGCTTGTGTTGCATCGATTAGCAGCCTGCGAGAAGTCAGCAACCTGTAAACCCAGGAGCAGGAAGAGCATATGTCTCTAGGAAAATAACATCAGAGTGATTAATAAAACTGGCTGTTTCTGGGATTACTCCAAATGCAGGATGCAACGTGGATCTGTCATGCTTGAGTGAGTGTTGGACTTCGTAGAATGTCAAAGATGTTCTGCTTTTCATATTCAGATTTTAAATAAAAGGAAATAAACTATCAGTGGCCTTTTTGATGTTTGGGGTCAATTGCGGGAAGTCACCCGTGACTGTGTTTGTTGCTTTTTGTCAGAACTGTAGCACAGAAGAGTCCCCTTGGCTTAGCATTTGGGTATTGCTCACCTAGCACCTGATGCTAATTTGAGAGGGTTCGCAAGTGTCATGAATCATGATTCAGAATGATACATGGACTACCAGCCTTTTTTCTTTTTGTTGAATACAGTCTGATCTGCTAGTGAGAGAAATATTCTGAAAATAAACCAAGGACCAGAATAGGTGAACCTAGTTTTCTCCAGAGGTCAAGATATTTTTTAAAAATAGAAAAAAGTACAATAAAAAAAGGAAAAAACTTCTCTGTTCAGTGTGCTTGTAGTTATCACCTTTCCACAGGTTTGTGAGATGCCAAGGCTGGGAAGACTTTAGAATTCATTAGTTAATGTTCTAGTTTTATGGCTGAGAAAACTGAGGACTAGAGAGTAGAGTGATTACCCAAAGCCACACAGATGGCAAGCTGGCCATAGAACTCAGGTCTTCTCTTTACCCTCCTACCCAGTTTTGCTTGAAGTTTATCCTAATTTGGATAAACTTAGACATCACATTGGATACCTTTTGGACTTGCCAAGTCCTTAGCATATCCTTTTTACTTCACTTCCAAAGTGAATCCGCTATCTGTTTACATCTCTCCATCCACACTGGTGCCCGCCAAGATCTTATACTGTGAACACTGAGATGGTGTCATGACTGACCTCTCTGCTTCCATAACCTCCCACTGCTCATTCCATAGAGGCAAAATAATCTTCTTCAAAATGTTAATTGGAGCACGGTTTTCCTATACTACAACCCTAGGATGGCTTTCATTGCACTTAGAATTAATTCCTAATTTCTTTCCATGACCAGAAGGGTGGCTTTGCATGACCTGTCTCCTGCCTTTCTTTGGGACCTCATCTCCTTCCTCTGACCCTTGTGCACTATGCTGCAGCCTCTCCGGCCTTATCATTTCCCCCCCAAACTGAAGGCACATTCTCATCTCAGGGCCTTGGTGTTGGCTGATCTGTCTGTCTGAAAGTCCCAGGTGTGCATGTCTTTCAACCTATAAAGAGCCATATGGCCCTTCTGCTGGGAGGTTCCCAGCCTTGCCCTCTCTCCCAATTCCTTCCATGATGCTATTTTTTTCCATGGCACTAACCCCAATTTAATTATATCTTTATCTATTAATCATCCCCAACTAGACTGCAAACTCTATGAGGGGCAGAGGTCTTGGTGTCTGGTTCATAGCAGTATTCCAGCAGCCAGCAGGAGATCTGGAAATAGTGATACACTAGTGTGTGTTTGTTGAATGAATACATAAACTTAAAGCCCAGTTCACTGATATTGGACTATATGTGGAGTTTTGAGAGTTTTGGGCAAACATAAAATATGCTTCCAAATTTCTCCGCCTGCTTAGTGTAAACTTTACTTGCTTGGTCATCTGAGACAACTTGTAGTCGGCATCCTTTGTAGCCGTTACTCTCATTCATGACTGTTAATGCAAAAAAGGATGGGCATGTCTGCTGTCCATCACAGAAACTCTACTCAGATTGGGTCAAATGCCCCTCCCATGCCCACTGTTCTGACCAGAACCCCTCCTACTGTGGGAAATAGGGAGCCACAGAAAGAGATAACCCGATATATATTAGAACCTATTATATTTCTCTGTAGAGAATATATACAGGAATTGTATAGGAATTGGCTCATGTGATGCTGGGGCTGGCAAGTCAGAGATCTGTAAGGCAAGCCTGCGGGCTATAAACTCAGAGAGGAGTGGGTGCTTTTGTCTTGAGGCAGATTTTTTTTTCTAGGAAACCTTAGAGTTTGCTCCTAAGGCCTTCCAATTGATTAGACAAGGTCCCCCCTACCGCCCCCGTCCCATACTCTCAAGGGTAACCTCCTTTACTTAAGGTCAATTCAATGGAGATGTTAACCACGTTTGCAAAATACCTTCCCAGAAACACTTCCATTCATGTCTGAGTAATGACTGGGTGCTATGGCCCAGCCAAGCTGATGCGGGAGGCTATGCATGTGCAGGGTTGGAAGTGGGAAATGCCCCTCCTGAGACCCATTGCTACAGCTGGGCCTGCTGTTGCTGGGTCACACTGAAGAGGAAAGTTTTGGTTTGTTTTGTGGCAGAATTCAAACTGTCAAGGGTTCAATGTCATACTTTTGATTCTTAGTTTTTGTGTAAAATCATTTTATTCTCACCAAAAGACTTTTGAAAGAAATATTGATTTACTTGCATGTTTATGTATTGGTGACATTTTAGAGTACATTGGATTTATCTCTCTATAATAAAAATAAAGTCTGATGAAAGTATATAAAATTGAATGAAATATTTTCTTATGTGTGCTTTAAATTAACTACAGTATCTTAGAATATTGTAATATTTAGTCATGTAGGAATACAAAAATTTACAAAGACTTTTTATGATGTTGATTTTAATTGTTTTTTCTAACATTAAATTTTACTTCTCATGAGATTTACATAGCTAATTATTGCAGATAAAATAGCACAATTTGTTATGTTTTGTTCAAGCTAAACCTATTATGTCTTTTTTTGTAAGCAGAAAACTTCCATATTATTTTTTTTTGAGAAGTGAGTGCCATTTCTACTCCCAGTGTACTATAGATGATTATGGCTCCGCTAGTATTTCTGTATAATATTGCGAAAGAATCTGGCTGGAAATGTTGAAGTGAAACACACAATCACTTTCCATGCTAATGCCTGCCAGTCATTCTCAGCATTGCCTTCTGAGGACACAAAGAACCAGAGTTAGTTTTAAAGCATACTTAAGGATAAATGATAATGTCAGAAAGTTTAGCTGGAGCAAATCATACACGATCATTATTAACTTGAAATAATTTGTATTCAGTAAATTGCCAAATCTTAGATTTAATTGTCCAAATGGAGAGGTTCATGATAATGATTTAGAGGTAGGCCATACATGCAATCAACTAGAATATTGTGAATTGTTAAGTGCTTAAATTTACTTGTTGCTTAATTATAAATATAATTTCTCCACCAAATAGCAATGACTTACATGAATAATTAGGTTATAAATGAACACTGCTACCAAGCTAAATAAATTATTGTCATAGAACATCCATTTATAAGCTAGTTTTCTTACCTCTAGCATCATTTAAAAATTAATTATGCTGCAAATATATTGATGTTCCATAATTTATTCACATTCCCATCAATATGAAGTTCATTCCATAGTAATGTAAAATAAAAAAATTGTAGAACAATTACTTCTGCTTCAGAGAATATGGATTACCTATCTTCTGGTAAGATGCCATAATTTATTTAGATATCTGCATTTCTTGCATTGATTTAAAGCATTACCCAACCTAAATCCTCTCATCTTTGCTAATTCCTGGGGAAAATAAACACCTTTAATTTTAATCAAATGCACATTACCATCAATGATAACTAACCCATTGTTTTGATGGTCAGAGACACATTAATAAAAGACTTTATTTGAACTTAGCACAGTAAATTAAGTGGCAAATGGAGTCTATAACCATGTGATCTTGTTTTCTGATGAGTCCAGCCCATTAATGTGCAAGTAAAGGTGTTTGTAATCAGTTTAACAGCTTTCTGAACTTAATATACACTGAATTGTTTTTTGTAAAGAATTTAGTAACTTTTAGAGACTTTAGTACAAGTGTTGGCAATGGTTGTGCCAAACTTTCTATACATAATATATGGGACACAACTTTGGGTCATATATTCAAGGAAAGCTATCACAGTTAAAGGCGAAATACTTTGTCAAACACATTTGTTTTCACCATCTAATTGCCTCAAATGGCAACCTCATCCTGAGTGGGCACTTGACCTTGGCTTGCCTCGGAGAGCAGGAGACGACTACTAGCTGCCTCTTAATTTCCTGCCTGCACGGCAGAAATATTTGCGCTAATCTGTACCCTTCTCTTGGTTGCACTCTCAGCTTCACGGTGCTGCTGCTGGAGCATGTTGAGGTTTAACTCTTCAGTGTGACAGCTCCATGAATAATAGGAGATTGTTATGTCCGGGGTGGTGATGGTTTTTGTTTAAATCACCTTTTGTGGTAATTTCTTTCTATTCATCCCTAGATGGCAAGTATAATGAGGGCAGAGCCTATGGCTAAATCCTTGTCCATTATTGTTTTCTGTTCTCAAGCTATCACAGTGCTTGATTCAGAATAAGTGCTCAATAAATATTTATGGAGGAAAGGAAGGAAGGAGAGAAGAGGGAGAAGGAGAAAGAAAAATTCCTAAATATTTATACTCTTAAGCCAAAAAGAAAATAGCTGTGGTTTTGAATGATAAAGAATAAGCTCCCCTTTTCAGAGAGTTTGTGAATCAGTTAGCTCATTTTCTTTTTTTTCTAAGAAAGGGGAAGAAGGAAGTCATGGTACATGAGATCATGCATGGATGTCTGAGATAGATCACTGAAACTGCTCATTTTGTAAACAATGCAACAGAGGCCGAGATCGGCTTTCATATGACTGGCCTGCATTAGGGGTGGTATCTACACCCACGTTTCTGGATTCTTGTCCTTGCATTCAAATGTTCTTTCTTTTATATTATTATAATAGTAATGCACGTTTATTATACAATATTTTAAGAAGACAGATAAAAAAAACTGAGACAGAGAAAGGAAAACACTAATAATATCACCACCTAGAAGGAAATATAATTTATATTAACATTTTGGTTTATATTCTAACCATTTAAAAATTGGTACTATAGTTTTTGTTGTTGATGCAACAACAGCCTTCAAAAAGATAAAGTACAGGGAAAAGTCAAGCATTAAAGAAGCATGTAGGGAAAAATGAGGAGAGGCTTCTGTTTTGTCCTTCCTCAGTTACATTCCTATCTGTTTACAGTTTGGGTTTATATTATCGATATCAAAATGTCCAGACCCACAAAGAATTTTATACAAGTGTATTGAAGTTTGAGCCCAACTGATGACATGCCAGGAAGCAGGATCTCATCTGCTCTGGAGAATGACAGTTTGCAGTTTCTTTTATGCATTTTCAATGAAGGAGGGAAGAAGGTAAGGAAGATTACACAAAAGTGGAGAAAGCAAGGTGGGATTGGGTTACAGGATAGTTGACAAGATTATGGGTTCTCTTGAGGGTGGTGAAGCTCCAGAGGGGTCTGAAAATGATGATTACTCGGGCGTTTCAAGGGCATGTCTACTTAGATACGCAAGAAAATGGACAGGGCTTGCTCAAGGCAAATAAACCTTTTAATGAAGAAGTTATACTTGTGGGCCTGGGACATAACTACCCACTATGACCTGTCCAGTTAGGAATTTATGAGCAGGTCACCTTGTGGGGTTACTTTCAGTTAGGTTTATCGCAGTGCCCCCTTTTCACCCACAACACCTTTCTGCATTTTTTCTGTTGCATACACGCATGCATATGTGTTTATGGTTCAGATGATGGCACAGAAAGGCAGAAGCAGAGTCACAAAAAAAGGCAGTTTATTTAATGGCAAAGGAGACAAAAGCATTCTCCACAGAGAGCTACACAAAACAGTGGGCAGCAGAACATACTCCTGATTTTAGGTGCAACGTTCGGCCTCACCAAAGTCCTCAGAGGGGTGCACATCTACCAATCCTAATAGACTCATAGGATCAAGGCAATGAGAAGCCTAACTTTGATTAGACCCAGGCACTAGATGGCTTCTATTCATAGACCCTTTGGACAGTTACATGAATGTGGGCTTTAAGCCATCTACTTACCAGGTGACGAGCTTAGAGTAATTACACGGTTGATTGTTATCTGGTGGGAACATTTATAAACCATCCCTAGCACATCCTGCTTACAGGGACGCTGGGTGAAGTGAAGACCAATTAGATCTCCACTTATGTTTCCAATAGGGTTCTCAAATTTAATATATCGAAGACCCAACTCTTGATTTTCTCCCAAACCTGCGCTGGGCTAGATCTTCCTAATCTTAGTGAATACAAATTTCTTTCAGTTACCCACTTACTTAGGCCTGAAAATAGTATTCATCCTTGACTTCCCTGTTTCTCCCCACCCCACATAGATTTTCTCATTGAATCCTTTTTTTCTTTACACTGTGCATACAAATTAACCATATCTCATCACTTCCACTCCTATCCTTCTAGTCTAAGCCATCATTTTTCCTTGGATTATTGCAATACTACTCTGAACTCCCTATTTCCACTCTTATCTCCCTAATTGTTTCAACACCAAGCGCCCGGAGTGAAATGAAGTATGATGATGGCAAACACTTATACAGAATTGCTATGCGTCAGGTGCTGATGAAGCCCTTCATGTCTACTGATTTACTTCATTTTAACATTCATTTATTAATTAATTTTATCATTCACTTATTTAATGATTAATTACTTAAACTTTACTTAGTAACTTATATACTTAAGTTATTTATTAATTAACTTATATGGGTCTCAAAATAATTTCTGTGATACTTTTGAGCCTGAATCATTTTGATGGAAACCATGTTTATAGATATTACATCTTATTAAAGAAAATTATTTTCTTATTATTTTTTGGCATTTCTTTTTGTTCTTTAGATTTTTCAGAAGCATGTCTATTTTAGTGGTATTTCCAAAGAACCAACTTTTAATTTTGTTGTCTAATCTTTAAAAATTTGTAAATTATCTACTTTTATCTGTATTATTGTTATTATTGGTTTCCCCAGATGACTCCTTAGTTCACTTATTTTCAGTTTTCTTAATTTATTATGCATGTATTTAAAGCTACTTATTTTCTTCCAAATACTTCTGTGGACAAATTTCACGGATTTTGATGAAAAACATCACTTTCATTTCTAGTAGCCTGTAATTTAAATTTTTTTCTCTTTAAATCAAACATTATTTAGGAAAAAGACTTTATTTCCAATGTCCTGATTTACTTTTTCTGTCAAATTGTGATTGACGAAGTTCTAGTTCATTGTTATCAGATTATATATTTACTTTAAAATATGTGTCTATATATTATTTCATTTCTGATGACAATAATGGCACGCTTGCTTTGTGCAAGTTCATGCCTGGAAAATATTTTCTTAGCTTTTAATTTCATAGCTTAGTTTCTGTTGTTTGTTGTGCAAACATGTAGCTTTCTTCCTACTCAATCTTAGAATTTTAAACAGGCTAACTTTTAAGATATAACAAATTGAATAGATTCTTTCGCCCATTCATGTTTGTTGTATTTCATGATGTTTATATTTAATTATTTCCTCTTAGCTTATTTTTTATATTTACTGCTTCTCCCCCATATCTTACATACTACTATTTTTTTTAGTGATTAAGGTTCTTTGTGTTGTTTCTGTTTCATCTTTTTTCCTCTAGTGAACTTTAAAATTTGCTTCTTGTTATTTTTTAGTGACTACCCTTACAATTTTGAGAAATAAATATAAACACATTTTATGTCCATGTCTAGACTTAATTAAAAGTTAATCAATACTAATACCTTCCCTTGAACAAGGCTTTATCCTTAATATACTTTCCCTTTATCTCATCTGTTTTTAAGTAATCTGATATGAGGTTCATATTTTCATTATTTTATTTTTAAATTTAGCAACAGCTTTATTTTAGACACGAACATAAATTGTTTTATTTGCTTCCATTACTCATGTCTTTCTCTTTCTTGGATTTTTTTTCTTTTATCGATTCAGTATTTTTCAGTACATGCCTATAGGTATAAAACATAAGCATTTTTCTATGTCAGCCACCTTTATAGTTAATTGAGCGCCATGCTGAATTTTGGCCAGTAGAATGAGAGAAAAGTCATATAACACCTCCAGGCCTTGCTCCTAAAATACTCCCCGGGGAGGAGGTGGAGAAGAGACAGTATGCCTTCTCCATGTTCCCGGCACTTGATTTCTGGCAGGATGTAAAGAATCCAGAGGAAGACGATGAGTCATAGATGTTGGCCGAGCTGCTAGAAGTAGGATACTGGATCCCTGAATGACTGGGGACAAAATCTCCCCTTCCATGTCACCTCCCACTAACCTCCAATAGACCGTGATGCATGTGAAAATAAATTTTACTAAGACTTTCATAGTTTCATGTTATGTGATTCAACAATTAGCCTATTACGATGAATAGGTTTGCTTGTTTCACTTGCTGTTATTATTCCTCATGCATTTGTTGATATTTGGTTTTCTGTTTATATTTGTCATTAAGGGTCTAAATTGCAATTTGTTTTTTATTCTTTGAAGATTACTGTTTATGAACCTACCTCTTGTGGTGGAAGGGGCTGATGCAGACACCGGCCCACAGTGTCCACGTCATTATGGATGAAATGAGACATTCACATGGACTGCCAAGTCTGGTGGAGGATAAGGGACAGCATGACTTTTCTCTTAAGGGGAGCAAAAGCCTTGGCCCTTGCCATGACCGACCTTTATTGGGATTCTTGGCTTGTTACATGATGGTCCTCATTTACTGTGCACAGGTTTGCTTTAGGTGGTTACCTTTTACAGAAAACAAGGAGCCAATGCTGCTAATCGCATCACAGAAGAGGGATATTTGCAAATGAAAAGGCAAAAGTGGTTGAACCGGTTACACTTATCCTTGGAAGGTTTAGCATGGACTTTAGGAATTTACTGCAGTAAATGTCCTCAATTCAGGGTGAGGGAGTTTTTTAGCAAGAGCAAGACTCAAAGCGGCCTAGGTACATTGCAGGCCTGATTCTCCATGGGAGAACCTATCCATGGGTGTGGGTCCTGTGCATCTCTGAGTGGGAGCTGGGCCCACGCCACACAGAATGGTCTCCTACAAGGGGCCTGCTGGGTTTTGGGGGTCACTACATGCTCTACTTTTCTGACCTCACTACTCTTTTTTAGAATTTTCTGGAGTCAGGACTCTTCACCACCCACCTCTGCCTTTAACTTCAGTTTCGTGAATTCAGCTGCCTGCTCAGGACCTTCAACTTCCACGTCTGATAGGCCTCTCCGTGGGACTGACCCCAAGCCGAACTCCCACTGCGGGGCAGGGCTGCTTCTTTCCCAGTGCCCGTCTCAGGGGACGATGAAACCATTCACCCTGTTGCTCATGCCAACCTCAGATGCATCCTTGTCTCCTCCATTTCTGCTATATTCTACACCCAATGCAGGAGCAATTAGGCCCCTATCACCTTGACCTTCAGGCCAACGCCATGTCTGACCACCTGTCACCACGCCCCAGTTCCACCCCTACTCCAGGTCTCCACCATCTTTCACCTATTCTAGTACAGTAGCCTCCACTATGGTCTCTTCCTTCCATTTTTTCCTCCCTCCTTTCATCTACTCAGCAGCCTCAGAAAATGTTTTAAAACATAAATCATGTCACTCCCTGCAAAAAAAAAACAGTAAAAACTTTCTAATGACTTTCCCGTAAACTGACAATAAAATTCAAAGTCCTTATCATGAGTAGAATGGCCCTACATTGTCAAGCACTTGCTCACTCTGATGTCATTTTCTGTCATTTCTTTGGTTTGTTTTTCATTGTTGTGCAGTTACAGATGTCCCGCCTTTTCCCCATTGCTCACCCTCACCCCGTCCCCCTGACTCCCACAGTCAATCCCCTCCCCATTGTCCATGCCCACGAGTCCTCTATTTGTGTTCCTTTCCTTACCCCTTCCCCTGTTATCCCCTGTTATCCTCCCCTCTGGTCACTGTCCGTTTGTTCTTTATTTCCATGTCTCTGGTTCTATTTTGCTCATTTGTTTGTTTTATTGATTAGGTTCCACTTATAGGTGAGATCATAGGGTATTTATCTTTCACTGCCTGTCTCATTTCTATCATCTCTATCCTCATCTTGCGCTGGCCTTCTTGCTGCTTTTAGAAGTAATTTTCCATCTCAGGGCCTTACCCTTTGTTTCCTCAGTCTCAGACTCTTTCCCTAGATACCACTTTCGCTGAGTCTCACACCAGATGTACCTCCCCAGAAAAGAATTACTTCTTGCCTACTTACCATTCACAGCCATTCATTATTTCCTTTCCCTTTTTTCTCCTTTTTCTTTTCCTCCTCCTGCCCCCTTCTCCCCTTACTCCTCCTGCTTTCCCCTCCTCCTCCTCCCTTCTTCTCTCTCCTTTCTTCCTTCTCCTCCTCCTGTTCCTCCTCCTCCTCCTTTCTCCTTCTATTTCTCCTCCTTCATAGAGCAGAACATTGCCTGGTGTGATCAATATAGCCTTATTTCTTTATTTTTGTTCTTTCTCACCAGAATGGAAACATGACCAGGGTAGGACACTTCTTCACACGGGTGTCCCCCAAGGCTTCTGAATCATTTTGTTACTTAACGGCTTCAGAGGGAATATTGGTTGCACAAGACAGTATTTAAAAGGACTGCATGAAGGTTTTGCTTTCCTGTGAATGCTGGCATCAGCTCATTCTTTTCTTTATTTTTCCTCTCTTGCCTTGGTGGAGATTCTGAATATCTCAAGTTCTGTGATGCTTCTCTCTGTAGTCTGGCTAGGAGCCTTCCTGAGGCAGATGGTTAACTTGATTTAGAAAGTGGGTTTCAGGACTTCATTCTAATGATAAACACTGTGGCCGCTAGTCACAGAATAAACAAAGGCATTGGAGAAGACAGCAAACTAGCCAGCTGTTCACACTGTGATCCTTTCATAATGAGCCTGCTTACTGCTTCTTGACTGTGTGAATTGGCTGCGACTGAGTGAGGGCTGTCTCTCACACAGCTTAGCTGGAGTTCCTTTAGAGAGAACTGAGCTTACTTATAGTAGATCTCTCCTATGTAAGTTTGGGCCTTCGTATTTTCTCTACTTCTATTCCTCCGTTAGTTAATTCCATTTGCTTTAAGGATTCCCTCCTGCCAAATTTTTTATCCATTAATGGATAAATTTCCCCAAATGATGGCATGAGCTTATTATAAAATATGGTTTTTCCAAGTTTCAGGGAGATTTGGGATAGCAAGGGCGATAGATGTGTGTATTTAGTCCACACTTAAATTCTCTCTCTTTTGGTTCTACTACATGCTCTTTGTTTGATTTCTGTTTTATGGTTTACTAAATGTAGTTAGACATCCTCTTAATCACTAGTTTTATTTGATAGGATTGTTCTGTTCCCTGATAGTTTAGATAGCATACAAAAACTGTGGACTATGGTCCTGATTAGAACATTATGAAAATCATACAAAAACTGTGGATGATGGTCCTGATTAGAACATTATGAAAATCATTGGAACCGGTTTGAGGGTGGGAAAGTTTATCAAGAAGAGACTTTTTCAGTTTGACAAAAGAAAGGTATGAATGTTCTCAGTATTGAGATGGCATACACGTTGTTTAGACTGCTAAATAGTCCCACTGATTTCCTTTTTTCTTTCTTTTTTTTTGGCTGTATTAACATATATGTTGAATTAAGTACCTTAAACTGTGAGATATTTGCAAGATTGCATATCTCTCTGCCCTTACAGGTATTTCTTTAAATGCTGGTCATTTCTGCTACTTTGTAATCTAAAATTGCTTCATGATTTCCTTGATAAAAATAGAACATGTGGGGGCTCAGAGTATCACATACACCTCATGTACAACAGCTGTGAGATTTCAGGCTCCATGATGGATTATA
The DNA here is from genome assembly GCA_028533065.1 of Trachops cirrhosus. NCBI lineage: Eukaryota > Metazoa > Chordata > Mammalia > Chiroptera > Phyllostomidae > Trachops > Trachops cirrhosus. Next base: position 69,152,774 of record CM052548.1, on the reverse strand, counting down.
GGGTATTTTTGAACCTTGATAGAATGTAGGATTAGTAGCTTAAATATGAAGTACTAAATATTACAAATGTTTAAAAAGCTCGATCTTGGAATTAATTAGAAGAGCAAAAATGAATATACTTTGAGGAGTTGATGTGTATGAAGGTCACCTGGAGGACTTTTTAACACAAATTGCTGGGCCCCATCCCTAGAGTTTCTGGTTTATGAAGTCTGGCTGGGGCCTGAGAATGTTTACTTTTGACAGGTTCCCAGGTGATACTGATGCTGCTGGTCCAGGGATGACACTCGGAGGACTGCTGATGAGAGTAGCCTACCATGGGGACTTCTAGGGACAGCTTAGTGACCACTTTTTGTTCTGAAGCCTGATCACCTACGTTGTGGAATTGCATTTCATTTCATTTCATTTTCCCCTCCTCCCACCTCTCCCTCCCTCTTCCCCTCCTTCTCTCTCTTGTCATTTCTGGTATCCTGCCTCTCAAGCTCTGCACTATATTTTTAAAATTTTTTTCAGTTACACTTAACAATCTTCTGCATTAGCTTCCGAGGCACAGCAAAGTGGCCAGAATATCATCATGCATCCACAGAGTGGTTTTCCCGCTGCCCCAAGCACCCACTGGTCTCCCTATCTATTTATCACATTATTCCCTGTGCTGTCATCTACATCTTTGTGGCTGTTCCATGACTACCAATTTATACTGCTCAATTCCTTCGCCTTTTCTAATCAGCCCCTCAACCTTTCTCCCTTCTGACAACTGCCATTCTGTTCTCTGTATCTATGAGTCTGTTTTCATTTTGTTTTTTTATTTTGCTCATTAGATTCCACATATAAGTGAGATCACATGGTATTTGTGTTTCTCTAGCTTATTGCACTTAGCATAATACCCTCTTGGTGCATTCGGGCTATTGCAAAAAGTAATGTTCATTCTTTTTTACAGCCGAGTAGTATTCCATTGTGTAAATGTGCCACAGCTTTTTTATCCACTCATCTGCCAATGGACACATGGACTGCTTCCAAATCTTGGCTATTGTCAGCAAACAAGTGCTGGGGAGGATATAGAGGAAAGGGAACCCTCATGCCCTGTTGGTGGGAATGCAGACTGGTGCAGCCAGGGTGGAAAACAGTATGGAGTTTCCTCAAAAAAATAAAAAATGGAATTACCTTTTAACCTAGCTATTTCACTTCTGGGAATATATCCGAAGAAACCTGAAACACTAATTTGAAAAAATATGTTCATCCCTATGTTTGTTGCGGAATTATTTATAATAGCCAAGATTTGGAAGCATCCCAATTGCCCACCAGTAGACCAGTGGATAAAAAAGCTGCGGTACAATATTTGGCCATAATAATAGAAAGAAATCTTACCTTTTATAACAACATGGATGGACCTGGAGAGTATTATGCTAAGTGAATAAACCAGTCAGAGAAAGACAAGTATCATATGATTCCATTTATATGTGGAATCTAATGAACAAAATAAACACAATAAAAATAGACTCATAGATACAGAGAACAGACTGACAGCTGTCAGGGGAGGGGGGTTGAGGGGCTGTGTGAAAAAGTAAAGGGATTAAGCAAAAAATAAAAACAAAATATTGACACAACTGTATGTTGATTGCTAGAGGAAAAGGGGTAGGGAGGAGGTAGAAGAGGGTAAAGGAAGGGTAAATGGTGACAGAAGGTGACATGACTTTGGGTGATGAGCACACAATACAACATACAGATGTTGTGTTACAGAACTGTACACTTGAAGCCTATGCAATTTTATTAACCAATATCACCCCAATACATTCAATAAAAATAAATAAAAACAATAAAATGTTATTTTTGAAAAAAAAATAAGAATACCAGGTATAAAATTGAACTTCCCCTCGTTAAAAAAATTCTATGAGAGCTACTAGTTAGAAGGTTATATCTCCTGGCATGCTGTACCTCTAAATAATCCTTGCATAAATTTTCTACCAAAGCTGACAGAGCTTCCCCCAGGCCTAAAGAAGTTGGTAAACATTGTAAAAAAATAGACAACAATGAAACTGTGTGGGAAGGATTTTGCTTTAGGGGTACCTAAAAATGTTCTCTCTAACATTGCTGCACTTCTCATGTTGGAACATGACTTTTGTCCCTCTGTCATTTTCTGCAGTCTTGCAAAGCCTTACAGTGGAATGCTGGGACTTGGCCTAGATATCAGATGGAGAGTCATAGATCAGTGGGTGATGCACCAGAAGCGTTCCACCGAGGTGACCAATTACAGAGGACTAGAGGTGCTCTGCTACATGATCTTGGTCATCTTCTAGCTTATGAAATTACTGAATGGGGACCATTCACATGGTCTAGCTATTTCACTTCTGGGGACCACTGACAGGGTCATGAAACCTCCTGTCATATATCATTCATTACACATCATGTGGCGAGCAGGACTAATAAAATGTCATGGGTCCAATCAAGATAGCATAAAGTATATAAAACAAAGCGGAGTCACTCATGTCAACCAAGATGGCTGTCAGTCACCCATGACACTTTGGTTCAAGAAGGAAACTACCTAAGTCAGAGCAGACACATTTGGCAAGGAGATACACCTAAGGTATCTTCACATGTGATCAGAATACCCACGTCTACAGAGTGGAACCACCCATAGATAGGCCCCTGGGCAAATTCCCCACTTGGCATCAGGCATGCCAAGACATTTATCAAAAGACCCAGAAGAAGGGTGGGGTCCCCCACTTTCAAGGTATAACTGAGGCAGGCTCCAGACCACTGCTGAGACAGCTGAGCTCCACACGCCAGAGTGCTGCCCCACGCTCCACTGATGTCCCTTGGCATCGGCTGCTAGAGGCTCTGCGCTGCTGGACTGAGGACTTTATCTGCCCTGCTGCCCACCTGGCTCTGGGGATCATTCCTTATAAGATGCTGACAACTCCCTTGTCCACCATGCTGTCTCCTGGACCTGCAGACTGAGACTCTGGGACTTGGGTTCATTTTCCCCTACTGATTGCTGTGTGTGTGTGTTATATTTCTCTTAGATTGTTAGAGTGTGAGTAGGATATTAATATATGTTGGTGTACTACTTTGAGAGAACCTACATTCAATAAATGCAAAAGCTGAGCAAATAGCCTAGTTACTGTGTGTGACTCTTGGCTATTCCTTGGTGCTGGGCTGCTCGGCAGGCAGCTGGCTGAGCAGTTGCCCAGCTGACTCATAGGAAAGACTCTATCACGGACATACGTTCGTGACACATAAAAAGTCAGAAATGAGAGGGAATTTGCAAGGGGGAAACATGCAAGTAGATATATTAGAAAGTCTTTATATTTACATTTTTCTTTCCTTAAAAATTATTCAATGTGTAATCTGTTAGAGCCAGGGTTTTTTACCTATGTTTTTAATTATTATATAATAATCTTGTAATATAAACCCTTCCTTATGTCAACAGTTACGAGGCTAATTGGGATGTGTCAGCTCCTGTGAGGCTAGGCTCAGTTGTTCCATTTCTAGACCAAGAAAATTTGCTTCATGTCTCATCCCCTTTTCCAGTTTTTTCTTTATTCTGTGTTTAAACTTTCTCAGCACTATGGCATGTGATGAAAAAATGGAACCGTTTTCCTATTACAAACAAAAACATTATGCATCCTGCAAAACAAAAGTTGTTCCTTTTAATTTGCATTGTATGTAAATATGCTTCAAATTTGTGTAAGCTCATTTACTTTAAAATCAGTTTCATCACTTGAAATTTCTTTGTAATGTATTACAGTGAACACAAATTGGAAATCTTATTTTTGTATATCCACTCCTCAGAGAATCACCCATGTATGTAAATAATATTTATTTAATATCTTTAATCATTTTCAGGAGTCCTACTTCTTTCTTCTACACATTAGGTTGAAATACTTTTTAAAAATGTTATCAGTCATACTTTATTTTACATTTTCTTTTTTATTGAATTTATTAGGGTGACATTGGTTAAAACAATTATATAGGTTTCAAACGTACAGTCTAAAACACGTTTTCTGTATATTATGTGTAGTACACCAAGTCAAGTCTCCCTCCATCACCATTTACCCCCTTTATCTACTTCTGCCTCCTACCACATGATGATCTTATAATTTGGTAATCACTGTACTGATCCTATGGAGAAACCACCGATTTTGATGTTACTGCTTTTGTGCTTGCAAATAAGTAATTCCTATGGATGCTACTAGAAAGATAGTTATCAAACCTATTCCAAAAAAAGAAAAAAGGAAGCTTCAGTTCAACTTGTAGAAATTTTTGAAGTCTTCCCATGACCTTGAGGAAGAAGGGCCAAGGTTGCCTCTGTGATTCACTGCTTAGTACATATTTATAGCCAGGTGCTGGGGCAGCTTAAATTGGAATGATTTTTGACGTGATTTAATCTTGATTCATCTGGATTCATATTAAAATGGCTTTTATATTTTTATATTTTAAGACTTCTTCCATCAAATAGATTTAATGGTGTTGTATGAGGAAAACAATACACTAACATTTTATCTGCTATTGTATAGTCTGTATGTTATATACATTTTTGAAGAGGTTTTAATGATTAAAATACAAAATAAAATATATCAGATATTTTTGAAAAACGTGTAACATTTTTTACAAAGGCAACTGAATTTCTAGACTCAATACACTATAGGAATTTAATGGTATATCTTGGCCTCTACCTCCAATTTTGGATATGTGATTTTAAAAATTTTAAATAGTATATAGTTTAAGATAATTCCCACTTTGTATCTATTACTGACCACACCCTGTTAAAGAAACTAGTTTCTTTCCCCAAGCTTTAGCAAACTGTTCATATATTCAGTTCCCTATGCAGTTGTTAGATCCTGACTTTGGTAGAGTTCAAAGAAATAGCATTACTGACAGTGAGTTATAACTATTCAATGGTCAATTTCCCTCCTATTTGATTTCAAGTCTTAATAATTGTTCTTAAAAAATAAAACAAAAATAAATTAAGTGATCAGGGCAAATTTGAACAACTGGAAATGGAACAACTGAGCCTAGCCTCACATGAGCTGACCTGTCTTAATTAGCTTCTTAATTGTTGACATAAGGAAGGGTTTATATTATGATTGATATATAATAATTAAATATATAGGGAAAAATTCAAGATCATGTTGAATTTTCACAGCTCCAGTTCTATTTTCACTTCCAATTGCTGTGTCTATACCCGTTCTTACCAGTTCTTCTTCACAGTGTGTGCAATCAACTGCTTCCAAGAGAATGGGTCAGGAAGGCGGGGTGCCTTGAGGAGTCACAAGTCATGCTTCCTTTGTGTGATGGCAGTGTCAGTTTTATAAATGTGGTCACTTGCTATTGGGAAACATGAGATCCTGGAGCAGGGAAGTGATTGTCTAGTTCTCACAGAACATCTTAGTCCTCATCCTCCAAGCCCCAGTCCCCATGGAGTGACGTGGTGAGGGCCGGATATCCGTTAGGGGTGTTGCACCACTGGAGAGGAACCCTGAGAGTATGAAACTTGGAGCTCATGCAGGGCAGCTGGCATATCTTCCCATTCTTCTCTCTTGAAGAGAAAGACCTTTATTCTGGAATGTAAGCGAGTAACTCAGAGGGAGAGTGGGAAGATGAAATTTGGCATTATTTCATGAGCAAGTGGCTCCAGAGGAGATATATCCTGAAATATTTCCAGAGCAATTCACTGTCTCTGACTTCCAAGGCACATTTGCTATTCAGTCATTCTTTCAACCAAGATGGCCAATACTCTGTGCTAAGCAACCCAAGATCACCCAGAAATGTGAAAATATTCATGGAGGATTGTCTCTTAACAAATGATGCCTGGTATAGTCTTATGTAGTGTTCTAGAAATAGTTGGTAGTGTTGGAACTCTCATGACCTTGAATTATGAGCATTGGAACTTAACTAAACCTGTTAGCTATGAAAAATTCATGCATCTTGTGAGGATGGAATTCTGTAGGTTAATGGTTAGACACAAGACATGTACATCCCAAGTCATTCGGGGATTTAATGCTTTGTGTAATCTATATTACAAAATAGATTCTAATTTGTACTGTCTGGGTGTACAAGTAGTCATTAAGGTCTTGTAAAAGCAAAATCAAACTCAACGAGGGACAAGAATAGGATATGGTGGTATAATAAGTATTTAAGCATCCCATTCCAGTGTGATTGGTTTTATACCCTTATAGTAGGCTCGTGGTTCTCAAGTCACTAATGTTTTAGTTATCAGGTGAAAGGTGCAGGGCGTAATCACAGGCACAGCTTCCAATCTCTGCAATAGGAACCAGCTTGTCATCATGTCTGATAAGTGTCATGGAACTAGAAGCATTCGTGGCTATTAGCAATCCCCAAATAATTATACTTTGGCTGAGTTTAAGACTATTTTTTTTGTTATCTTATTTCTAAACACAGTCAAAAAGCATTTGTAGACACATACCAATTTTGTGGGAGTACATTTGGACCCTTAATTTCTTTTTGACAGTTCTCTGTGCCTGGAATGGCTTTACTTCTCTAATATCTGTCTTCTGCCTCTCTACTTACAGGAAAATGCAATGTGTGTGAGGTTTTTCAGGGGGAGTCACTGCATCTGATGTACTTGAAAAAAACCAGAGCAACAATTTAAATACTCTTATGTCATTTTATGCATTAGAGAGAAAGCGGGAAGCATGGATTTTCTCTTTTCTTAGAGTTTTTGCAGTTCCAAAGGGATGTTTGCACAGAGGGTGCAGGAATAATCATTTTGAAGTATGCCCAAAGTTAGCAACCTGGCTTATGTGTGCTATCTGTTTTTTTAGTCTGAGCTGCCTTTTTATATTTATGTCAAATTAAAAAGAATCCACTTTTATTTTATAAATGTAGAATGTACATTTGTCTTTGACCAATGCGAAACTCTATTTCCACTGACCAATAAAAGTGAATTTTCATTAGATTTAATGAGACCTGGTACATAATGTATTCTTTTAAGCCTATGATTGGGCACATTAAACAAACCTTGAATTAGACCATGATCATCTGAAATAGTTCCAAGTAACTTTCCTTTGTAATAGAATATTGTCTGGAACAATTACCTGAGCCCTAATCACTATGGAAAGAATATCAATCATCAGAACTCCCTTTCAGAACTGAGAGTGTAGAAGACACAGGGTAATTATTGCAGTCACATTTGCTTCTCTTTGTATGGATGCTCAAATACATTTTTTTCTATAACCAACAAGTTCTCATTTGGGCGAGTTTTGTGAGAGGGGGTTTTCAAATTTTCAAATGTAATTTGAAAGCTACTCAGGGAAGGCAGCTCCACTTTCACCCCCACTTACCTCTTCTAGAGGGAACCCCACCAAGACCACTCATCTGCATGCAGAGTCGGATTGAAAGGGTCCGGGGAAGAAGGGGAAGTTGCATGAATCTATCAACCCAAATTTGCTAATGAGATTAATTTATTGATGTGTGAAAGGAAGTCTGGATACAGAAGGACACATGAAAGTTGGGAACATAAAGTGCTTTTAAGGAAGAAAAAGACCTTGGGACTCCACCTATAGCTCTAAGGCCCAAGACCCCCAAGGTGGACGAATGTGGCTTTATGTAAATATGGCCTACATATAGGCATGAATTCTTAGAGGATGAAATGCATGGGTAAGTTATAGGTAAAGCATTAGAATACGGAGTGATCAGTTTGTTATTTCCACTATTTTTAGCTTTGGATGCTGTCCCATAATTATGCAGATCAAATAGAGACTACTAGATGTTTGGCTCACAGGAACTTTGGGATCACTTGATGGAAGAGCTCCCTGGCTTCTTTGTGACTCTGGTTCTATTTTTGATACGATTTTTTTCTAGGCAGAGATCTTTGGAGAGGATGTTAACAGAACTCTGTTTCAAGACACTATTATAGAACCCTTACTTTATAATAGCTAAATGTTATTGAGCTTTAATAAAGCCAGGTATATTATGCTGAGCTTTCACAAGCATTGTTTCACTGAATCTTTGTGAGAAGACTAGTGGAATAGGTCTCTCCATCTTACAGATGAGGGACCTGAGAGCAGTTAAGGAACTTGCCCAAGGTCATGCAGGTAGGTGGACATCGGGACTTGAACTCATCTATTTGAGTGCAGAGTGTCTGTTCTCTTTAATTATGTGGAAGTTTTGGTAGGCTAGGTAATGCTGTGGTAGCAAATGTCCCCCACATCGCAGTGGCTTGCACAAATAAAGCTTTCTTTGATTCTTTTGTGGGTCGTGTGCAGTTTTTCAACTTCCCTCTGAGACCAAGTCTGACCCGGAAGCTATTCTTAAACATGGCTGGCCTGTGTCCGAGGAAGAAGCAACCACTGAGCATCTCCTGAAGCTCCCATCCAGAAGTGACATGTGTCGCTTCTGCTCCATTCCCTTGATCTAAACAAGCCCAGTAGAAAAACCTGACATCCATGGGTCGAGGAAATAGAGTTCTTCCCCAAGTGGGAGCAGTGAATATTTGTAAACAGCAATAGCATGACAGCCTCTATGCCTCCCGGTCGTCTCAGAGATTGCTGAGGGGCAAAGTGGTTTTAGTTCATTTTATGTGATAGGTTGACATTTGAAGCAAAAGGCAAGCCCTGGTTTCACAGAGATGAAATAATAATTTAACATGGAAGCCAAAAACCAACTCAGAGTTCTTGAATTCTTGTTTCTGTAGTTTTATTCCGGAAACCTAGATTTCAGTTCCATATGCAGACATGTTAGGGGAAGGTGTCTTGTTTTGCAAATAGAAACCGTCTCAGGAGACAAATAAAATAACAAAGCCATGAGAAATTTATGAAGTTTATTTTTAGCAACAATCTCAGGCAAGGTTTTACTGTCAATATTTTCATTGGTATCCAAGAAGCCAACAGAGGGGGCCGTGTTTTATGAATTGATGTGGCTACAAATATTACTCCTGACATTTCTAAGTGAACAATTGTGGAAAAGATACAGAAGCAAATAAATATAGAGTCCCTGACAACCAGGAGCGATGGAGCCTTTTCTAACAGTTACGAGTAAGGGTATTTTGGTGATAGTTTTGTTTATATTCGCTGGAATGCTTATGCTGATTTTTTTCCAGCCCCTGTACCAAGTGACTGATTGCTTCCTCCCAAACAATGTCAGCAGGACAAGGATGTATTGGCAGGGTCTCTTTTAAATCAGTAACCTCACACTGATCCTTGACCTAATTAGCAGTCTGCTATAGGTATCTTGCAGTTTGTGGCTCATGCCACCTCCAAATCAAGACAATTTTGGTTATAGAAAATTTAAGGGGTGTCCCACCTAATTCATGATAGATTCAATTTCTTATGGTAAAATTGTATTACCTGTAGCTGGTTGGAAACCTGAATACTGCATTGTTTTATTTTGTGGAACTTTTTTTAGAAGAGTTGGATTTTTTTTTAAAAAGCTAATTTCACCCCTGTTAGCCTTGTGGCGTATTTGACATCTGGTTGGGTCAGTTCTGTAATTGGGAATGTGTTGATGTTGGAAAAGTTCAGAGCAGGTTTTGGCATACGCCTTTGGACTTAAGGAAACATCTTTGCCTGCATTAAGTAAAATATAATTAAACAAATAAAATTGTCATAACGCTATGAAAAGGAGAGCTTACTGACCAAATAATTATACTTTCTTACAGATGCAAAGAAAAATAAGTTCTGGTTATTGCAGTCTGGGCTAGGAATTTTCATTTCTGTTGTCTTAGATTTAATGTTCTTGAAAATCTTCACGTGGTGGCTATCATTGCCCTTACTGTCAAATGGGGAATGCAGGCCCCCAAATTGAACAATTAAAGACACAAGGTGGAAGAGGCAGGGCTTCTAACGTGTTCCCCAAGTGATTGACACAACATTTGTCTAACTCCAAAAATGTTCGTCCACACAAGACATCGTGTTCTCTGTGTGGAACTGCAAGCAATTTGCAGTTTCTGTTCTATCTCTGTGCCTAGAAAGGGATTCTATCTCTGCGCCTGGAAAGGGAGCAGAAACTTTGAATTGCTGAACTTGTAAGGCAAAATAAATATATAGGAAATATATATATTTTCTCATCACATCTATATGGCTGTGCCAGAGTAGAGGTGGAGTGGCTCTTTTTATACATGTCACTGATGCGTTCTTGTCAAGGGTCCCCAACCTCTAGGTCAACCACAATCAGTGAATCCTAGCAGTTTAAAGTAGAAAAAGTAGCTTTATGTATCTTGTGTCCTGATTCCCTTTGGATGTTTATTTAAGAGATGACTAAAGTAAATGTACCTGTTCCTGCAGATGTATGTAAAGCTAATTACTTTATTAAGAAGATAATTAATGAAGGGAAGCTATCTTCAATCAGGGGCAAGGAAAGCATACCACTAACTAAATGTTCGCCTTGGGCCCTTGTCAGGCTCACAGTACATTTCAGACATTTCAGTGCCCACACATGTGCATGCCCTACGTGAACATGAGGGAGACTGGTTTTTAAAACAACCCCTTCTACTGCACATACATATTTTTTTACTAAGACTCACAGAAGAAAAATAAACACTAATTATCTGAAAGGAAAAAACTATGACATTTATTTGTGCAGTGTATTTTATATTATTTGTTTTTATTAAATAAAGCCCTGTAGATAAAAATGACTTGATTTAAAAATTCATAATCAGGGGTGCATACAACAAGTGATTCCCTGCCCCCGACCTCCCCACTGAGTTTCCCACTAATGAGGGGTGTGCAGCCTGCAGCCCAGGATGGCTGTGAATGCGGCCCAACACAAAATCATGAATTTACTTAAAACATCATGAGATTTTTTTTGTGATTATGTGCCACGATGTATTTAATGTGTGGTTCAAGATAACTCTTCTTCCAGTGTGGCCCAGAGACGCCAAAGGTTTGGACACCCATGTGCTTGAAGGGAGAGGGACATAAATTCAAAGAATAGGGAAGGGAGAGCAGCTGAGCAGAGGAATTAAACACATGTCTAAAACTGTTAACATATCCATCCTCACAACAGCCCCAGTTCAGGGCTGTTGTTATCCCTATCTTCTGAAGACGCCGAGACACATAGTGTTAAGTAACTTGTCCAAGGTATTGAAAATAAAGAAAAACACTGTCACAAAAAAAGGGGGCGAGACTGGAAAAGACAAGACATATGCATGCACGCACACACACAGGCAGGGGTTGGTGGGGGAGAGAGAGAAACACCTTGGAGGGAAAGTCAGTTTATATCACCATCTTTGAAATGAAGTTACTCGGTAGCTATCCATACACTGAGAGACACCCTCTGTGACAGTGATGCATAGAATGCTGGTTCATCCTCACTATTCCGAACTCTGTGTTTCCCCTGGAAATAGAATTCTCTTTTAAGCTGTGCACGTGGCCGGCCTGTCGATTCGTACAGCTAGTGAGACCGTGAGACTCAGTTCAGTGAGCTCACTGGAGGATTTTTCTGTGGGACTTCGGGGAAGCCTCGCAGAGGGAGCTGCAGGGGTGCCTTTCCCCCTTTCCTCCTCTGACCCCCGTCTGGTTACTGCGTTCATCTGGGTGGAGTTTCAGTTACTGTTGGGGCCACGAGGTGACGTGAGGACAGAAGCCTGTGATTGGTGGTGGAGTAGGAAGACGGAAGAGGCGTGGGTCCCTGATGATCCGCACGTCCCATTTCAGCCCTGGATCACCCCTCCCTGGATTTACTTCATCTGAGCGAGAAAAGCCCTTATATCATGCTTAAGTTAGGGATGTTCGTTTTTCAGTTAGATGATGCTAGCCCTAATCTTAACGTATATACCTCTTAATAAGATAAGTTTAGAAACCCACTGGTAGGAAAATGGTTCACCTGCCGCAGCAGACAGACCTCAAAGCAGCTGAAGCTGAGCTAAGGGCCCATGGAAGCCTTCGGCCTATGAGTTTGCAGGCTCTTTGCAAGAATCATGTTTTAGTACTTCTGGTTCAGAGCATCGAGTTAGAAAGCGAGAACTTACAGAACTTACATTTTTAATGGAACTCATTGCTTTTGTCCTTTAAATATCCTGCTAATAAACAAATGATTGTTGTTGTATTATATCAGTGGTACCCTGCAGTTACAGTGTTTTCAGTATTACAGATATTTTACACGACAAGAAGTAGAGGGGTGTGGGGTAATTTCCCCCTGATATTTGGGCAGTTTCAGTTCTAACCGCTACCATTACACAAGCTAGTTGTCATGGGAGAGTAATGGGCATTTGAGTAAGACTTTCCATATGGTTTCCCACAGTCACTGGGAGAAAACGCGCCTTTTTGTTTCTTGTTTTTTTGAGGTGATCTTTCCCTTTACGAAATAATGTGGAGTTTGGTATGAATTTTCATGTGCAAATAATAAGACCTTTGCATGATCTGTTGGACAAGATAAACATGGGTAAAATGCTTTACACAAAAGGCTGAGTTTCTGGAGCATGATTTTTAGGTGATGATTACAAAATTGTATTTGAAGGCTAGCTATCATAGATATCATTTTTCTTTGGTAACACTTGGGTAGATTTCCTAGGCAGGTTTCACTTAACAAAAAGATAAATCATTTCTGCTTCATTTTTTTTCCTTTTACATTTCTCCTTCCCTTTTCATTTTATGTGATTGTTTGTTTTGATAGGGTGGCTTTTGTTGCTTCATTAAACACAGTTGTGTATCCATTCCCCAAGAGACGGAGTGTGGTCAGTTGTATAGAAACATTTCTGAATACGCTGGCCTACATTTTAGCATACTAAGGACCCAGACTTACATCCATAGGATCCGGCCAGAAAATTAGTCTTGGTTTATAGGGTTCAAACAAATCAGGTGGTGTCCCAAAGGACTTTGTCTGAGGGCAGCAGGAAACTTAATTTTAAAAACTGAAGAATGTATGATAGGGTAAGCATAGAATGATTTGAACCCTCGAAGGCTGCTTCTGCCAAAGGCATTATCAGAGTCGGTGCAAGGCCAGGAAGTCCAAAGTTTCTATGAGTTCTCCCATGTTCTGGAAGACTCCTACAGGTATTTTTGACATGATTCCCTTTTAAAAACACATTGCATGTGATGTGGATTTGTGACATTATATACCAGTTTGTTCTATGGAACTTTCATGACGGTATCTACTCTGGTCGATAACTGGTGATGGGTTTTGATTTTTGTAAAACAGCCACTGCTTTTTGCTACTTTGTTACCTGCTTCAATATAATTCCTGCTCTTTGATGACAGTTGATGGAGCTGGCGCCTGGGAATGTAACTATAGTTGATTTAGTTACATTAAAGGGTCAAAATTATAGCTGCACAGAGCTAAGGTCAGGACAGAACCGAAGAGCTCTGGGCACAAATCTTCCTTTCATGCTTGGCTGGGTCCAATAATCCCTGGAGGCTCAGGTCTCTGATTGGGTTTCCAGATGGTTTCCTCTGGTGTAAACACCCCTCCTGCTCCATCCAACAGCATCGGCTGCCCTGGCAGAGAGCAAAACAGCGGGTCAGATAGCTCTGGGAATTACATAGTGGGTGGCACCTGTCCCCAGAGTTTGAGCTCCCCCACCCCTCACTTTATTCCCTCCTGCTGTTTACAATGTATTCCTTTGCCTCTATACTTGCAGGTCAACTCTCTCGTTTCTCCACCAACATTCCTCCACTTCTGCCTATATTCTTAGAGCAAGTACCTGGATTTTCTGGCAGTCTTACATATGAAGTCTGATATCTACTAGTCAGCAGAATGTGTTTGTTTAGTTATTCATTTGTTCAACAAGTGCCTGTTGACCATCAGTTATTTTGTCAACAGTTATCGAATGTCTGAGAAGCAGATACTGGAGCTGTTACGATGCTGAGCAAAAAGCGATAGGGCCTCAGTGAAGATTTTTTCTTTCCTTCCGATGAACACTAGTCTGTGCTTTCCTGATAAACCTTCCTGCCTTCCAGGAATCCATGAGAAGCTCACCTCCTTCTTTGAAGAGTTCTCTGATTAGCCCCTCTCAGTTCATTCTCTCAACACATAAATTTGTAGTCCCCTGTAATTTTGTTTGTATATGTATTTTTGTCATATAGATATTTTGAAATTTTTATGGTCTTTTGTTGTGTTTTCTCTTAATTGGAAACTCCCCAAGAGAGACTGCAATGTTTCTGGCATATTTATGCATGTATGTATGTGTGTGTATGTATTTACTTGCTTATTTAAGTGTATTGAGGTGGCACTGGTTAATGACATGTGAGTTTCAAGCGTCCGGTTCTGTCATACATCGACTCTACATCGCATTGCGTGTTTGCCGCCAATGGCCGAGTCTCCTTTGGTCAGTGTGTTTGACGCCCTTTCCCTTCTTCATCTTGCCCTCACGCTTTCCCCCTCTGAGCACCACCACACTGTTTTCTGTGTCTCTGAGTTTGTTTTGTTTGTTCATTTGTTGCTTTCTGTTTTATATCCCACACATGAATGAAATGACATGGTTCTTGTCCGTTTCCTTTTATTTTGCTTAGCATAATACTGTCAAGATCCATCCATGTGGTCGCAAATGGTTGTATTTGATCCTTTTTTATGGCTGAGTAGTATTCCATTGTATGCATGCATTGTATACATGCATGTATAAATGCATCTTTATTCAATCATCTATGGAAGAACACTGAGGTTGTTTGTGCATCTTGGCCACTGTGAAGGATGCTACAATGAACCTAGGGGTACATCTATCTTTACAAATAATTTTAAAAAATTTGGGGGTAGATACCCAGAAGAGAGAGTGCTGAGTCATATGGTAGCTTGATTCTTAATTTTTTTTGTTAAACCTCTATACTATTTTTCATAGTGGCTGTACCAGTTTATATTCCTACCAACAGTGAATGAGGGTTCCTTTTTCTCTACACCCTCTCCAGCAGTTATTTCTTGTCTTATTAATAACCGCCATTCTAACCGTTGTGAGGTGGTATGTCATTGCGGTTTTGATTTGCATTTCTCTACAGACAGTGAAGTTGAGCATCTTTTCATATATCTGTTGGCCATTTGTATGTCTTCTTGGGAGAAGTGTCTGTTCAGGTCCTCTGACTATTTTTAAGTTGGGTTGTTTTTTTGTTGTCATTGAGTTGTATGAGTTCTTTATGTATTTTGAATATTAGGTCCTCTTTAGAGCTATTGTTTGCAAGTATCTTCTTCTATTCAGTTTGCTGATACCTTTATTTTTGCTTCTCACCTCCACTTACACATTTCTAGACACTTACTTTGTGTTCAATAAACTTGATGAATTCCATTCATTCAACAAGTTTTTTGCACCTATTCCACTCCAGGCTACAAATGAATAGCAGTGTCATAGCAACTGGGCATTAATTAGCAATTAAGAATAGCAGACTAACCAACCACATCTGTGACATATTGTACTGTGGGCAAAATTTATAATTTTTATTAAAATCTCATTTATTGCCTAATGTCTCATGGCTCCAGCTTATTTTCTAAACTTGAATATTTTTGCAGTCGTTTATTAAAAAGGGAGGGACAGTGTTCTGTGAGGCTCTCTGACAAACATTTGATGAGATGGGAAAGCACTGTGCTCCTAGAATCCTGAGTGGACGTGCTTAGTGAACTACTGCTGGGTGCAGTGGGACACAGCCTCACAGCCAGGGGCGTGTCCCCGCACAATTGCAGGCCTGTACGTACGTGCCTACTTCTACGTAGGATCGGCTCTTTTTGTTTTGGCCAGACGGGCAGGTGACAAGGCCAGAGATGGGTTGGCCACAAGAGGCAGCGGCAGCAGCATGAGTTGGGGCACTTGAGCCACTTGTCGCCAGCGTACTCTGGTCTGGATAGCTATCTTCTGTTCTACAAAGTGGACCAAATCCTATTGCATACGTCCACTCCTCACTGGACACCAGGGAGATGTATTTGGGCACAGTTCCCTCCAAATCTGATCAATGTAAACTTCTTTTTAAAAATTATTTTATTGTTGTTAAAGTATAGTTGTCTGGATTTATCCCCCTCCGCACTCCAGCCATTCCCCACTTCCCTCCTCTGATTCCATGCCCCCTTGTTTTTGACCATGTGTGCTTTATGATTGTTCCTGAAAACCCTTCCAAATGTAAACTTATTTTCCTGATAGTTTAAAACTTTCATGGGATTTTCCATTTGATAGAAAAGTAGTATAACAGCCAACTTTTGCCAGTGACAAGCCTTCTTTAACTGAGAATATTATCATATCAGTCTTTTCAAGGATACAAATAATTGTAATAAATAAATAAATGTCAAAGAATAGTTACTAAGACAGAGGAAAATGATTACTTGAGATACAGGTAGGAGAAGAAGTGGATACTTTGGGTATCATTACCTAGAGAAAGGGGACTGCATGCGAGGCAGTCAACCACTACCAACCCTGCTATACAAGGATTCACTTTAAAAATAGTATATAGTTTGCACATTATTCTCAAAGAGTTTGATATTTCAGGGGAAATTATAGAGCACATGGCTTGGTGCTATATTCAGAATGTCATAGAGCTTCAAACAGTTTTCAAGACAGATGTAGAACAATTTTAAGATTTCTGCGAAGTAATTGATGTATCATTGTAATAGTCATAACACATGAAACTCTGCGAGCTAATGTCAAGAAGAAACATCTGGAACTAGTGACAGGGTTAATTTTGGGCACTCTCTCTGTGGAAAGGACCGATTCTTCTGAGATTGATGTTGGCAGTTTGGAATCTTTTCCAGGTGGGAAGGAAGGCTCAGAATAGAAGCTGAGATTGCTTTTCCTCCCATAAGGAAGCTTTGGCTTTATCACAGTTCTCTGTGGCTGTGTCATTTCGAAATCTGTATACAAACTCTGCTTCAGTAATGGGTCCCCTCAGAGGCCACCTGTACACTGACCAGTGTTACCTCGGAGGTGGCTCTGTCCTGAGTGCTTTCAGGTAACACAATTTACGAAGGATGGCAATCATTGTTACATTTGTAATCTGTTGCAATCCTGCATGACGCCTCTTCTCTTACTCTTCTTGTCAAGATAACGCTAAACACTTGCCTGGGGTATACCTTTAAAGACAGTCCCAGCTGAAACAGTCTTCTCTTACAATCCCTGTCTCCCAGTCAGGAAAGCAGTTTTGTGCTGAGGTGCATCTTCGGATGTGACTTAGTGAATATCCCATTGACATTGAGGTCTAAGTCTTATTTTTAGTGAAATTTTGCTCTGAATTTAAAAATAAGTTGAGGTGGGAGATAAACTAGCCATGAAATGCTGTAGATTTTATTCATGGTGACAGAGAAAGGCTCCCATCTATTGGTTTTGATAGGTACTCCCTCATCCTTCTCATGCATACAATTTGGTACCTTACATTTCTTTCAATAGTGTTACCCTAGTTCTTCCCAGAGCAAAAATTACAGTAGATACATTAGAGATTCCTCTGAGTGGGCTCCTCTTACTACAGTGAAATCTGGGCCTTGCTGCACAGGTGAGCAATCCAGTTGTAGCTTCCTATTGTTCGATATGTAACTCTTCTTTATTAAAATTGCAAACAGTCCAAATTATATGATAATTTCTTATGCACTTTATCTGGGAATCAGTTTACTTTTTGCAGATGTTTCAGTGAGACTGCATTGCAAACGAGCATTCTTTAAAACCTAGAACCTGGGAGCTTCATGTGTTCAGGAAGAAGCTTCGCAAAGCTGTGGCATACCAGCATCCTCCAGAGAAGGTCAAAAACTGCCCGAAAACCCCAGTGTTATTCAGCTGCCCCGCCACCTCTGACCTTTAGAAGCAGAGAGCTTAGTCGTGGGGACGTGGGGAAACTCTTGGAAGGACCATTGCTGTGAAAGGCCCACAGGTGGGGAGGGTGGGAGATAGGCCAAGGGAGGAGGAGGAAATGGTTTTTTGTTCAGTTAAATGAAAATCTTAGATACTTGTTTACACAGAGGCTTTTCTGACCTTCGTATTCAACAGCTCTGTGTACTTGTCTCAGAAAAGCATATGGCACCCTGCCCGTTTCATCAACAGCCCTCTGGAAGCCAGTGATGCCTAACACTTAAGAATACTCTGGTGACACCCTCACCGTGGGCGTGGAGAGTTGTCGCCTGGAGTGTTATGGTTTCCAAAAGTAACATCTTTGGCAAATTAGTTTTCAGCATTGATGCAGATAGGTCCACAGAACTCTGATTATGTGACCCACCACAATGCCTGGGACCTGGAGCACCGGTGATTGATCAATAAATTTTTATTAAAATGAAAGCCGAAGGGAAAGAACTACCAAGGAACCATTGGTTTGGGCATGCCCTCCATGGTTTGAGTTCTTCAGTGTCTGTCCTCTACAGCGCAAAAAACCTTGTGCCATTTTTTTATTTTCTTGGTCATCTGTTTCCTGAACTGTATGTACCCCATGATCTGTGACTATATGAAAATTTCTAAAATCCTGTTTCTTAGTCCAAAGCAGGCACAAGTGGGTTAACTCTATGAGGGGAGAGACTCAAATTGCAATGAAGTTCCTCTGTGCTTCAAAGCAAAGAGTTTCCCAGCAGTGGAGAGCTCAGACATTTTGGCGAGTCCGTGGGGGAGGTATTTTCACACAGTGCGACTCTATTTGGCTTCGGTGAAAGTGAGCCCTCCTGGGCTGGTTTGCAGGTGGGTTCTTGAAACCTGGACATATTTCAAAAACTGTTCCTCATAAGTGCAGTGATGTGAGATGACATGAGCAGACACGATTTAAACCTGTCCTCGCCTTAATTTTATTCACGAGCTGCTGGCAAATGTTCGTTGTCCACCGTCACTGGCTGCAGGTCGCCAGTCAGCTAAACATCAGCCGGACCATGTGACACCAAGTCTATACCACGAGTCTGATTCGGCAGAAACATTCATTTTTACAAGGAATTGGAAAAAGAAAATCACTCTCTCACACACATGCACATACAAGTTTTATTTTCTAATGAAACGGCGTGAAAAACCAGTCTTCTTGCCTAAAGCAATTGATCCGTGGAAGAGACTTCATATATTATACACATATTATATATTCCAGCAACCAAAACTGCTTAATATCCTATTGTTTGGTGTTTGATGACTCTTCTGTCTTGTCCCTACCCATTGCCATTGCTACGTTCTTTGCACTGCATTTATTCAGGAACACACTGTATACCCAAGTTCATGTCGCTGTACATTTAGCCTTTTGGTGCCTAGACAATCAACAGCATTTGAAGAGAACACAGAGTGTGGTTTTTTTTAAAATATTTTATTTATTTATTTTTAGAGAGGGGAAGATGGGAGAAGGAGAGAGAGAGAAACATCAATGTGTGGTTGCCTCTCATGTGGTCCCCACTGGGGACCTGGCCTGCAACCCAGGCATGTGCCCTGACTGGGAATCGAACCTGTGATGCTTTGGTTCGCAGCCCATGCTCAATCCACTGAGCTATGCCAGCCAGGGCCAGAGTGTGTTTTTAATCCTATAAATATTCTAAAGTTAATACACATTAATAGCACATATTATTACTAGTTATGTCGATACCATGAGGATCACACAACCATTTACACAGAACATATATTATGGAGTTTTTTTGTAGTACCATTTAGCGAGTACTTACAGCGCACCAGTGTACCAAATCCTTCACAACCAGGGGTGGACAGGGGTGCCCAACCTTGTGGCGTGTCTGGGCCACACTGGAAGAAGGAGAGCTGTCCTGGGGACAAACACTAATGAAAACTGATGAGGAAAAAAAAAAGGTTTTAAGTAAATTTATGATTTTGTGTTGGGCCACATTCACAGCCATCCTGGGCCATGCGTTGGATGCCCCTCCTACATATCTCTCTCTTTTCCTTTCCACAGATCCGTGAGGTGGGAACTACTGACATATTTTATAAAATATGTCTCCCATTGCATAACTTGCCAAGTCACATAGCTAATGAATAGCAGAGTCAGGATTTTAATGCAGGGCTGCCTAGCCCCAGAGCTCACCGCTAATTGTTATTGCTTAAGTAACACAACGTGTGCCCTCTAGGATCTCTTCTAGACTAAAAATTGTGTCAGGCACATTGTATCTGATAAGGTACAGTGAAACAGGAAATGGCTACGGTGTAGCAGATGCTTGATATCTCAGTGATGATGATGGTGGATCATAATGCAATTTATCAGCTTGGTTTATCAGACTCAGGTGAGTGGATAAGAGGATTCAGATTCCTCAAAATCACCAGGCCTAGCTTAGGATTGTCCCTTCACAACCCCCTTAGGCTGTATATTGTCCTCTAATAGCATATTTTCCCCATTGTGGTTGCCCTTGAAGTTCATTTCAGCCACATTAACTGCTCTAAATATGCGCGAGGAAGAGGGCAGATGCCCTTTCCTTCTCAGTTAATTCTGTATAGAATAACACTGCGTTTAAAACTAGTATCTTAATTTATAGAGTCAGGAACCGCACTAATAGAAATGTTTTTGATGGTGATAAGTTTTTATTTCCATCATATTTCTGCGTCTGCACTGTCCAGTGCGGAAGCCACTAGCCACGTGTGGTTACTGAGTACTTGAAACGCGGCCAGTACCACCGAGGAGCAGGCTTCTTTAGTTTTAATTTTAACTAATTTAAATTTAAACAGCCACACGGCTAGGGATGACCGTATTAGACAGCAGAGGGCTAGAATATTAGCACTGCACGGGACCTTAGAGTTTCTCAAGTGCAACACACTCACTGTGTTTTAGAGGAAACGAAAGCCTGGAACCTTCGTCTCCCGACTCTGGCCATTGTTTCTTCCACGGAGACTTTAACAATTGTTAATGTTTTCTTGAAATTTTGTATTTTAATTTAAGGTTATTCTGGTAGGACCTTGCTTTCATTTACCAAAAGCATTGTAACAGAAAATAAATTTTGAATAAAGTGTGACTTATTTTGTTCCATTTATTTTAAATTTTATAATTACAAAATAGGTCATATAGTAACATGTTTATACATACACTAGGGTCACAGGGTTTACAATAAAGTTTTCTTCCTATCCCTGTTTATTAGCCACTGATTCCCCTCCCCTAGGGGAATGCTTGTGGTTTCTTTGTGTATGTTTGTAGATATTCAGATATTTCACGTGTATACAAACATGTATAGTTTACTCCTCTTTAAACAGTAGGGTATCACGTATGCTCTGCACGTTCCTTTTTTTTCTTCACCAAAAAGTTTATCTTTGGAGATCTTTCCCTGTGAGCACCCAAACCATTTGCTCTTAAGTGTTGCTGTTGTACAAATCAACCTTAGTTTGTTTAATAAATACCCTATTGATGGACAATTACTTTCTTTCCAGTGTTGTCTCGTAAAAGCAATGCCGCAGTGAATAATCTTGCATATTTATAATTTCCATGTGTATCATTTGGAAATTTATAATTTCCAAATATATCTGTAGACTAATTCCTAGAAATGAAAGCACTGGGTCAAATGGTGTGTGTGCAATTTTATTTTGATACATATAAATTGCTGTCCATAGTGCCCACATATAATTTTATATTCTCATCAACAATAATGTGTATGCCCTCCTCAATCCGATGTGCAATGTTAAGCTAGTTGATCTTTACCATTATGATAAGTGAAAAAATCTCAACATAGTTTTAATTTACATTTTTTACTATGAATGTTACCACCTTTTATATACATAAGAGCCATATGTATCTTATTTTTTATGAAATGTTTGTATACTTTGCCCTTTTTCATCAGTACTCTTTGTTATTGATTTATAGGAGCTTTTATATATTAGTTAAAAATATAAATATATGTCACAAACAATGCAAATGTTTTCTTCAGTTTGTTGTTTGTGTTTTTTCACTTTGCTTTTAGTGATGTTTACCATAGAGAAATTATGCATTCTTATGTGAATACTTATGTCAGTATTTTCTTTTATATCTTCTGGCTTTTAGTCTTAAATAAAAATTCCTTATTTTGAGAGTATGCAATAATTATTTTATGAGGAATTAATCCCGAAGATGTGAAGTATGACTTAGTTTTTGTCTTCTAAATGACAACCAAGTTGTCACAATATCACTTATTAAGTAATCCATTTTTCTTCACTTGTTTGAGATTCTACCTTTATCACATACCAAATCTTAATTCATATTCAAATGTATATCTTACATTATAGTCTGTTCAATGAAATAGGTTTATTCTTGCCAGTACCCTTTGTTTTAGTTGTTTTATATTTAAGGTACATTTTTCTGTATCATAGGACTATTCCCCCTTCATTACATTTCTCTTTCAGACTGTTCCTCACCATTCTTGTTTCTTTTTCCTTATGAAATTTAGACTGAGCTTGTCTAGTTCCTAAAAATATTCTGTTGATATTTTTACTGGATCACGTGAGGGCTGATGCAGAGGTATCTAAATGGTGTCAGGTATTCCATCCGGGCACATGGTATGCCCGTCCATTTGCTTAGGTGTCCCTTCAGGTCCTCTGGCAATGTTTTAAGGTTTTCCTCTAATAGATCTGACGTATTCATTGTTTAGTTTATTCCCACATCATTCTTTTTTACGTGTTTGAAATGGAGTCTTTGCTTGTATGTATGAAAGCTAGTGACTTGTGTATGTTAACTTTGGACCTTACTGAATTATCTTAGTTTTGTAATATTTTAGCAATTGATTTTCTTGTTTTCCAAAGACCCAAGTATAAATCTATAAATGGTGTTAATTTTAAATTCTCTTACTTTTCAGCTTTTATGCCTTTACTTTTTCTGGCCTAATTTTATTCAGTATTTCCTCCAGAACTAGATAAACTGGTTAAAACAAACAAACAAACAAAAAAAGAACCGATAATTTTATTCTTATTTCAGTTTGAAAATGTCCAGGCTTTGCCTTGAAACATAAGGCTGGCTTTTAGATTGAAATAGAACTCATATTCTATTAAGTGTTTTTATCACGGGGAAGGGCCTAGTTAAAGAACAAGTATGAATGACCCACGGACGTGGACAACAGGGTGGGGACTGACTGTGGGCGCAGGGCGTGGGCGGGGCAGGGGAGGGCAGTGGGGGACAACTGGGACAACTGTATTGGAACAGCAATAAAAAAATAAAATAAATTAGAAAATAAAAATAAAAATGCACTTATAAAGGAAAAAAGGAACCAATTTGAGTTATATCAAGTTCTGTGTCAACACCTATGGTAATGATTTTATGATCTCCATAAGGGTTATTCGTATCGTAAGTTAAATTGTTTGAAATCCGTAGTTTCAAAAGCCTTATTGTTTCTCAGTTTTATTCATTCTCTGCCCATCCTACTTCACTGTTCTTTCCCGATTCTTGTGTTACGTAAGCATCCCAGTGGTCCCTGCTGTGAACTCAGTGGTAATTACTGCTTTTCCCTGAGTCAAAGCAAATGTGCACATCAAAAGAGCGAAGTGTCAAATGATAATAGCTGGAAATTCAGCCACAAAGGAATGGTTTTTTTTTTTCTCCATTGCTATTTGTGTATATGTTTGTGCTTCTTTTTTCAAAGGAACACATCATTATTCTTCATATTATGTCGTTTTGTTACTGTGGAATCCTCTAGTGATGGGAAAGAACAATGCCTAGCCATATAAATTGGCTGAACCTGCTGGGACATAAGTCAGGGGTCTCCTGTTCTGTGCCAGACTCGGGGAGCCTTTTCCCTTCATGCTTGCTTACTTTTGAGCAAGATGTTTTATGTCACAAAGTAGCCCACTCCCTCTCTTTTTAAATATTTATGTCCAAATTTCATTTTATATTCCAGTCAGTCACAAAATGAAAACAGAAAATGTATTTGAGGAAAGGCAAAAATATTGGTTTCTAAAACATGGAAATTCTTCGTAAAACACTTTCAGCTTTCTTCTTAGCTCTGCCTTATGGCTAGTCTGCTAGTCATTTTCACTTGAGCCCTGGCCTCTCCGGTAAAGCAGGGGTGGCTGAGTATGTTTCCCCCTGGGACTCCTCAAAGGGATGGGATTGTGGCCCTCGGGAGGTGGGGCCGGGAAGATAAGGACCCAGATATCGGTCTGCAGAATGGGGGAAAATTCCCAAGGCCAGTATGAAGAATGGTCTAGAATAAGAGAATTGTTTTGTACAGAGGCCCTCCTAAACCAAATGTCCTGAGTGTCCCTGCAGGCAACGCAAATGAGCACATAGAAAAGGACAAATGGCTGTACAAATGGAGTAATAAACAATTTAAGAAAATATATGTGGCCTAAATTTAGTATCAAGGTGATGGGCAAAATGGCTTCCTCCAATTTGTGATGGTCCTGTTGCAAATGCAATGTCAAGACAGCCAGTAAATTGTAGTCACAGGTTACAGCAAATACATCAATGGAGATGGTCCAGGTGCAGGCTATTTAAATAAGATAAATCATCTGTGAAGAAGGAAAAGGTCAAATGTGATATTCTCTCTTTCTTTGTCTGAATGAAATGGAAACACTGAAATTCCTTCCAAGAAAAGAAACATCAGCACATTAAATAATACAGTTTCCTTCCTACCCAGCCAAGTCTGACTGCATTCCACCTGAACCCTGCCTTGGTCTCTCGTTTTTGTCCGAGTATAATTTGGCAACTTTGTACCGAATAGGAAATATTACTCTGACCTCACTCCATTTAGTCAGGCTTGAAGCTTGATCCATTACCTTCTGCTGAAGTGGCATAGATTGGTTTTTCCATTTCTCAGATGGAAAAGCAAGAGTATTCTCTCTCTCCCTCTCCTCTCCCCCCACCTACCCCCCTTTCTCAGAAACATTTTCACTGATTAACTTTTCTTACTATTTAGGGTAGTTACATATTTATTGTCACTGAGTACCCTACCTATGGGGTACCTAGTAAGTGTGCATCACTCTGCTAGGTGCTGCGTAGCATAGCAGCAGAGTGAAGGGAGATGCCGCTGTGCAGGGCCATTGTCGAGAGGCTGGCTTTGAGCTTCCACAGAGCCATGTTTCTCAGTTTGTTAAATCCTTTATTCGTAGTTTGCCTTAGGATTTATTTATTTATTCATTCATTCATTCATATTGTTATGTACATGCAACATACATTTTGGAGTGTCTACTAGGTACCAGGCGTTGTGCTAGGTTATGGGGATTCAAAGACAAATTGGAAGCTCTTCTCTCAAGGAGTTGTCTTGGTTATTAGATTTACAATGAAGTTTTAAAGATAGTGTGATGTACCTGCCTAGGATATGGTTGGATCTCAAAAGAAGGAATGCTCCATTCTTTTGCTAAAGAAGGCATGATTAAACAGAGTATTGCAAGTGAATGATAGCTTATCTGCCTGGAAGGCAGGGGTGGGAGGCATTCTGGGCAGACACAACAGATGCATAGAGGGCTGTGGTACTTTGAGGGAGCTTCTGTAGTGTAGGGTGGATGGGTTTCCCAAGAGCCTGGGCTAGAGAGGGAGTGAGTACTTGATTATGGATGGACCTGCACGCTGTTCTAAAGAATTTGGACTTTAACCTGCAGACACTGAGGAGCCATGAAAACAATTTGTATCACAGCAAGACTGATCTGGCAAAAATATGGAAAATGTATTATGAGGTGGAGGCAAGGAGCTCAGGAGGGTGGCTCTTTTAAGAGTACAATCAAGATGCAAGGTGAAAACAAAAACCAAAAAGAGAATAGACACCAAAACAGTGCCAGCCCATGATATTCGGCGACTTATGGTTTTGGTAACATTTAAGGAAAAATGGACCTTCAACAATAATACATTAAGAGGATGCTAGCCATCCGTACCTTTAACTTCAGGTATAAGAGGAATATTTTATTTAACCAAGGATATTAACTCTGACATTAAAAAATTCATATGAATACCAAATTACGAATAATTCAAGGGATCATGACCTTTGCTCTCAGTACATTTGGGAGATTTAGAGAGTAATCCACATACCCAGAGAGTAGCAGGGCTCCAAAGGATTCCAGAGATCACCTTCAGTGATTTTCAAGACAAGCTCCCTCCCCATGACCTCCAGGAGAAGCTCCCCTGATAGCTCCAGTATGGACAAGGGGCAGAGGCGGACCACCGGCTCCGCCCTCCTCCCACTCCTCCTTTTCCCACACCAGCTCTGAATTATAGTTGCACAGTTTGAAAACCTAATTTTGTCGGACTTCCTCATTTCATAGTGGGGACACTGAGGTTCATGTATTAGGTGTGATTGATTTACCAAAGGGCACAGGATTGCCTGGTAGAAGAAGGATTCCTAGGTCCCCTGGCTATTGGATAAAAGCTCTTATCAGTTTTGGTTAACTTGATTTTTTTAAATCTGGCTTCTCAATGGAGATGATTGTCTCACTGGATCACTTGGGCATGCCCAGCTATTTATACACTTACTTATACCTGTCATGTTTGATTTATGTAAGTTTTCTGTAGACAAGCTTGTTTAATGTCACGTGCTCATTACTTACTGCTGCTAAGTGCTCGTTTTCTCCATACCTCTGGATCTAGACTCATGGTCGACAAACTGACTTGATGGGTTTAAATCAGTTGCACTCAATGCAGCCATTTCTTTCCATTTCTAAATTCCTCTATTTTAGTTGTAAGAGGTTTAATTTAATGGAAATTAAATTCCATATACCCCAAGACTATGGGTTGATTATCTCTTCCAGGTCCCATTGACCATCAGGTTCCAACTACCCCCAACTCACCCCCTCCCCATCCTGTACTTTATCCTAACACGTAGTGCTCTAAGTGGTAATTTTTAGATCATTGTCTTCCTCAACTAGACTGAGTGCTTCTTGAAGCCGGGAAACATGTCTTTTTATCCATGACATCTTGCTTAACACTTGATACATACTAGAAAGTTAATGGAAATTTGCTTGATGAATAACTAGATACATAGATCATGATAAGACTTTGATCTTGTCCGTAGGACACAGTGTCTGGGTACATTTTCTTTTCTGTTTGGTTCCTCATTCTGCATTGTCAGGGAGAGCTTTACTGTCTACTGTGAGTGGACTAGCAGCCATGTGAGGTGACAGTCACACCGTGGTTTCCCACCTGCGTGGTGGGAAGCCATGCAGGTGACTTCAGATTTCACAGGATGTTCCAGATGATGAGAAATGGCTTCAACATAGAAGAATTATTTGTGTCTTAAACGAATTTACTGTAAATCATGAATATTAACCTAGAGATGTAGCAAACTGTAAGTTGTTTGTTTTTTTTGAAATAAGCATTCAGAAGTAGAGTTTGAACATAGCAGGACACCTCTGTTCCTGATGCCATTAAAATAAACTCTTTTTATATTGAATTTCAGCAAACCTTGCAGCCAGTGTCTGTCCCATTAGTTTTCATCTACGGGAACAATGCGGCATGATTCCTCACCGGCAGCAGAGCGGGCTGCTTTATAAATCTTTCGGCGTGGCTGGAAGGGACAGAGTTCCGTCCTCACCGTTGCCGGTGCTCTTTCCAAAAATCACCTTTGCAGCGGGTGGTTTGCTCTTTTAGCTCCAGGCGAACGCAGAAATATGTCGTGTCATTAAATGTTATATGGCTTAACATCACTCCAATTTTCAGATAATCTGATGAGAAATTAGTTTTTCCAGCTCCAGTGGTGGCCTAGTTCTTCTTTTAAAGAGGCGAACTGGCCCAACTCTGTTCCTTATGAAGGCGTACCGGCGACCGCTGTTTCTGCTGATGCTGCCGCCTACCCTCTGTTTGATTCGACCCTGTTGCCTTGGGTGGAGGGTGTGAGCAAGGCTTGTATTAATGTGACTCTGCCCCAAATTGCCAATAACCTGGCTGCGTGCAGGGCCCTAGTTAGGGACAACATTTAACCCTTTTATCACTGACCTCCAGGCACTCTGCCTCTTCCCTTTCTACTGATGACACTGTTGTGATCTACACAGTTTGAATATTCATCACAAAAGGAAACCTCTACTGTCACTCGGTGTGCATCTGAACAGCGTATCAGGGGGCAGGTTTTGCTTTTGGTTTTGTTTACAGTTTTAAGCTTCCCAGAGGTCATTGTCCATTCGGTAGATGTACTCTCTTACTGAATAATCCAACACTAGGGCTTCATATTCAGTATCACTTACAGAAATAACTGTCAGTAACAGCTAATATTTAGAGGACTTATCTAACAGGTACTATTCAGTTTTATATATATTAACTGATTTAATGCTGTCAACAGTCATATGAGGTTAATACTCTTATTACCGATAAGCCCACTTAGGCACAGAGAGATGAAGGATATATAATTGCTGTGTATAGGCATTCCTGTGTATAATGTGCAGCTAGGTTTTTGGCCCAAACTTTCAGGAAAAAAATCTTCCATTTTAATTTTTTAATTCAATTATTTATTTATTAATATTTAGAAACAAAACTGATTATCATATTCCAGGGTATTATTTTGCATACAGATACATTATTGCTTTCTAGAGTTACACTATTAATGCATAAGCATAGATAAAACCATGAAAAACATTTACATAGATGTGGAATCCCTACTACTCATATATAATGTGTATCCTTATTTTTCTCTAAAAAATTTGGGCAAAAACATGTGCATTATTCATGGCAAAGCACAGTAACTGGCTCAGTGTTACAGAGTTGGGAGGTGGCGGCCAGGTCCTAACCCAGCCCGTCTGGCCACAGATGCCAGGCTCCGCCCCGCCGCCCAGGGTGGAACGGGGGCCGGATGCTGAGCTGGCTCCCGTGGTGCTGCTTCCACACCTGCCCATCTTAGCAGCCAGAGCATCGTGCCAAAGGGCGCAGTCAGCAGTCTTGTCAGTGTAGAATCTCCTGTGACCCCGCCTCCTGCATGTGATGGACAGCTCTTGAGATACCCGATGTCTCTTACTGGCTGGTTGGGGAGATATCAGATTCTTCCCTCCATCTGGTCCCTTTGTTATATACCCTTTAGGTATATAAAGAGTACCTATTAGGTATATAAGCTCCTGAAACTCAAATGTTAAGATGATGGTAAGGTTTTCCTGCCCCATGAAAAATATCCCAGAAGGAGGAGATAGTTGTGTTTAGCCTGGAAAGAGCCTCCAAAGGGGGTTGGCTTCATGAACTAGATTTCCCAGGGTTATCTTACTTTACTTCCGTCATCAATATTTCCCTGCTACTCCTTTAAACTTCAGTTTACTCATCCATACATGGAGATAATAAAACCTACCTCCAAAAGATTATAGTAAGTATTGAATGATGTAATAGATTTTTAAAAGTATCTTTGTAGGCTTGATGAGCACATTTTTCCTTTTCTTTTCCCAAAGGAATTTCTGGAAAAAAAATTGAGAGTGAATGTTTGTGATCCTAGAAAAAGTTAAAAAGAGTGATGCTTCTGTGGATTCTCCTCTTACCTCTTTCTCTCTAGAAGTCTTTTCTTCAGGGGCCACTTTTATTTTATACTTGTGTGAACTTACTAAACTCTTGGTGTGCTAGATGCAGTTCTATCAGTAGTCTCCAGGTTCACACGCTGTTAGGGAAAAACCCTTCCATTAAAAGGTTCTTTTTATCTTTTTTTTCCATTAACTTATTTCCCTTGAGTGTCATTAAAATGGATTCTCTTTACATATTAGGTTTCTCTCTAAGCGAGGGGTGTTTTAGCAATAATCATGGCCACAGTTGGGTTCACCCTAACTGTCCTAGTCTTCAGTGGTTCTTAATCCTGAAATTTAGGATTAGGTTTTTGAAAGCAGTTACAACCTAATTTTGAAGGAAAGAGAAAGTGCTTTATTTGAAAACTCTAAATCAACAGAAATTGAATAAAAATCATGGGCTTAGGAAGTGGATATTTTTTTCTTTTGCTGAGAGAGTCACTTTGCCCCCAGTTAGAAGATTAGAATCTCTTTAATTGCAATCTGACCCGGCATTTTGGAAGTCCAGAGGGCAAGTTGCCGTATGTTGCATTTGCCTTATGTAATATATTTGAAATCCACATTTCCTTATTCAACCCGATATTGATGGAGCAGAAAAGATAAAGAGAATACTTTTTTATTTTCTTATTTTACTGTCAGACTGCTATTGTCAGAAAGGATTTTATATGCATCCACACCCAGTTAACTTATTATGTGTTTATAAGAACTCGTAGCATGTTGTCTGTAGAGCAGAGTTAAATAAGGAAAATCAGTGTTGGATCTCTTTCCAATGAGGTGTGTGTGTGTTGTGTACCAAAAAACCTGTTATACTTGCTGATATCCATGGCCTGGAGTCCCAAATTGAGCCTCATAGCAAGGCTGTAAGTGGGAGGTTTGAGTCGCAGGCAGGTTTATCAGGGTGAGCAACCCCTGTAGCCAAAGTGTTCTCAAAGATCTGTCCACAAGGCCTTTGAGCTGTTCATGCCTCTCTACCTGGTGATAGACAGGACACTCTACAGCGGGCCGACTCTAAAGTTCCCGTATAGCTTGGCTTCAATACACAGAAATACGAATCGAGCAGCAGAAAGAAGTTAGTGAGGGATTTTCAGGGGAATTTCAGGGGAAAGGGGGAAGGGTTTACAGGAACAAGTATAAAGGACACGTGGACAAAAACTTCAGGGGGTGGAAATGGGAGGGAGATGGGGAGGGCTGGGTGGGTGGGCTGGAATGGGAGTAAAAGATAGACAATTGTACTTGAACAACAATTAAGATAAAATTTAAAAATAAAAGAAGTTAGTGAGGCTGCTGTTTGGTTCCTTGGGTATTGTATATCCTGAAGCTTAACCAACAAAATGACGAATTTCCTTTAAACCTGCATTCAGACTGGGCAGCAGCAGACCGTTCGTTATTAGCACTATTCTTAGCATCTACATTTTGGTTCATTACCAGCACTCTCCTTAGCATTTATGTCATGCTGGCAGAAGCTTATATTAAACACTTTATAATCTGAACATTTAACAAATATTTATGAATAGCTAATGTGTGCAAAACATTGATAGATAATTCTTTAGGCTCCAAAGAGGAATCAGATTGCAGTTTTGGACTGAAGGAGCCTACAGGATAATAGAGAAATCTTGTTTGCAAAATAACTATAATGTAAGGTAGAATGGAATGTGTCCTGAGGGGGATGCCGATGATGCTGTAGCAGTTCTGAGGAAATTAACTCTCATCTTCCCGTTCTTCACTCTTTTTTTCATCTCCCTGAAAATGAAGAAATCAAGGACTACAACAACTCCACACCAATGATATTTTACTCAGTGGAAAAAATGAATATGAAACAATGCACATTAGAATAGATGAGATTGGAAAATTGCCTGCATTTCTTCTCTCTGAAAAGTTATTGACCATCTCTTCAGTGCCAGGCTCTGTGTGTGGATAGGAGGCAGCCATTTCAAGAAGTTCATTAACTCTAAGAAAGGAGAATCACTGTATTTCACAAATATTTGCTGAATGAATGAACTCCTTACATTTTATTTCTCTCCATGAATAAATGGATAAATTGTTCAACCTAGAGGAAAACACTCATGGAATCTGAGGTTTAGAAAGGGCCCAAGTGATCATATTAATGGATCTCCCTTTTATTGGACATATATATATGACTTTTACTTATCCTTACTAAATTTCATCTTGTCAGTTTCATACCACCTTTCTAGAGTTTCAAGATGACTTCTGACTTATCCCAAAGCAACATATTAAATATTCTTTCCAATGTGGGATACACTACGTTTTCTAGAGAGTGAAAAACAGAGCTTCTCTCCCCACAAGTTGACCATTGCCTACTAATCAGCATGCTTTCATTTACTCAACAGATATTTACTGAGCAAATAATCATAATTGCTCTCATTTTCTGAATTTTAGGATGAGCCATGTAATGTGCTGGACCCCAGTCATTCAGTGATGAGTACAACACACATGACCATTGTGAAGTTCATAGTCTCCGAATACAGTGGGTGTGTAGTTGTTCAGGCAGCTAAAGAAAACGAACTCTCCTACTGTTCAGCAATACAAGGAGTGTCTCCTTCCAATCAATCAGTTCTTCTCCTGCCTGTCTTTTCTCATGTTTCTCCCTGGAATAAACTCTTTTATTATCTCTGGCTATCAAGATTTTATACATTGAAAGGAGATCATGTAAGTGCTACCAGCGCCAAAAAGTCCTCTGTCCATGAAATCCCTTTAACATGTGATACCGTGTAATTTGTGCTCATCACTCACAGATTTCTACTGTCATTGTTTGTAAACCTGTCTCATTTCTCCCCAAATTCATACTTTCCATTCAAACACAGCTGAGGCATTTAACAACTTCGTATTAACCTATAACATGGAGAATAATGCCCTACTTAGAGAGAGTAACTATAAGTCTTTTCTGCTCTAGAATAATGAAGATATTTGGGAAGAGTAAATGAAAACCTGCATTCCTTGGGAACTGGTCAGGGTCAGTAGATCTGAGAGTGATACCAGGTTTCCCCAATACTTTGCCTGAAGACACAGACAACTTCCAGGAGCCTTTATGAAGACTTAACTCATAAACAGTTTTAAGCTTTGAAAACACAATGGAATACACAGAAATGCTCTCTTCTAAATGTGAATGGGGGATCCACTCAATAATTCATGAAATTGTCCAATCCAAAGGATAAAATACAAGATATTTCTCATCAACTTATGTACTCTGATTTCTAGTATTCTGGAGAATAACATTGCAGAATCCTGAACATTGATTAGGCTTTTAAAGGGTTCAAAGATATGTAACTAGATGACTACTCCTAAAACCTCAACAGGTTTTCTGGATTTCATGAGAATACCTAATAATGCTTTTTCCCTCCCGAAGGGGAAAGCGGTGTGGTTGGCTAACATTTTCACTCCCTAAAGATCCATGGAATGATGATAGATTACCCTCATCATGCATTTAGGCTCATTACAGTGTGAATCAGGCAATGTTGCTCACAGAGCAAATGCACCTTCTTTAGCAGATCCAGGGGCATCGTCTTTTAGTGTGACTGGTACATAAACCTTTTCTTTTAAAATGGGCCCTGCAGAGAAGGAGGAGAGGGAGCCGGTGATAATCTGGGCACCCATTTCATGCCAGGCATGATGCCGTGTTCTTTAGAGACATCCTCTCACTCAGCCAACAGGCCTCGTGTTACCCCTAATGAGCACATGTTTGAGACAAGTTAGACCATTTATCTAAGAGTACGTAACTAGTAAGTAACATAAATAGGACTCAGATATAGGGTTTCAATCCTTAAACAGTCCCTCACTTCTGCAAACACACGTGTCTATCAGCAAATTATACTTATGTAAATGTATTTATAAAAATGTCAAGCTATCATGAGGAGAGAGTATCAACATTGTTGTTTTTAGGAGAAAAGAACTAACTCATTTCAAAAAACCTATGTAAATTTCACCTGAAGTTTCCCTGATAAAACCTTGTCGCTCTTGGTCCCCACGATGGAGCAACAACTATCCACTGGACAAATGTCAAATAGTATTTCATCTTTTTTCCCCCCTGTCTTATTAGACAGTGGGCTTCCTGTTCTTCCTAAGATTTCACTCCCCAGGAGAGAGAGAATGCTGCGTTGTTCCTGAAAGTGCCTTGCCCTGACCCATCCTTGACATTCCCTTCACAGGGCGACAATGGGATGTTTCGCTCTCTCGCACTTGCCTGTGCTTTCATTGCTCTACTGCTGAAGCAGAGGAATGGGAATTCCTTGTTTAATAACAACTTGCCGTGTTTCCCTGCAAATAATGGTAGCTATGTCCTCTATCTTGGAGTCAGTAATGTCCTCCTCTATGGCATATTTGCGTTTTGAATTTCTTATCTCTGAGTAATGTGGCAGAGTGAAATTTTGGTTGAATATGTTTTCTAAAAACCAGAGCTAGACACTAACAAGAGTGGTAAAAAATAAATTTTTTATGGTCAAGGAGTAGGGAGAGAGTCAGCGGGTGGGAAATTGTTAAGCGGTGACATCAGGGGTGAGGGAAGATTCTGGTTAGACAAACTGAACAGGGTTTTTGCCCAAGGCAGGTGAAGGTGGTCAGAAACCAAGGGTGGCGAGTGAGTGAAGGATTTGACCAGATATAGAGGATGCACAGTTCTCTTTAGACTGATTTAGCAAGATTCCTGCTGCAACTACATGATGTGGGCTGGACAAGGATGAGCACCAAGGTCAAGGTCGAGGGGGCTAGAGGAGCCTGACTAAAGTTTGGCCAGGGAGGGAGTCTTATCACTAATCACTAATTGCTTGCTCTGTGGCTCCTCTTGCCTCCCTTCTTAGCCAGGACTTCACAAGAGTTTATTTCAGTTTCCTCCTCGATCATTGCTGTGCTGCTATCTTGGTTGAAGTTCCCAATGACTTCCCTCTCCTCCCTGGTCATCAATCTTCCAGTTGAGTTACTAAAGATTTTTAAAGAGAGTCTGTGCTTTTTGTCACCCTTTTTCTTGTTCCTTACTCTCTTTTTCACCATGTACAGCTTGATATCTGTCCATTTTACTCAAATGAAATTGCTTTTTCAGGGACCGACATGCAACCCCTAGTCATGAAATCTGATTGGGACTTCTTATTTCCCGCAGCACTTGCTGATGCGACACCCCTTCCTTCAGGTTTCTCCTTGCCTGCCTCCAGGGTACTGCACCTACTTGGTAGTGTAATTCTCAGTGCTACATGATATATGAGTGGAAATGGAATATTTCAAAAATGAAAGGATTGCCGCTTTCGGTGGGAGGTAGGCCAGAATGTTCAGGTTCAAGTTCTCAGAATGAGTAAGCTCAGTGCTTTAATCACATATCATATTGACGAAGGAAAAGAAAGGACGTGCCAAAACCTTCGATCCATACTGCTAATTAGAAGGATATTTTGTCTTATTTTTAACCTGTTAAATGATTTTGGTAAACGTGTGACGGCGTCTTCATGGCAGCCTTAGTAGCAGAAGGAAATATTTAAGTGTCTGTCTTTGGGAAAGTAGTTTCCTATTGTCTGCGGTTATTATGAGTAAAAATGGTATGTCATTTCTTAAAAAGGATTATTATGTGAGTATTCTATGATGCTTGCTTGGTGAAAGATAATGTACCCTGAACTATTTGAAATGTATTTAAAATTTTCTTTATTCTTTGGCTATAATCAGAAGTGTCAACTTTAGAAATATATTGAAAGACATATGTTTTATTATTAGCATTGTTTTATTTGACAAGCAAATTGTAAAAATGCAAAAGGAAGGCTGATATTATCTGTAATAAATGTATCAGACAAATTCTGTGCCTGCTGTACCAAGCACCACAAGTCTATGAAGCTATGAGACCAAAAGGAGCAAACCACGTTAACCATTCATTTCATTTCATGATTGCTATAGCTCCTGGGTCCATCATTATCTTGTTCTTCCTTCTCAGCAGAGTCTGAGGTACACCCACTTTTTGTGAAGGCTGTTATTTCCATCATAGAGCAATTCACATCAAATGATTACCTTGCATGTCACATTGAAACTCATTTACAAAGCATTGGCCTCTTGGAAGGGGCATATAATTAACGTAGGAACAATTAAAGATGTTTGGCAACTGAAGAGCTATGATGATGTCTTAAATTATAAATTATTTTTTACAATTTGCTTTATTACAAATGGCTTACACATAACTATCAAAGAACACAACAGCCACGATCTCACAAGGGAGAAATATCTGTGAGATGCTGAGAGTGCTGAGCAGGACGATGCTAAAGCACTGTGCATGGTACCACTAAATCGAAATGGTCCCCTTGCATTGTCTGAACTTCTTGGGTTCTTGTTTGGTCTTTCAGCAAATGAAAATGCTACTTATCTTTAATCTGACCTTTTGTTACATCACCTTAGCTCTGCAAAGTCAGATGGAACCTGGCAAGTCTAACTTTAGCTCCGTGGCCCTTTTTTCCCCTTGTCCATTTCCCCTGTGATGGGTGGTTATGGGTCTAAATTTAGACAGTAGGCCTGCTTAGTGTTTTTTTTCCCCCAGATAAATAGTTATAAACAGGAACAACACCCCCTCTAGCAAAACTGTGCCCAGGAAAACAAAGTATCCAGTTGCCTTTCAGGGTTATTTGTAAGATGCAGATAGCCCTGTCCTGGCAGGGAAATAAACAGAACAGAGTGGATCCCAGTTTGCTCACAATGGAAAGAACATTGGATGAGAGGGAGCTTTGATACAGAGGGTTGTGAAGATGAGAGAGCAGAGTCAAAGTCATTCCCCAGTTGGCTTTGTGATACAGGCTCAAACAAGGTACTATTATGACTGCAGGTTCTGTAAATGCTGCTGTAACAATGTCAGGGTTAAGGTTAAAGTCAAAGATGTGTACTGCGATGCTTCTAACTGCGGTAACGCTCATAATGCTGAATTCATTGTAAGAACAAATGAGAGTAACCGAGCACTTTTGTGTAGCAAAATAGTCCTCTGGAGAAGAATTAGATCATGAAAAGGTGGTGCGGTAGGCATTTAGTCATGAAAATATAAATCATTGCTGTGAATGATTGCTGTGAAGCAGCTTTCAGACCTATTAGATGTGTCATTTAACCAGGCAACATGTGCCTATTATTTTTTATCATGGAAAGCAATTGCCATATGTTCAATAGTTATTGAATTGTGTCTGGCAGGTGTGCTGGACAATAATAATGATGACAATAATAATATCTTCAGCTTCAGCTCTCTCTCCCAAAGTAAGGGCAAAGAGGAAGAACACAATGATAATTTGGTGTGTTTGGATTATGTAAAAAGACAGTCCAGCTAATTTAGAGCAGAGATTATTTTCGATAGCCAAAGTTATACTTTTTTCCCTCCTTTATTCATATAGCTGTCTCAGAGTTCCATTTTTCCCTACCGACATTAATCGAATGAGATTTCCACTCACTTTAATGGTTACATTTCTGTGTATTTGTGATGGGTCCCCAAAAAGTTTCAAAACTGCTTTCACATATTGTATTACTTGACTTTCATAACAACTATTGGTTGGAGAGAACCGTTGTTTTCTGTTTAAAAGCTGAGATTCAGAGAGAGAAAGTGATTATTTTTACTCTGCAAAAAGAAAGAAATTTGTTCAGATTTTGTCTGATAAAGTTGGGAACCCTAGTGATCTTAAAATAACCACTCTAATATAGTGTTACGTATGCATCATTGTCCGTATTATTCTGTCGGAGAACATATTGTCTCTGAGGTCAAGGGAAGGAAGAGAAAGACACACATTGATATAATAAAGGCTGTGCTACTGAAATAACATAAAATCATGCACCAGTTAGTGTCTAGAACATTCTTCTCCTTTTTACTCCAATACCTGAGGTTGATTACCATGCCCACTTAGAGGGAAGACTAGTGCTATCCCGCTCAGGTAAAGCGACTTGTCGCTGTGACACAGGTAGGTTTGCATGACCAATATCATGTCATCATGGTGACAAGAAGATGTGCATATTTTTATAGTAGAAGCAGTGTTCACAACTGATTACCAACTTTTTTAATTTAAAAAATATTTATCCCTAGTGAGAACCTAACCTAATTATATATAGTTAAAAAAGAAGAAGAAGAAGAAGCAAACATCCAGACTACAAAAGAACAGAATTTCCCTCTGATTTTCTCAGGCAAATTTGTTTTCCACATAGAGGCTGTGGCAACTTTGCAACTACTACGAAGCAAGAAGCTAGAATTAGAGTCTCCCGAGAATCCGCAGGTGTGATGGCAGACAGCAGACACAGGCAGGGTCTAGCTTTCGGAGAACCCTGAAATGTGAAATTTGAGACCCAAAGGACTCTTTCTTCCCTCTTTCCTCAATGGACAAAATCTTATTCCAAATCATGTTTGCAAAAATCCCTAGACCCACAGTGACCTTTCGTGAGTATAGAACACGATCTGGTACTTCTTCCTCTTCTGCTATTAAACTGGTAGTCATTTCAGATGATAGATTTCACCTTCCAGACGTCTGGAAGAAAAGTCTGACAATTCATCCTGCCATCAGAGGGTGTGAGCCAGGATGACAGCCGTTTGTCATTGGGCTTGGCATTTCCGAAGCTGAGCAGAGTCCACGTGATTGGCATGCGTAATGTCTTACTGGATTGTGTTTCAGTTCTTGCTTGATTTGGGATGTAAACAACCTTAATAATGTATTTGGAAGAATAGAAGACCTTGAAAATATTTTTAAAGTATGGATTTAAAAAGGCAACTATATGTTCTGAGTGAAAACAGGTAGAAGATATTTCTTTATTCTCATGAGATCATCTGAGACAGTAACCACAAGCTGTCACTTGTGTCTGTAGAGAAAAAAGTTGTGAGTGAGGGGTAAGGGAATGTTTACATTTAGTCGTATATACATTTATTCTTAAGCCAGATAAAATTTCCCATAATTTCTTTCTATGTGTGAAACTTAGGTGTGGTAATCATTGCTGCCAAGAAAGGGAACTTATGAAAATATTCAGTCTGATAGTGTGGTGGGTGACATTCTGTGCCGCCTGGTACCAGAGTGTGACTGAATATCTAACATTCACCCTTTATTTTCTGATATTTGTGTTTATTCTTGTAAACTGTTTGCTCTGAGACAAGAACTCATTGGTTTTGTACTTGACTTGGTCAACTGAATGCTCTACCGTAACACGTGCTTTAGCCTTGCCACAACATTTTAGTGCCTTTTCCATGTAATTTGGTTTTGGAAGTTGATTTGCCCTTTAAAAAAAACATGAACATTTAAAGTAATTTTACTTGCTTTCTGTCTGTGCAGTTCACTGAATTTGCTCCCTAAGAGAACAATTTCAAATATGCAACCTTTATAAGTATGTGAAAACTTCTGGGTGTCAGCTAGACATGGCAGCTCCAGTAACGAATGTGAAATGTGGCCTTGAGATGGGCCGAAAGAGAAGAGTCCACTGAAAGTCACCTTGTCACCCAGATTTGCAGGCCCAGGTGGGGAACAGGGCCACAATCATCCTCCTGAGCCATACCGGCTATAGAGTTACCTGTTGCATCTGCACGCTTGCTCCTTGGCTTCTTCCTCTGCCACCTGCCTGCTTATCTCCTCCCAGGTAGTTGTTTTCAGCTCCAGCCATGGGGGCAAGGGTAGAAGTAAGGGGTGCGGGGTTTAAAAGTAGGGCTCCAGCATTCCTTGGTCCCTTCCATCTCCTCATTGGTTCTTGTTCTATCAATATGCTGATAAGCCCATTTATACCACTCATTGTCTCCAGTCCATAAAACAATAGCAACTACACTGAAAAGTGCATTCAAATTAATAATTTGAAGCAGATATATGAGAGTCCTGATTTCTTGGAAACTGAAAGTGCTGAACATTCTCGTAGCTGTAACATTAATTACTTGAAAAATATTGACAAGTATTGGTCCCTGCCTTCGATTTTCATCCAATAGAATGGGGCCAGAAGTCCTCCAAGTTTCTCTGGAAGTTTCAGTAAGTTTTATTGGATGAAGGGGAAGAAGCATCAGAATAATCTAAAAAACTGTGTTTAAATGTCACTTGCCAAGATATGTGTCTCATCAAATGCCATGGCTACTACCAGTCCTGACCTTTGAGCATCCCTGCATCTGTATTCTAGTGTTAATGATAGACAGATCACAGCTTTAAATTCTTCAGGTGCATCAGGCTGGTAAGAAAGTTTCAGGAGTGTTCAACCTTTTGGCGTCTCTGGGCCACACTGGAAGAAGAAGAGTTGTCTTGGGCCACACATTAAATACGTTGTGACACATAATCACAAAAAAGTCTCATAACGTTTTAAGTAGATTCACGATTTTGTGTTGGGCCACATTCATAGCCATCCTGGGCCACATGTGACCATGGGCCCCGGGTTGGACACCCTTGTCTAAACTTTAGATCCAAGAGACACAATAAAAACACCTGTGAGTTTATCATCTGGGATGAACCACTTGCATCCTGCTCTGTGCGACTGCTGTCACTACTTGGAAATAACAAGTTCTTTACCTGCTTGCCTGGGTACCAACTCTCAGAAAGTCCTCCCTCTCCCTTCCCTTTCTTAGCTGATTACCCCAACATTCAGGTTTTGGGTCCCATCTTCTGGAAAGCCTTCTAGACATTTCTCTCCTTCCTCTCTGCCATTAGTTCTTTTGCAGGAAAGGTTAGATATGCTACTGGGTCCCCTAATAGTTTTAAGGGTGGGACCCTGTCAGAGTCACCAGAAATCTCCATTCTAATAAACTTGTCTCCATTTGTAATTGGATTGTAAATATCTTGAGGGCAATATTTTAGTCTTTTATCTTTGCATTTCTACTTTTCAACATATGTTGAATGATTGTATTTGGAATATAAGCATGGGTTATACTGGGTTATGTGGACATAGGCATAAATAATTATTTAATTTGCCATGACTATGAAAGATATTATCTTCTCTAAACCTTCAATCTACAGTTGAGGAAACTGAAGACCAGAGGGTATGTTCATTCATGTTCATTCATTGTTCATCTGTTATCCCTGTAATCATTCATGTAACACATTGCATTGAATGTCATATGTGCCAGTACTGTGCTGGCCACTGGGTATAAAATGCTGAGTAATACAGCAAGACCCAGTGCAACAGAGAAACAGGAATCCAACCATCACATGAGACCTACTGTGCTCCCCACTGTGCTGAACAGGAATGAAAGAGCCAGCTGACATGGGGATTTGACCGGACTGGAGGAGTCAGGAAGCCCTTCCATGAAGAAGTGGTGTTTGCCCTGAAATCTGAAGAAGCAGCAGAAGTACTCAGGACAGTGTGGGGGAGGGGTTTGCTAGTGCAGGGCCTAGGTGAAGACTTGAGGCAGGAGGGAGCATGACGTCTTCAAGAAACTGAATGGAGGCAAGTGCAGGCTCAGAAGAATGAGAAAATCAAGGGGGGGCACAAAGTAAGAATGAGAGGTGGTCAGGGGTCTGGGTGGATGGGTCCTGTGGCCATTTAAAAGACAATTTTTAAGACTACTGAGATGTTTGGACCCATGGGGAGGTGGCTTGTCCACATGGGCATCTTGACGACATGCTGCGGCGTGGAGAAGAGATGAGCGAGGATGCAGTGAATGAGGAGTGGGCCGACTGGGAAGAAGGTGCTCCACCGCCCGTAGGAGGGAAGCCCAGAGTCATTCTGCCTTGTCCGGCTTCCTCACTAATGCTGCGTTCACCTCCATACTAGCTAGCAAGGCCTTGATCTACCTGCACTTCTCTTGAGTTCTGCTTTAGGTTTTCCTATTCCCTGGATAAGCGGGAAGAGTCTAATGAATCTTCATTTCCTGTGGCCAAAGAGTTTTCAGTTTTGAGATCCCAGTCACCTTTGGCACCACTGCTGACCTTTCACAGTCTGTGACACAGTGCACGGTAGATTTGGACACCATGTGGACAGCTGGCCTTGGTATAAGAAGTATAAGGGGACTCAGGAGTGATTGAATTTGAATGAGCAGTTGAGGCCATTGCTTAATCCGAGAGTCCATGATGCCAAGGCCAGAGGAACTGGCCTCTAAGAGGGGAGATGCGACACCTCCTCTCTGGGCAGATCCTAAGTGAAGCAGGTGCTGTGTAGCTACACTCACTGGCGCCCTCAGGAAGCCCACCCCTGACCTGGGAGGCCCACTATGTCAGAACAAGTGCACCTCTTCAGGGCAGAGAATTTACCACATGCAAGGAACTAGGAAAAATATTTGTTTAAAGTTTCAGCAGAAGAGTAATATTAATAGCAAGATACATATCTTGGGGAAAGAAATTCACTTTTTTTTCAGAGTTTTATTATCTTTATTTTTCCATTCCTTTTTCCCCTTTATTTTTATTGTTGACACTAATACAGAGGTCCCCACTTCCCTACCCTTCCTTGTCTGACTACACCCATCTCCCGCCCCTCCCCTTCCCTCTGGCCATCGCCACACCTTTGTCTATGTGAATTACACATATAAATTCTTCGGCTAATCCTTTCACCCTCTTCCATCCAGTCCCCCCATCCCCGCTCTCCTCTGACAGCTGTCACTCTGCTCACTTTTGATGGCTATTTACGCATTGGGATTCCATTTTTAATGTTACATGGTGATGGGGCTGTGCTCCTCCAGAGAGGCTTGTCAGAAGGGACAGAGTTGGCCTCAGATTTCCTCTGTAGCTCTCGTCCCAGCCTTCCTCCTTCTCAAAGACTCCTGCCTTTTGACTGCTTTTCTCTAACATCAACTCCTTCCTCCAGGGTTCTCTTGGGATCACCCAGCCGCTGCTGTAGGTCACTCTTCCTCAGGACCACGGCTCGCAAGGTTTCCCCAGAAATTGCTGTTCTGCTACCTTCTTCAGACTCCTGACAGCAGATAGGAGAAGAGCGGCAAGATGTTGCCCATCCGTGGGGATTGTACAGACTCAGTCAATGAGTGTGAATTAAAAAATGAAGGAAGTTATTTATTAAAGTTATTTATTAAAGGCACCACCAGCAAGAGTGTGCCGGGACTAGAACTAGAAGGCTGGTCTTTATTGATGTGTTCACTATTAAATACTGTTTGGAGAGGAAGAAAAGGGTTACAGTTTTTTGGCTTTCACTGGTTCATCTGGGCAAAGGAAGAAATGAGACTATGGATGGTTAGGAGCCAAAATGCTATTTATGATATTTTTTCATATTACAGTGGAAGTTGACCATTCTCATATAGAATGCTACAAATACAAGTTTGTTAGAGAATTTATTTTGTATATTTTATGAACATAGTGTTATTTCTTGTATGATATTAATACAATTCTTAGTTCTTTTTTTCTGTAACAGCTAAAAATTTGGTGGTGCTGTTATCTCTAGAGGGGAGCAAACTTCATAAAATAGAATACTTTATGCATGCATAGGGAAGTAGCTTTTAAAATATTAGTGTATTCCGTTTTTCAGTTGAAATGATTTATAAAGTATACAATAAGTGAATTTTTATGTTTCATCTTTAGTTTTTAAATTGTGTAGGTAAGGCATTTTAGGTGGTAACGTCCCTAAACTTAGAAAAGCAATCATTCAATCATACAGTAATTTTAAGTTTTCAATAGCAGTTTTAGGATGTCAGGTTTTAGGTGTCTGGTTTTAACTTGTTTGTCTGAGTGGCCATTTAAATTCCGTCCCAGTGTTAGGTGAATGGACCTTGCCTTTTCCCACTCCTTTTTTCTTTTCTTCATTGGAAACCAATACTGAGAACACCATTATTTAATAAGAAAGTTGTTTCCTGCTTTGTTTCCTTTTATCCAACTCAGAACTGCCTGTGGGAAAAGATTGCTTCCTTTCTGAAAGCGATAAACCACAAAATGGAAAATGTACATGCGAACATTTGTGCCTCTGTCCTATTAACCTTGGGAAGAGGTGCAAGAATATGTGAATAATATTATTTAATATTCTTTTTCTCCTTTTCCTTCTCCTCCTCCTTCTTCCTATTGTGTTCATCATCAAATTGGGTTAAGGATTTTACCTAACAAGGGACTTCCTTAATTTGTATATTTCAAAATTGTTTTAATTATTTTCCCTCCAAAATGCAGTTTGTCCTGCTGAAATCCTTTGTTAGATTTGTGTCACTCCAGTTTCAATTTTGGTGACTTCTCTATCTGTCATGAATGGTTTAATCCATGATATACTTATATCGCATAAAGCCAGGTGATACAAGATGGGGGCTGTTGTATAATTTCTTTGTACTTCTTTGCAAAACAAAAACTGTAATGGATATAATTCATATCCCTGAATTAGGAATGTTCAGATTCCATCAAATAGTGCACTGCAGAAAAGTATCCATTATAAATTAGAAGGTAAAATTGGCATATTTTGCTGATTTCAGTTCACTTAGGGGAATGATTATTATTTTTAATTTTTGGCTTAAGAAGTAGAAGTGACTATTCAAGGATAAATACCAAAATTTTCAGTTCTAATCCAGGAATTTAGGGAAGTTAGGGAATTCGGGAGTCTGTGTATGTATTTGATAGCCATCTATTGAAATACATACCTCACTGACGGTATCTTATAAAAGA
Source organism: Trachops cirrhosus (assembly GCA_028533065.1). Classification (NCBI taxonomy): domain Eukaryota; kingdom Metazoa; phylum Chordata; class Mammalia; order Chiroptera; family Phyllostomidae; genus Trachops; species Trachops cirrhosus. Next base: position 69,109,160 of record CM052548.1, on the reverse strand, counting down.
TAATTTGATCAACTATATTGGACCAGCTGCTCTTGAACTCTCTGAATACACTTGGTTTAAGATATGGCCTGGAATGACTGCTTGCTTGTGGCCTCCTTCTTTCAGGGCCAAGACAGCAGTGAGCTAGGGTGGTGGCTGTGCTGTGTCAGCCGAACAGCTCTGGACGGGCCTGAGCAGTTGTAACCCATCTCAGAAACACACACACTCACACACAGTTTTCAACTTGGCCTTAGAGACTGAAGGTAGAACTGCCAGGACTTCCCAGGGCACCTGTTTTTTTATGGTTTTATATCAAAGGTCAATAAAGAGGCATGAAGTCGTCCGCTCGGGGAAATGTCCCCAGGGAAATGAGTAATGAAAACGGCAGTGCAGCCACCCCAAATATCTATTTTTACCCAAACTGATCAGTCATCCATTCAATCAGATAAGGCAAGCAGGCCCAGCTCTCATCAGATATTAATTCACAGACCATTGTCCTCATTGCGGCCGATCTGTGCCTGACCAAAGCCTGCATTAGTCAGTGAATTGTGCCACACACATATAGTCAAACTATATGTCAAACTATAGTCAAACTTTAAACATATAGTCAGGCCAGTCGTCACGAAGTCTGTGTAAACTCTTTGTGACCCTGTTATTACTCATTATCTTTTTTTCTTATCATCCTGAAGCCACATCTCGCTCATCACTCTCACCTTCTACCATACCAGCCAACCTTCAATAATCTCTACCATGCACTGTTCCTTACCTCACTGAAACCTTGCACCAATTTTATGACATAGGTATTTTTATACACATTATACACATAAGGGAATCAAGGTTTAGAGGGATTATGTTAGCTGCTCAAGGTCACACAGGTAGTAACTAGTAAAGGCAGAACCAACTCAGGTCTGGACGATTCTATAGTCTGCACTTAGCTGGGATAACGTGTAATGCCACTAAAATGATCATCTCTGAAAGTTGTCTGTTCATAGGAATTTGTGAGTCTCTGTAGAGGGTAGAGACACTCTGTAAAGTGAGAAAACTTGACTTTTTAATGTTATATGGCGATTGTGGTGAAGTGGTTATCAACTCCGATTAAATTAGGTTAAAGTATCGAGAGCTAATGTGCATGTTTGATGATAATGCCGTGATGGAGGTTAATGTTCCGTTAATGTTGGGTCAGTCTTTGATGTTAGAGGTTATCCTAAAGGTATGTGCTGAATGTGAAGTCTGCATTTGACTGTAGTCTCTTTCCGTCAGCCAGAGATGTCCTTCTCTGCCCGACAGCAAGCCAGGTCGAGGCTGACAGCCCCTGGAGATGTGGGTCCTATGTAGGCTCACTTCACAGACCCCAGCCAGAGCCTCACCCATGGTGCCCATTCAAGCTGTCATCTCCACAGCGCAGACACTTGGACACCCATTTCTAGGTGTGGAGCTTTCCCTGATGTGGCCTGTCAGTACCCCACTAGCATGCCGCTCTGTGAACGGCGGGCTAGGGTGATGGCTACATTGACCCATCGTTCTGTCTAACCTCTTCTTTAAATTAGGACTTGGCTCTTAATTCTCGGTTGAGGGAAGTTTTTGTTATCTACCTCACACTCCCTTTGGGAAGAAAAGTCTGGGTCACTTGAACCTCTTCCGTCATTTATTGTCTTTGGGACTTTTTTTTTCTTTATGTTAAATTTGAACTTTAGGTGCATCAGGAATTATCTACCTGAAACACCTATGATTTTGATTACATTTAAAAACACCAATCTAAAAGTTAAAGCATTTATTAAGGGGCAGGATTCTCAAATTGTCATAATATGGTACCAAATCCATCAAGGAGGCATTGAGGTGTAAATGCCTCTAAGAATGCATTAAGCATGCACCTCTGCTGGGAAGCTGTGTGATTAAAAGAGCAGGAGAGACCTATTGCATTCGTATTACCTTACGGAACCTGCAAATTAGAATGAATGTCCAGGTATCTCTATTAGCAGTAACACAATCAAGGAAAATTAACCAGGGAGTTTCAGTATTTAGCTGCTACAAATGTGTAAGAAAAGAGTGGGCTGGCAAAGTAACTTAAGACCCCAGGCCATCTGTTGTATTGAGCAGAGGAGGAGGAGAGATTTTCCTTTAAATTGTTGAAGAAAAAGCAAGGGATTATATTGTTGTTGCTGGTCTTCCCTTAGTTTCCAGGAACAAAAGAGGAGGTTTAAGAAAGAACACTGAAGTCTGTTTGCAGAGGAAAGATAAGAGGACAAAGGGTTGGGAAGATCACCAAGAAGTGAAAAACATGGAATTTAGTCAGATGCTAAATTGAGTCTAATTATATTCAGGGACAGGTTAAAGTAATCAGAAGGTAAGGAACCCAATTATGAGATAGTCTTGATAGCAGAGATGGCTCAATAAAATACAAAAATAGAAAGATAAAAAAAGAATGGTTCTATATAAATTCTGGATGAGTTTGAAAATGAGTGTTTAAGATAAAAACGTGGAAGGAAAGTTACCAAAATAGACTTGATGAGGTATGTTGGTATTACGGGAAAATGAAAGCCTCATTTTGTGTAATGAGTGAAGACATGCCAGCTCTTTCTCTGATTTTAACCACTTTTTAAGTACTTCTGGATTATAGGATTTTCATTATTGAAGAAGAGTTCATGAAAAAGTGAAAATAAAATAAAACCAATCATATGTTTTCAGTTGGATTGTTTGTTCCTTTTCTCTCACCTTATCTCTTAAAAGCCATTATTCAGAGTCATTTGAAAGTAAAGCGTGAGAGTTTGTTTGTGTTAACAACTTTGCTTGTTGAAAACCTTTGTTGCGGTTTATCTGGCCTTTTGCTAAGAATTTGAGGTGCGCCTCTTGTGCAAAGGACAGCTCAAGCCTGTTCCTGTAGACACGTGGGACTCGGTGCTGAAATTGCACATCTCCTGTGTGACGCCCAATACTGACAGGGAACTAAAATTAAAGTCAGTTCTTTGTGATGGGATGATGGTTTGGGAATTAAGTGTCAAAAAAGGAGTGCTGGTTAGTAACTGACTTTAGTTTCCCTCCTAGTGTTCCTAGCTCCACACCCTCCTTTTCCTTTCAGTAAGAAGGCCCACTGAGTGCATCCTCCGCGGACTTCGGGGGCCCAGTAGGTGATAGGGAGGGCGTGGCCTCACCCCAGCTCTGCGGCGTTGTTGTTCTATGGCTGTGAGAGACCCCCGAGAGGAAGTCTCGGAATCCAGTGCCCTGCATAGTCCAAGTTTCCCAGGAAAGTACTTCCCCTGCAAGAGGAACAGTTCACATTACGAGAGAGTTTGTTCAGTGCTCCCTGATCTCAGGGCTTCTCATTTCCTTTGAGCTTCTCGCTCTGCTACGTGACACCCTCCCAAGAGGGCAAGAAGGTGTCGAGAGTCAGCCTTGGATTGTCAGCATTTTGTTTCTTCTAATTCTGGAATTTCACCAAGAAATTGTGGTGGCGGTGCTTATGTAAAAAAGCAAAAACAAAAACAAATAACAACAAAACCAAACAACTCACAATAAAAACAACCACCGAACAGAAACTCTTCTCAACTCTTAATAATCTTTCCCCGTCCATTCACATCCAATTTTTCCTTAAAAAATACCTTTAAAAAACCCTGAAATAAATTTGATACATATTCCTCGTGGCCCAGGACACATAATGATTAATATCTTTTCCTCTGTGAAAAATGAGTCTTTTTTACTGGGGACAACTTTGCCAGGAAGAGCCTATTAAAAGGGAGAGAAATGTGAATACAAGAGGATAATGCAACTTTATTTTCCTTGGTCTGTTTGATGCAGCATTCCTGAGAGCAGCATTGCCCAGTCCAAGTTAATCATTTACCATTAGGGGACTCAGAGGCTCCTGCAGATGTCCGTGCTCCGCCTTGATGCAGGTCCAGGTTGAAGCCTGTTAGACGTCCCCAGCTCATGGTAGGTGCTCCCTCAGCAGCTCTGACTGCTGACACTTACAGAAGTCCTTGGATACAGTGGGAATGGGGAATGAAATTTTTAATTCCATGTCTCTTATTTTCTATCATCAGGAACTAAATTAACGAGAAATTCACAAGGTTTGTTATGCATGCTCTTATTTAAGAGATGCCTCTTTTCCCCACAACCCATTCACTTTTGTGTTTCAGCCTTTTCCCCCCTCAATACTGAAATACCCTCTTTCTTGTTCAGACGACATCAGAACACTCAGTAGACTTAGCACCCTGCAGAAGTCTGACAATCACACCCTACGGCAGACCTGTTTCAAGACTGGTACCAGAATACGTAAGAGTCTCTCATGATTCAGTCATTTTCCTGGCGATGCCTGTTAGTTTTCAGTATTGCCCAGACAAAGAATTACAAAGAAGGAAATATAAGAAAACAAATTATTTTCTGTTCCATTTGGTGAGGAGCAGTGAGACAAAAAGTGGAAAGCCGTAAGTGCTTCCTTAATAAGCCACATTATCTGCACTTGAAGAGTCAGCCAGTAAGAGACTGAGGCTGGCTGACAGGAGTCGGGAAGACTTCGTGGGTAAGCTCAATTTATTCCCTCTTTAGTATAAGGGTAAAATACTGAATCAGGGATGTAGTGTTCATCCTGGTAATAGCTAACTAATATCAAAGTATTTCAAATTCAACTGCGCTAAAGAAGCACTAGATAAACAGTGCTGTGTCATCACTGGGTTATGATAGTAAAGCAAAGCGAACACCTCCCATTGGTTGTGCGTTTGCAACTGTGTGGAAGTGTCTAAATAATATCTTCATTATTTCGTAAAGCAAAACCAGGCCTTCGAGTTCCCCTACTTTCCTCTCATCTGGTAAAGGCATGCTTGGTTTTTATAAAAATAGTATACATGATTTTGAATTTCCAGAGCTGATCAAACAATAAGAAGTCTTCTAATTAATTAATTAACTAATTAATTATACTTTTCAGAACCAGAAACTTCAGACTTAGTATCCTGGGTATTTTAAGGCCCAGCAAAGACTATAGCTGTAGTTCACCTCAATTATATATACACTGTAAATATTTAGATTAGAGGCAGGAAGGAGATTTTGGGGGCTGCAAGGGTAGAATCATCTTTAATGATGTTTAATTGAATTACGCCCGTGTTTTTGGCACAATTTTCATTTTATGAAAGAAACACAAGACTTCTCAGGTTTTGTAATTCTATAAATCCAGTTGAGCAAATATGTCCTTGGGGTCTAGTTCAGGGATTTAACTAGCATGATATTTGTTTAACAAAAACACGTGATGAATCAGAAACCTCATAGTGAATTGTCATGTTCTGTCTTTATGCTAATGCTGAAATTTAAAGTGATGGATGAACTACATTTTATCTGCATGCCTTGACTTTGGAGAAATCAAGAGATTAGACGTAGAGTGTTTCAGAGAAGAAATGTCTGTTTATTGATTTTTCTAAAGTGTATCCCAGGTTTCAGCAAACAAGTGACTCACTGGGAAGCAAAGAGGGAAATCCTTTGTGATGAATCAGATGTCACCCTCAGACACAGGGTTCCTTACACTTTTTTCTGCCTTTGAAATCATTGTTGCCCTTCTAAATCAATATTGAGCAAACAGCAACCAAAAAATCGACACACACAAAAGCGACGGTATCTCAGAATTCTAGTTGTTTTCACGGTTGCCAGCACCGAGACGTTGGCCAGCGTCCCCCCCGAAATGATGCCCTTGAGGGGTGAAATGGAACTGGCAGCTCGCCTTTATCTGTTTTCTGCCGAGCCTTGTGCGTGGGGAGCAGTCCAGCACCCCTCACCCTCCTTCAGTGAGGAACTGTCCAACAGCGGCGCCCCTGCCAAGAGGCAGGTCTGGGTCTCTTTGCCTCAGCTGTGCCCACATTTTTTAACATGCTCTTGAGTTTTCCAGAAGGACGTCTCAGGTAAATCAATAATATTTTATGTTATTTTATTCAGAGATGCTGAGTATTCAATATTTTAGAAAACGACATGCCCAAAGGCAACACTGCTTGCGATTTTGGGGTTAAGAGTACAAAACAGGCAAGAAAAGCAAAAGACAAAAATAAGCAAATGAGACTACATCAAACTGAAAAGCTTTTGCATAGCAAAGGAAGCCAGTGACAGAATGAAAAGACAAACACTGAATGGGAGAACATGTTTGCTGATACATCTGATGAGGGGACATCCAAACTTTAAAAAGAATTTATAAAACACCAACAAAACAAACAATCCAATTAAAAATGAGCACAGGACCTGAATAGACACTTCTCTGAAGAGGACATACAGATGGCCAATAGACAAATGAAAGGATGCTCAATGTCACTGTCACTGATCATCAGAGAAATGCAAATTAAAACCACAATGAGCTATCACCTCGCACCTGTCAGAATGGCTTATCATCAATAAATCAACAAACAACAAGTGCTGGTGAGGATGTAGAGAAGGGGAATCTCTTGTGCACTGTTGGTGGGAGTACAGATTGGTCCAGTCACTGTGGGAAGCAGTATGGAGATACCTCAAAAAATTAAAAATGGATCTGCCTGTTGTTCTAATGATTCCACTTCTGGGAATTTATTTCAAGAAACCTGAAACACTAATTTGAAAGAATATATGCACCTCTATGTTCATGGCAACATTATTTACAATTGCCAAGATTTGGAAGCAGCCAGGTGTCCGTCGGTAGATAGTGGATAAAACAACCATGGTACATTACACAATGGAATGCTACTTGTCTGTAAAAAAAAGAAAATTTTGCCTTTTGCGACAGCATGAATGGATCTGGAGAACATTATGCTAAGTGAAATAAGGCAATCAGAGAAAGACAAGTATCATATGATTTCACCCATGTGTGGATTCTAATGAACAAACTGAACTAACAAGCAAAATAGAGACAGACTCAGAGAGCAGAATGACAGCTGTAGGCAGAGGGTTAGGAGGTGGAGGGATCACGGAAAAAGGACTGACGGACATGGACAACAGTGCGGTGATTGCAGGGGGCAGGAGGATGGGTGGAGGTGGAAGACAATGTGGGGGATAAATGGTAATGAAAAGAATACAATAAAAAAGAAGACAAACGAGACTATCAATCTGCATGCAAGATGTAGCTTTTGCATTTCCATGATCCTAAATGATGGGTATACTCATCCAGGTACTTTATGTTCTTTGTCTCTCTCTCTCTCTCTCTGATGAGAATGCTTAAGTTCTATGCAAATTTCTACTGCACAAGGCAGTGTTATCAGTTAGTCACCATTAGATCCTCAGACCTTACTCATCTTATCATTCAAAGTCTGTACTCTTTACCAACCCAGCCCCATTTTCCCCACCACCCAGGGCTTGACAGCCACTGTTAATTCTCAGTTCCTATGAGTGCAACTTCTTTAGAGTCCACATAAAAGTGATACCATCCAGTATTTTTCTTTCTCTGTCTGGCTTGCTTCACTTACCATAATGCCCTCCAGTTTCATTTGTGTTGTTGCGAATGAAAGGACCTTCTTCTTTTAAAAGGCTGAATAATATTCTATTGTGGTATATTGTATTGTATATACATTTTCTTTACCTGTTTACCTACTGACACTTAGGATGTTTCCATATCTTGGATATTCTGTACAATGCTGCTACGAACATAGGAGCACAGCTATCTCTTTAAGAGAACGATTTTGTTTATATGCAAATATGCATACTTTGTATATGTACTCAGAAGTGGGGCTGCTGGATCATATGGTAAGTCTTCTTTTCATATCTTGAGAAACCTCTGCATTGTTTTCTATAGTGGCTGTACTGGTTTACATTTAAACAACAGTGTACAAGATTTCCCTTTTTCTCCACATCCTTGCCAGCATGTGTTATCCTGTCTTTTTGAAACTGGACATCCTAGCAGCTACGAAGTGATGTTTCATTGTGTTTGCCTTTCCCTGATGATGAGGGGCCTCGAGCACCTTTCCATGTACTTTTTGGGTGCTTGTATGTCTTCTTCAGAACTATGTCTAGTTAAGTCTTTTGTCCATTTTAAAATTGGGTTATTCATTTTATTTTGTTTGTTTGATTTTTATTTTTTAGTTTTATTTTTGCTACTGAGTTGTGTGACGTTTTTGTATATTTTGGGTATTGATTCCTTACCTGATATGTAGCAGGCAATAAATAGTCTCTCCCATTCGACAGGTTACTTTTTCGCTGATTGTTTCCTTGGCCGTGCACACACTTGTTAGTTCCATGTCGTCCCACTTCTTTGCTTTTGCTGCCTGTGTTTTGGGTGTCAAATCCAAAAAGTCTTTTGCCAGGACTAATGTCAAGGAACATTTCGTCTATGTTTTCTTCTTAGAATTTTATGGTTCTCAGGTCTTATATTCAGGCCTTTAATCCATTCTGAGTTGACTTTTGTGTAAGATTTGGGTCCAGTTGTTTTGTGACCTAACAGGTGATCTGTCCTGGAGAATATTTCATTACTGTTCGAGAGGAGTGTGGAGTCTGCTGTGGTCAGATGGAATGTTCTGTGAACATCTGCAAGGTGCATTTTGTCTAAAGCGTAGTTTATGTCCAGTGTTCCCTTATTGATTTTCTGTCTGGATGATCTATTCATTGTTGAACATGTAAAATTGAAGTTCCCTGATATTACCGTATTGCTGTATATTTCTCCCTTCAATTTGTCAATATTTGCTTTAAATATGTAGGTGCTTCAATGTCGGGAGCGTAAATACTTAGAGTTGTTATATCCGCTTGATTACCTTTGTTTTGTCTCCTAGTGTAGTTTTTTATGTGCTTATATATGAAGTATATATAATATTATTTTGAGTTAATATTCCTTAACCTCTTTCACATATTATATCTAAAGAATTATATTGATTTTTAAATTATTTATGTAGGAAGGTGATAGTACTATGTATTTTAATTCATAGACTGTATAAAATATTTTAAGTTATGAAAATCATGTTAAAAATCTCTATTAGTAAAATGGGAGGTTGGGTCTGATAAGGCCAAGAAGCCTTGCAATGGAGATCAGTCTACTGTGGGAACTTATCACACCTCCAGCACAATTAGAATTACTGGTAGTATATTAGTTACCCGTTCTTACATAGCAATTATCACAAATTTGGTAGCTTCAAACAGCCAACATATTTACCATCTCACCATTTCTGTGGGTCAGGAGTTTGGGTGCTGCTTAATCAGGTCCTCTGCAAGGCTGCAATCAGGGCATGGGCTGGGGCTTCAGTCCATCTGTAAGAGCTTGAGGAAGGATCTGCTCCCTGACTCATGTGTTTATTGTCAAAATTCAGTACCTTGATATCTGTTGGTATAAGCGCCTCAGTTTTTTGCTGGTTGTTGGTTAAAGGCCTCCCTTACTTTCCTACCCCGTGGGCCTCTGCGATATAGCATTGCTGCATTGAAGTCACCAAGAGAGTAAGTCTACAAGCAACACAGACATTATAAACTGATGTGAAGTGACTGTGGGAGTGGGATCACATCATCTTCCTGTGTTCTGCGGGCGGGAAGCAAGTCACAGATCCCACCCACACTCAAGGGGAAGGGACTGCGCAAGGGTGTGACTACCAGGACAGGAAGAACATTGGGGGACATTCTACATTTTTAAGTCTCCTCACCACAGCCAGTTTTCGGTAGTAGTGCTGGGGAGAGAGGATAAATTCTTGGGGTCAAAGTGGTGGCTAGTACACTTTATAGTATGTATTTTAATGAAGAAGGCCATTATACTCAGAGAAGAGGGACAGATTACTAGAACAGGTTCTGTTCACTTAAGTCTCCTAGACCAAAAAGTCCTTGCTAATAAATATGCATTTATTTGATGAGAAATAGCTAATTGCTATAGAGATAGAATGGGGACAGGCTACCCACACTTCATACAGCTGAGGACCAGGCTAGTTCTAAGATCATTCAGAATTTGAACCAGGGTTAAATCCGGAGAAGGGAGAAAGCATTTTAAGAGCAAAAATTATTTATTATATAAATTTTTATTAAATAGCTGCTAATGTGCTGGTCATTGTGTTAGAGGGAAAGAGGCAGTGTATCAGTTACTTCATGTTTTCCAAAATCTGCCCTCATGAAGCTTATAGTAGATGCTAGACACTATCTTTTTTCCTTAGGGTGTGGGGGGTGGTCTTTCCTTTAAAAATTGTAGAGTGATATATGTAGGAAGAGCATGGGGTTTAGAAGCACATAATCATGGATTAAAATTATAACTCAATTTATCAGTGGGTAATCTAATTTTACCTTCTGATAATGATACCTTCTGATCTCTTATTTTGTCTAGTGAAAAAAATTATAATAAATATCTCAGAGGATTTTTATGAAGATTTTATGACATTGTATATACAAAGCATCCAGTACCCAGGGGGTCCTTAATGAATGTTAAGCCACTTCTCCCTGTCTTACTCTTCACTAAAACAGACCATTGCAAATTAGCTATAAAGAAAGACATTGATATGCAACCTTCTCCACAATATTAAACAATAATGATAAATAAGTATTTAAACAATAACCCAGAACAAAATCTTTGGTTATGAACACTTTTGAAAATAAGATCTCATAATTATTCTCAGAGTTTCCAGTTTATTATTTTACTATGGCTAGCACATATTAATTACACAAAAGACCTGAATAACTCAAATGATTGTTTCTGCTTGACTGCATAAATAACATACTCTTTGAAAATATGTGAACATAGATATAAATCAATCAATGGGAACATATGCATTTATGTATTTTGAACTGATTTAGCTTGTCAAGTCATAACATTTATGTTGTGGGAATGGGGATGAAGAGTAGGGTTCCACAATCACTTGTCAACATGGAAATTCATTTACTCATTTTTCAACATTCATTCATTCACTCATTCACTCAACAAATTTCTATTCCAGGTTCTGAGTACTTGAAAAATAGTTGTCTGTTAGGTGTGTAATGAATGACAAATCCAGAAAATAAATTTATGTGGGAGAAGATGAGTTGTTTTACAAGTTGTCTTTTTATTGAATCACAAGCATAGTAGCTCAATTTAATAATTTTATTCATTTAGAATTCAGGCAATAATTTACATCTCTTTCTTTTCAGTAGATATTAGGGGAAATGAGTTAATCTGAAATGAAATGTTCTTAAATCCTTCTCTTCAGTTGGTTGAAGGGCATCAGAAACAGTTAGTAACATCTCTGTTGTTTTAAAATTCCTATTTTCAGTGACAAATTCTCTGATATAAATTCTCTGATATAAAAGAATTATAGTCATCACAGAGAAAGTCTTCTTTATTTTTATTTACATGTTTAAAAATATTTTTTGATAGGATGGAATTTGAATGAAATTCTGGAAGTTTTGTGATTCTGTAATTTCTTTGGTCAGAATTTAGAATATTCTCTCACAGGAATATCTAATATGTATGATGTTTGTCCAGCCACTGTTACTATAATAAGAACAGTTTGCGTGGACATCAATGTAACCTGGCAGCCAAGGAGAGTGGACTGGAATGTGCGTGTGTGGACAATGACAACTTCACTGTACTAGTCAGTTGGGGCAGTAGATGCCTTTGAGTGAGTATATATACCATGTGGCCATCGCATTCAAAATGACTGAGCAAATAGAGGAATGACTCTGCATTAAATTTTTCATTAAGCTTGAACATTCCTCCATGGAAATTATTCCCATGATTCAGAAGGCCACAGCTTTGAGCAACTGGTGATTGGCAGCTTCATCATAACTCTGCTCTTGCTCATGCATCATGTCTCGTATAGAGTTTTTTGGTGAAACATCAAATCACCCAGGTGACTCGGTCTCCCTATAGCCCAGATTTGGCATCCTGAGACTTCTGGCTTTTCCCAAAACTGAAATCACCTTTGAAAGGGAAGAGACTTCAGACTCCTGATGAGATTCAGGAAAATACAATGGGGCGGCTGATGGTGAGTGGGAGACTGTGTGAGGTCCCAGGGTGCCTACTTTGAAGGAGACTGAGGTGTCATCATCCTATGTACAATGTTTCTTGTATCTTGTATTTTCTTCAATAAATGTCTCTATTTCTCTTATTACATTGCTGGATATCTTCTGGACAGACCTTGTCTATCCTTGTTTCCCTCATTAGTTTATAGCTCCCTTGAGAGCAGGAGATCTGTTTCTGCATGTTACAGTTGATCAGTAAATATTTGATAGTTACTATTTAGATACTGAAAATAAATAGGCTCCTATTCATTTTCTGTCGGTATGTGAATAATTTTGACATTTAAAAGGTAATGACATATTATCTTAGTTTTTGTTTCTTTGTATAGTAGAAATGCTTTATTGACAATTTCTAGGGCATTATATTTGACATGAATATGTATTTATTTTGAGGCCCTGTGTAAAATAAGCTTCAGTATTTTGATATACTTAGGGCCCTTGAGAGAGGAATGCTTAATGAAAACCAGAACTCAGAGCAATCATGGAAAACCTCTTTAGGAATATATCTGGTAATTAAAGTTCTTGAAGTGTTCTAACTGAAGAGTCAATAACTACTCCTAAAAATGATAGCCAAAGGCAGGCCCCACAGGGCGAGTTTCATGTGATAATGCACCCTGCTCTCTGAGCAGACCTCCCCTCTTCAAGGTTCAGCTCAAGCATCAATTTTCATAAGAAGTTTCTCCCACCTGTAGGTCATTGTGACCACTCCCCTCTTTCTGCAGCCCTTTCTGCCTTGATTGTAGGTTATCAGCTAGTTACCTGTCAAATGTGTATGAAACCTAAGCTCATTTGAAACATACACCATGTGAGGGTATCCATGCTTTTTTTCATAATTTCTGTATATGTGTTGATATTTAAATCACTTTACTTTCTTAGCAAACATGTGGATCAAACATTAAATTTACTCTGTATTGTATGCATCTAGATAAATGTAATAGACATTTTTTCTTACATTGTTCTAGGAAAATTAATGATGACACTAAGAGACCCAAGAAGAAACAGGAGAACTGAAAGTGTAGCAGGAAAGGCTAAAAGAGTAAATATAGCATAAATATAGCATAGGGAAAGGAAAGGGGTTTTATAAATTAATTTTAGAGTGCTTCTGGCTCTGTGAAGATGCATATCAGTTTTATAACCCAAAGCTTGGGGGATAGAAGAATCTTTCAGTGATCCAATCTCATGTAAATAAGGAACAAATAAAAAGAAATTATGTATTTCTCTTTAGAATGTGTAGTCAGCTACTGAATTTAATGCTACCAATAGATGCAGACTCATGCTGCACAGTATGATTTTGATAAGGTCTGAGTAATCATCAAATCAGAGTTGGGTATCTCATGCTATAAAATTATGCATTTTAAGTAAGTGACTTGCAGGTAATTGGCTCTTAAAATATTTTTGGATGTCTCAGAGGGGATAGTCGTGGGAGTAGCAGTGCAGCAAATGAATACTGACTGCAGCACATGGTAGTAGAAAGAGTCAGAAGTATAAGGAGATAAGGTCCTGCTGTTTGTAAACTGTATTTGGGTGTAGAGAAGGTAGTTGTGTAGAAAGCCTTTAGAACCCTTGTTGAAAGAAAAGATGCCCACCACCCAATTCAAGTTCAGTTGGGGTTGATTTTATTTTCAACAGAATTGACTAATAAATTCTGCAAAGAATCTTTTGCCTATACAAATAAAATGATCATAATTCATTATGAGAGAGAAGAAATACATATATTTAAATATGTAAAGCTAGAGGTCTTGAGAACCAACAAGAGACAGTTTTACCTATCAACATTGATAGTTATGTCATTTGGCAGATAAACCTAGTACACTTAGTAGGTTCTGGATAGCTGCTAGGTCCTGGGAAAATTAAGAGTCATTCTATGCAGTTGTTTTTCACAATATAAATGCATTAGGATAAATATAGGAAGCATATTTTAGATATGCCACTGTGATACTCAATGTTCTTGAATATTTCAAGGTGAGAAAATAGGGTTAATGGATTAAAATTTAGAAGAAAGTCATACCCACAAAGTAAGTAGGTTGAATTTTAAGATGCAACATGTAACAGTCGGAGGTATACATACATACAGGAAATTTTACCAGTTATTAGAACATACAAAATACATAAAAAGGGTTGTTTTGGTTAGTAAATATGACTCTTGCTTGGGACGTGAGTAAGAATTAGGGACTGAATGCATGTTAAAAGGGGCACAATAGTAAAAGTATATTCCTTAGTAAGGCAGGATGTTAACAATTTATCTCTCTATTTATCAACTCTCAGCGTTGATAACTATCAATGTTCAGCGTTAACTGAATAAATGTGTTAACTTTAATGTAGCATCACTTGGTGACTACCAAAAATGAGAGTGTGGAAGTATGATTTAAAGTTCTGTTTTCTTGTAGAAGAAACTGACATATTGAAGGAAACAAAAAATCAACCAGAATTCCATCAACAGGGATAATCAACATTAATGTCCTAGTGTATTTCCTCACAGCTTTATTGCTTTGCCTAAATATATCATATTTTTCGGACTATAAGACGCCCCCCCAAATTTGGGAGGAATAATGGTTGTTAATGCTGCTGTTGAGTTCTGTTTCCATTTACATTGGTGAAATATTGTGTTATTTATGTTATTAAATATTTTACCACATTTTTGGCTTCAAAAATTTTTTCCCTATTTTTCTCCTCTAAAACCTAGGTGTATCTTATGATCTAAAAAATACGGTATATAGTTATCAGTCTCATTACTATATACAAGAGGGTATATATAATTATTTTATAGCTCTGTGTGATGACATAAATACGTGTTCAGTTTTTGAAGGAAAGGAAGAAATGATGATACAAATATAAAAAAGAGTGGATTTGATTTCTAGAAAACAGCAAAAATAATTTGGAGCTACTTTTGATGACAGGGTAGGAAATGAAGCTAGGTAAAATGAGCTGGAAAGTTAGTTCCAGCCATAAAGGAATTAAACTCCTTTTTTTTGTATTGTATTTTTTACCATTTCCATTTAGTCCCCTTATACTCCCTCCTCCCCACAATCACTACACTGTTGTCCATGTCCATGAGTCTTTTTTCCTTTTTGCTCAATCCCTCAACCCCCTAGTCCCCCACCCCTTAACTGTCCTCCTGCTCTCTATCTATGAGTCTGTTTTGCTTGTTAGTTCAGTTTGTTCATTAGATTCCATACATGAATGAAATCATATGGTATTTGTCTTTCTCTGACTGGCTTATTTCACTTAGCACAATGTTCTCCAGGTCCATCCATACTGTCGCAAAGGGTAAAATTTTCTTCTTTTTTATTGCCAAGTAGAATTCCATTGTGTAAATATCCCATAGTTATTTTATCCACGCATCTACTGATGGATACTTGGGCTGCTTTATACCTTGGTGATTGTAAATAATGCTGCAATTAATGTAGTGGTGCTTACGTTCTTTCAAATTAGTGTTTTGGGTTTCTTTGGATATATTCTCACAAGTGGAATTCCTGGGTCAAAAGACAGACCCATTATTAATTTTTTGAGTTATCACCATGCTGCTTTCCACAGTAGTGCACCAATCTGCATTCCCGCCAACAGTGCATTTTATGAGACCAACATTATCCTAATTCCAAAAACCAGAAAAAGATACTACAAAAAAAGAAAATTATAGGCGAATAAACCTAATGAACATAGATGCTAAAACCCTCAACAAAATCTTAGGAACCTGAATACAGCAATGTATCAAAAAGATCATGATTCAAGTGGGATTTATCCTGGGAATGCCAGGTTGGTACAACATTCACAAATCAATAAATGTGACTCACCACATAAAAAAAAAAGAAGGATAAAAACCACATGATCATATCAATAGATGCAGGAAGAGCATGATAAAATCCAGCATCCATTTATGATAAAGAACTCTCAGCGAAGTGGGAATAGAGGGAACATACCTAAACATAATAAAGGCCATATATGACAAACCCACGGCCAGCATTATACCCAAAGGGCGAAACCTACAAGCATTCTCCTTAACATTGGGAGCTAAACAGGGATGTCTGCTTTCACCTCTCTTATTTAACATAGTCCTGGAAGTCCTAGCCACAGCAATCAGATAAGAAGAAATAAAAGGCATCCAAACTGGAAAGGAAGAAGTAGAACTGTTTTTACTTGCAGAAGATATGATACTGTACATAGAGAACCCCAAAGATTCTACTAGGAAACTACTAGAACTGATAAATGAATTCAGCAAAGTAGCAGGATACAAAATTAATATCCAGAAATCAGTTGCACTTTCATATGCCAATAATGAACTAACAGAAAGGGAAATTAAGAAAACAGTCCCATTCACAATTGCCTCAGAAAGAATAAAACAGCTAGGAGTAAATTTAACCAAGGACATAAATGACTCCTTTGAATGTGAATATTCCACAACTGACTCTGAATTGATTTTTTAAAAGAGGCATGAATTTTGTGTGGCAACAGCATTATTAGAATATAGTCAGGTTGTTTTTTTTTTAAATAGGCATAGCAATGATTTGAATGTATACTGTGGGCCACAGGTCTCTAAGCTTTGGAGAAACAACACAATGAGAAAGCTATCTCCAAGCTTTTGGCTGTTCCTATCTGGAGGAGGACTGCTAATAAGCAGGACTAACAATGAGCAGTAAACTCAGGCTGTAGTTGGCTTTTTTTCATCACAGGTTCCGTGGAGATATTGTCTTGGCCCAGTGAATGACAAACCCAGCTCCTGGCTTTAGCATTTTCTCCAATGCCTTTATGGACAATGGTTTCCTCCTCTTCCTGTCATATTAATTACTCAGGAGACATAGCCATAGGTTTTCTTGGGGTTAGATCAGCTTAGAAAAGAAAACTCAATTGGTGAACAGAATTCTCTGGTATTTGCTTTGTAATATTGGGACTCCTGTTTTTTAGTTTCGTGCTGTTTTCTGTTATGGAAAAGGCTGAAAATCAGCACACAGAGGCACGTGATAGCAGTTTTCCTGTGATATAGCTAACAATTGTGAGATAAGATTAGTAATGACAGCTATACATAAGGGAAAAAGAGTGCCTGGTCTAATACATCAAAATCACTTTAATTTTTAGGTATCATTATTTGGATTTTATTTTCCAACTCCCTGACACGGATTTCAGGGTGGCATGGATATTCTTATAATGAAGATTGTTGAGTTCTTAGATTAAGCTGCTGTACTCTTGAGTTTGCCCCCAACTACACTTACAGAGAGATTCACTCCATAGGTGCCAGTAAAGAGGAGACAGAGATGTTTGAGACGAAACAAAGAGAGGTGCATAGAACTTGGAGTTGTCCTAAGATGGAACTTTAGAGTGATTCAAGTCTTTGAAGATACGATCTCTGAGAAATTAGGGCTTTAAGGTCGTTTTGCCTGAGGAAGCTGGCTGTGAGGGTGTTTAATGATGGGAGTCAAATGCATGAGAGATTATTATATGGAGGATGCTGACCAGCTGCTCTGCAACCCTGTCGGGGATAGAAGCAGATTTAAATTGCAGTGTGTGGGGTCCAGATTAGATAAAGGAAGTAAGTATGTTCTGATAGTAAGTTGTTAAATGTTTCCCATGAAGGTTATAAAGTTCTACTGAAATTATTTTAGTTATTTGTGTTTAGATATTAAAGACCAATGAATACACATACACATATTTTATCCTCACCTGAGGATACATTTATTTATTTTAGGGAGAGGGGGAGGAAGACACGAACACACAGGGTGGGGGAGAGAGAGAGAAACATCAATGAGAGAGAGAAACATCGATTGGTTGTTTCCTGTATGTACCACCTAGGTATGTGCCCTGATTGGGAATCGAACCCACAAACTTTTGGTATGCGGGATGATGCTACAACCAACTGACCCACCTGGCCAGGGCTATATATTACATATTTAATGTTAATATATTATATATGATGTTTATATTGTGTGTTTGTGCCTTTCCATTATTTGGAGAATTAGTCAATGCCTTTCAGATAGCATTCTACATGGTTTTGGAATATGTGGACACTATTCCAAACTATTGGGTGATGTTATCAATGTTTCACCCTTATGCCAATACTGAAAGCTGCCACAATTTTGCAAAAGAAAAGAGAAACGTTCTTGCTTTACTTTCCGAATTAGGACAGTGGTGAAGTTTTTGTCGTTGCTGCTGCTGACCGGAGAAAGTGCCAGGGCCTCCGTGTGTCTGGCAGAGCAGTGATGCATTTCCCGACACTGACAACTGTCAGCCTGGAGTTTGGAGGCTCCCGGCATCTGGAATTGCCTTCTCTTGCATTGGCCAGTGTATGTATTTTTTCTTGAGTTTTTCTCTGTAAGCAGAAAAACAGACCATCTACCTTTCAAATATTTACAGCTTGCAAGTGGATCAACCTTCCAAATCTGTTTTGTTTTTCCAGTAAAGAACAAAGCAACCAGTAGCAATGATCTCTAATAAGATACCTTTGATATGAAGTTATTAGATGTTCTAGGGCCTTTTTGTGGCAGATTTTATATATCCCCATCATTAATAAACCTGTTATCAGCATTATGTCTCTTTCCTTCTGTTGATAAGCATCTTTAGACTAACATATTCATATGTGCTTCTGATGAAAAACATTAAAATATGAATGGTGTATATGAAGAAAGTCTGAAGCTCTGTATTTACACAAAAGAGACTCATAAATGTTGATTTATCAGAGTGAAATAGTTATATGATTCCATTTTATGTCACAGGGAAAGCATAGTCATGCAGTAAATCATTGTCATTAGAAGATGCTGTAATCAAATATTAATGTTCAAAATATAAAGTCTCATTCTAAATATATGTCTTCATTTTATAATAGAAAACAGAACTGAAAAGAATCTGCAGGTGATTCAATCATCTCATGTTAAACATGAAGCCTAGGCCTCAAACAGTGACATCATTTTCCAAATGTTACAAATCCAGTGGTTTTTCTTACCATTCTAAATTGATTAGAAACTTCTATTTCCCATGTGTATAAGACTGCAATTTTTTCCTAACATTATTTTGAAGATGTATCTTTTGGTAAGCAAACCTTGTAAACAGACATCTTAATTTGAAAACAAATGAGAAGAGCTTTCAAGTTCAAGTTTGTGGACTGAACTAAACAGGCGTCTAACTCTTCCTTCCCAAATCCCATTTGAAATTCCAGTAAAGACAGATAAATCATGAGGAGCCTACTCCTGAGGGCAGGAAGAAAGGGACTCTGATAAAACTGGAAGAGCCTTCAGGGCAGAGCTCATTTGGTCTCACAGTTCATTGAGGTTAGCAGGTGCAGAGAATAGCATAGGTGAAAAGCAGAAAAGCAGAAACTGGGGTTACTGATCACAAGTCTGAAGAACAGTTCGGGTTTAAGATCTCCAATCCTATGTGGGTAACTAGTTGCAGCGTTCACCTGCGCTAGTAAAGCAGCAGAACTCTTCAAAGGAACTCAAACAATCTGAAAGGGCTAAGCCTTCCCGGCGTGTGAGCCGCTGACCGAGAGCAGCACTGCATCCTAATTCTGGTGCATCCTTCTGCATCCTCCAAACTCTAATTCTGGTAGATGGAGGGGCTCTAGTTGGTCTGTATGTTTCAGGTGCAGAGGAAAGCACAGTATGGAGAAATGCGTCAGGGAAATGGATCAATTCATGCCAACAATCTATATTAATCAATATAATCATTTACAAAAAGGACTCGACAATAGAAAGCGGTTTAAAACAGAAAATAAAAAGGAAGAAAAGCCACCCTAGGAAAGGGTTTCTTAACCTCTGCACTGTTGTCATTTTGGGCTGGATATTTTTTGTTTTGGTGAGTGTCCTGTGCATTGTAGGATGTTTTGTAGCGGCCCTGAACTCTATCAGTAGATTCTGGTAGCAAGTAACACCCTCCTCCCTACCCATTGTGAATGACAAAGTGTCGATATCTGGACAAAGATACTGCCAAAGATACCGGAAATCAAACACTACCTTAGAGGAAATAAAGATGATTTAGAGAAAAGATATTTTAAAGCTATCTATTAGTATCCTCAGATGGATAGAGCCATTATAATTTCTAAAGTAAGAATTTTCTGATATGAAAAGTGGAGAAATCAAGGTACAGAAATAATGTATGGAATTTTATATATAATCACTAACATTTAAAAGAGGATTATTAAAAAATTTCAAGGACATCTCCTTGAAAGAGAGGTATAAAATATGAGGAAATTAAAGAGACAGAATCAATATATAAAACCCAATGTCTGTCCAATAAGTTTTAAAACTAGAGGGAAGGAAAAAACAAAAAATGAGATAAAATAATTATGACATTTCCTAGAGTAGATAAAAAGGCACGTCTTCAGAATGAAAGGGCCAAACTAATGCTGAAAACAATGGATTTTAAGACTTACACCAGACACAACTGGTAATACAATTTTAGAACACCAAGACTAAAGAAAAGATTCAAAAGGTTTTGAAAAGAAAAACATAAATACATGTTCCATCACAGAAATGAACATCATACTGAAGTTTTCAATCAATATCTTAAAATGCCAGGGGAGAGTGGGACCATTTACTCAAAGTTTGGGCAGAAAACAAACCCAATATTACATTTATGTACCCAGGAACATATCAATCAAGTATGAGACCAAAATAAAGACATTATTATGATATGGAGGGATTCAGAAAGTTTATATCCCATACTCTCTTTCTGAAAAGAAAAATCACTTCACTTTGTTTTACCCCAAGAGAAACCTCAAACCCATGGGCTGTAATTAAACTAGACAGGCAAGGAAAATTATTTTCACAATGACAGGGAGTAGTAAGCAAGAGACCAGTGCTGGCACTTTGGGCAGTTAATCAATGGTATCGTGAGGAAACTGGATGACACGAGCATCTTGGCAGGGACAGGACCTGGGAGGAAGTGGGGTTAAAGAAAAGTGTAGTTTCTTCGGCTTACATGGTAAGAAGTAGAGATGTGCAACAGATTTAGTAGACTCTGAAGTAGGGACGTGAGTATATCCCAAAGTTTATACATAGATGATAGAGTATCTTAAAAGGTAAAGCTAACAAAACATGGAAGAGAGAGAAAAAAGCTACTAGTAAGAAAGCCAATGAATGTGAACTGTAATTGAAAAATAAAATTAAAAAAAGAAAGCCAAATACCTCTTCTTCACTAACAAAGAATGAATTAGATTCTTCTTAAAAGCAAAAGAAAAAGAAATAGTGTTAAAAGCATTGGCCAGTGTGGCTCAGTGGGTTGGAGCATTGTGCTGTAACGAAAAGGCTGTGGGTTTGATTCCCAGTTAGGACACATACGCAGGTTGTGGATTCTATCCTCCACACCTGGTTGGGCCGTGTACAGTTAGGCAACCAATCAATGTTTTTCTCTCTCCCTTACTCTCTCTCTAAAAGCAATAAAAAATATCCTCAGGTGAGGATAAAAAAAGAAGCATACAATATAGATTTATGGGGATTACTGGCAGAATCATAAAAACAGAAGTGGTCCGAAGTGACTGTATTGTGACATACTTTTGGAGATGGCAGATGAGGGAGACATTATTTTGTCTTTTATATTGTTTTAATTTGTTTCATGTGTAAAAAAGAGGGTAGAGTAGGAACAAAGTATGGAAAACTGGAGGCCAAGGGCACACAGAGTAACACTTGCTCTTCTTGTGTGACCTAACTCCCGTTGGTTTGGCCCCAGCTCCTGGCGACCCAGTGGGTGAGTGATGTCCCGCATCGTCCTGCCCTCAGCAGCTCTGCTCAGGTCCTATGGACTCATGCCTATGGCTTCTTTTGTGAAGTCCGTCTGTCCCATGTTTGGTCTTGCTCTTTTCTTCTCTTCCCGCTGTCTTCTATTTTCCCCAGCATTATTGTCTTTTCCAAAGAATCCTGGCATCTCATGATGTGCCCAAAGTAGGACAGCTTCAATTTTGTCATTTTTACTTCCAGGGGTGTTTCAGGCTTTGCAGTAGGACCCACTTAGTCATTTTTCTGGTGGCTTGTGGTATTTGTAGGGTCCTCCTTCAACACGGTACTTAAGATGAATCACTTTTTTCCTATCAGCCTTCCTTGCTGTCCAATTTTCATGTCTTTGCATAGTAATTAGAAATACGAGGCTTTGGATGATCCTAGCCTTGGTCTCTAATGACAACCCATCCTTGTTCTTGGTGATCTTTCCTAATTCTTCCACTGATGTACTTCTGAGTTTTGGTTTTCTCTTGATTCTTTTGGCTGTGGTCTCCATTTTAATTAGAACCAAGATAAGCAAAATCTTTAATAAGTTCAGTGAATTTCAGTGTCTTCATTGTCTATGTTAAAAATGTGTTTTTTTTAGTTCGATCCCCAGTCAGGGCACATGCTTTGGTTTCAGGCAAGGTCCCTAATTGGAGCTGTGCAAAAGGCAACCCATTGTTTCTCTCACACATCAATGTTTCTCTCCCTCTCTTTCTCCCTTTCTTCCCCTCTCTAAAAATAAATAAATACAATCTCTAAAAAAATAAAAAAAATGTGTTTTTTTTATCCTCACCCAAGGACATTTTTTATTGCTTTTCAGAGAAAGAGGAATGTGGGGGTGGGAGGGGAGGGAGAGAGAGAGAGAGAGAGAGAGAGAGAGAGAAAGAGAGAGAAAGAGAGAGAGAGACATTGATGTGAGAGTGGTTGCCTTCTCATACACACCCCAAGTTGAGGAATGAACTTGCAACCTGGGTATGTGCCCTGACTAGGAATTGAACTTGTGACCTTTTGGATCGTGGGCTGATACTCCAAGCAACTGAGCCAGAGCAGCCAGGGCATGTGTTTTTTGTAGCCATGATTTTTATCGTCTTCATTTCAAATGCAGTCCTGCTTTGGCACAGTCACCAAATTGCCTATGAAATGTAAGCACCCATGTGGTGTTTGCTTTTCTTGTTCTTAGAAAACAGTTTGCCACAGATGTTGTTTCTTTGTGACACAAACTCTTTAGCAATAGCTTAAGACTTGACTTAAGGTTTTGTTTATATGCAGAATTTCCCAAATATTTTATTGAATAAAATATAGCACTTATTTGGAGTTTTGATTTTATTATTGCAATGCCTTTAAACTGTTTCCTTAAAAAAAAAAAGGTAAGTAGATAGACATGAACTCACATGCTGTTAAAACATGAAAGGATACACTCTGATCTTATCCATGCTACATTTCCTGTTTTTGTCATAAATCTGCAAAAAAAAAAAAAGACAGAGAACATGTTCTGTTTTTACTCATGTTTCTGGTGTTCTGCAATTTTCCACCTGCAGACGTAACAAGAGTAATAAGGGAATACTACAAAAAACTCCGCACACAAAAATTTGACAACTTAAATGAAATTAACTAATTCCTTAAAAAATGCAAAATACCACAACTCATCCACTCTGAAATAGATCAGGTGAAAACTATAATTATTAAGTAAATTGAATTCATAACTGGAGTCTTCCAAAAAAGAAATTTTTAATCCCAAATGGTTTCAATGGAGAATTCTACCACACATTTAAGGAAGAATTAGCACAAAATCTACCCATTTTTTTCCTAGAAAATAGAGTAGAGGACACTTCCCAATTGATTTTATGAAACTAGCATTATCTGATAGCAAAAGTACATAAAGGCAGTACCAAAAAAAAGAGAAAAAAAAGAAAGGAAACTACAAACCAATATGCCCCATGAATATAAATCCAAAGGACCTTAACAAAATATTAGCAAGTAGAATTAAATAATATATACAGAGATTATATGGCCAAAAGAAAGTTTATTTCAGGGGTACAAGTCTGGTTCAATATTTGAAATTAGTTAATGTAATCTCCGCATTAACAGGCTATAGGAAAATATCGTTTGATACAGCAAAAGCATTTTACAAAATTCAGCATCCATTTATGAAAGAAGCTCTTAGAATAATAGAAATAGTGGGAAATTCCTCACCTTGATAAAGAGAGTCTACAAAAAAAGTACAACTAACATTTTACTTAATAACAAAAGACTGAAATCTTCCCCCTAAGATTGGAAGCAAGACATAGATGTAAACTCTCAAGACTCTTATTTAACATCACATTGGAAGATCTAGACACTAGAGCACAGTAAGAATAGGAAATACAAGACATAAAGGTTAGAAAGGAAGAAATAAAATTGTCCCTATTTGCAGATGACAAAATTGTGTAGAAAATTCCAAGGAATCAGCAACAATTAAAAAACAAAAAAACCCGAAGCTCCAAACTCCTGGAACTGACATGTATGTGAATTCAGCAGGGTCAGAGAATATAAGATAAACATTAAAAATCAATTGTATTTCTACATACTAGGAACGGACATATGGACATCAAAATTAAAAATAATTATAACACTTAAAGTCACTCAAAAAAGTGAAATACTTAGGTATAGATGTAACAAAACATGTACAGTACCTGTGTGCTGAAAACTGCAAAATAATGATGAGGAAATTAAACTAGATCTAAATAAATGGGGATTTTCACTATATTTACGTATTGGAAGAGCCAACATACTATGGTAAAGATAGGAGTTTTCCCAAATTGATGCACAGGTTTAGTATAATTCCTATCAAAATCCCAGAAAACTTTTTATAGACAAGATTATTATAAAACTTATATAGAGAGGCAAAGGAATCATAACAGCTGAACAATTTTGAAAATAACCATATAGTGGGAAGAATCAGTTCACCTGATACTACTTCTTCTTGTATAGCTATAAGTAGTTAAGATGGTATGGTATTGGTGGAGGGATAAGTGGAATAAAATAAAGAATTCAGAAACAGATCTATATACTCTTCCCCAAAACCGCTAAAGGTGACCTTTGAAAATGATTTGTTATTCACTTGACCCAGAAAACCCCGCAAAACCATGCAAATGAGGAGGTTCAAATCTTCATGTTCACTTTAAAAGAACACTCATGAAACTGCCCATGAAGAGTATGCATATCCGAAAAGCCACCAAGTATGTGAAGAATGTCACTTTACAGAAGCAACGTGTGGCATTCCCTCATTGATGGAGCTGGTAGGTGTGCCCAGGCCAAACAGTGGGGCTGGACGCAGGGTCAATGGCCCAAAGAGAGTGCTGAGCATGTTTAGAAGTGCAGAGAGTAATGCTGAGCATAAGGGTTCAGATGTAGATTCTTCAGTCATGAGCACATCCAGGTGGGCAAAGCTCCTAAGATGCAGTGTGGCACGTACAGAGCTCGTGAACGGATTAACCCATATAAGAGGTCTCCCTGCCACATGGAGATGATGCTTTCTGAAAAAGAACGGGTTGTCCCTAAACCAGAAAAGAAGGTTGCACAGAAGACAAAACTGTCCCAGAAGAAACTGTAGGGGGCAACCCCCCCAAAAAAAACCAAACACCCTATGGCCCAGGAATAAATTCAGCATAAAATAAATGCTAATAAAAGTTAAAAAAAATAGACCCTTATAAATATATTCAAGAGGCTTACACTTTACACAAAAGTGAACTCAAAATATACCACAGACTTAAATATGAAACTGTAAAACCTTTAATAAAAAATGCAGGAGAACCTTCAGCTCGAGAGCTATAAAATGTCATTAGACTTGACACTGTTTGCATAACATGTAAATAGAAAAACTGATATTTGGGCTTCAAGAAAGTAAAATTTCTTTGCCCTGCAAAAGAACCTTTTGAAATGACAAGTTATGGATTAGGATAAAATACTTTTAAAATACATAGTTGTCCAAGGACTAGTGTCTCAAAACTCAGCAGAAAAAATAAAATAAAATGGGCAAAAGACACGAAGAAATAGTTCAACAAAGAGGATTGACAGATGACAAAAAACACATGATAATGTGTTCAAAATCAATACTTAATACAAAAATGCAAATTAAAACAACAACAAAATATACTAATCAGAATGACTAAAATATACTAATCAGAAAGACATCCTAATCAGAATGGCTAAAATGCTGGCCAAGATGTGGAGGAATTGGATCATTCATACATCGCTAGTGGGAATGTAAAGTGGTACAGCCACTCTGGAAAAGTTTGGTGATTTCATGAAAACAAAATAAAACAAAAAAACAAGCAAACTAAAAAAACCTAAACAAGCAAGTACCATATGACCCAGTAATTGCATTCCTAGACATTGATCCCAGAGAAATGAAAACTTGTGTTCACATAAAACCTGTGCATAAATGTACAACAATTTTATTTGTAATAGCCTGAAACTAGAGGCAGCCCAGATGTCCTCCAAGGGGTGAGTGGTTAAACGCATTGTGATACATCTATGCTATGGAACACTACTCAGCAATAAAAAGGACCTGATATACAGAAAAACCTGGATGAACTCCAGAGTATTATTCAGAATGAGAAAGGCCAATCCCAAAGGTTACGTAATACGTGTTTCTACTTTCATAACATTTTTAAAACAATGAAGTTAAATAAATGGAGAACAGAATAATGGTTGCCAGGGATTAAATAAGGGATGGCGGGAGAACAAAGTGATTATGTGATAAAAGTCCAATAGGAGGGATGCTTGTGATCATGGAATTGTTTGTGTCTTGACTATATCAATGTCAATATCCTGGATGTGATATTGCACTCCAGTTTTGTAAGATGTTAACTTGGGGTAACTGGGTAAAGGGTACATAGGATCTGTATTATTTCTTATAATTGCCTGTGAATCCACAATTACCTCAAAATGAAAAGTTTAATTTAAAAAATAGATTCTGCTTGATTTCATCCTTTGGTCAGGCTGCACTTAACTTAAATAACAATTTCAGAACAATCTATATAATCTATATAATCAGCCAACCAACCACTGAAAACTCTCAACAATGCAGCTTGCCTTCCCTCTCAGTTTGTTTGGATTTTTAGTGGTCTTTTAGAAAAAAGGTAATACTAAAGCAGATCTAGATCTCTTTTAACAATTTAGGGTAACTTCAAAATGTCTGCAGGTAATTTTTGATATCTGCATACAAAAATAAGTGATATTCTTGCATCTGAATAATTTACTGGGAAAGAAGTAAAGCGGTGTCCTGATCGATTATTTGTGGACTTGAGATTAAGAACAGAACTAAACTAACATGAAAGGAAAATCCTACTGCTTGTATGAAAGACTTAAATGTTCTTTCTGTTTCCTTTCTGGGGGTGGGATAATCCTCCTTTATTGTTGCTTGTCCTTCTGTATTTTTCATTGGCTGTTGAATTACTGACTCTCTAGCAAGGTGGATGGGGTAAATGTTGAAATGTAAATTTCAAATAAATTATGCAGTTCATCATTGTCTTCCTGGAAAACACAATTACTTGAGAGATATGAGTTTCCCTTAAATTTGTGTATTTATCTAATGTGATTATGATTTCAACAAAATTCCTAGAACTTTTGTTATAGAATTTTTTTGGAATTTGAATATGTGTGTGTATGTATAAAATTTACTTCAAATAAATTCATAAAGATGGATAATATTTTTGGTAAAATAGAATAGTATGTGAGATTTTTACTACTAGTTTTCAAAGTGCAGTTTAAAAGTATAAAATATTGAGAGTATTATGCTGAATAAAGAATATTAGGGAAAAAAGCATGAGAGTATAAAAAGCCCAGAAACAGACTTTTCTATGTATGAAAGGTTGTATGAATATATTATGTTAATTTGTCTATCATTTAATATAACATTTTGATAAATATGAATGTAACAGACTATATTACATGCTATTACATAGTATAGAAAGGAAGGAATCATTAAATAAAAGATAAGAGAGCAACTAGATAACTGTAAACTTGGCCCTTTTGCTGTATCATACAACAAAATACATTTCATGTGGATTTAAAGGTTAAATGCAAAACAAGCAAAACAAAACCCAAAAACCTACATACAAAAAGGGATGCCTGGAAATAAATATGAATATTTTCCATATAATAGGGACAAGGACTAAAATGGGAAAAATGTAAAGAAATATTAATTGATTTGGCTATATAAGTGGTAAGCTTTTTATATGTCAAAAATCACTGATATATTAAATGTTTATATTAATATCATACATGGTAGATGCTTAATTTACCTGATATATAGCATACTTCTATAAATAAGAGAGTGAATATCTAAAGAGAAAAAATATAATGACCTTACATAGATAATTCATAAAATAATAAATAATTATAAACAATGAAGAAATTTTGAAATAATTATAAACAATGAAGAAATTTTGCCAAATAGTAATAAAAAGAATAAAAAGTAAGATAAAATATTTTCTACTATTAAAATAACTAATTGTTTTTAAAGACTAATATCTGACCTGTAGTTTGTAAAGAATTTATTTAATATAGTGCCTGTAAAAATATACAGCCTTTGGGAGAACATTTTTAGAAATAAGTACTTTACATTCCTAACAGCATTTATTCTCTTTAATTAAATCAGAAATACATATGAAAATATAAATACTGGCAGTTTAGCTCAGTATCATTTTATTGGTCCCAAGTTGTGACTAATCTTCTACCCAATGGTAAGACTGCTTCTGTGTAGATAATTGTAATTCCATAATGTTCAGTATCATTTGGTCATTCAAAAATGTGTTCCCACAACCTAACTGTTCCTCAACAGATGAATACACTAAAAAAGTCCTGTTTATAAGTGTGTATACAAGGGAGGCCCCCCCCCCCAATAGAATTATCTTCTGGGGGACAGGTCTCTTGTACTGCAGACTTTCCCCACTAGGTAAGTGTTTTAGGAACCTATCTGTATCAGTGTGTCAGCTGGCATCGTTGTGAAAGGCTGCATTCGGCTTCAGTGAGTTTTTTTTAAGACTCTTTTCAACACATTTGCCCTTTTCATGACGGGTGGTTTATGAGCACATCTTCCCACATCTCACTGAGTGTCCAGCAGTTTTTGACCAACAGTCAGCATGATCCCTGTGCCCCACCCTCCCTATTCATGCATATGGTTTCACCCATGTGGAAGAGGTAAAACAAAAAATGGCAGAAGCACTAAAAGGCATCAAAATTGACAAGTTTAAAAACAGTTTTGAGCAGTGGGAAAAATGTCTCAACAGGCATGTTGCATCAAATGGAGAGTACTTTGAAGATGACTGAAGTTGAAACATATAAGAATACATACACAATTTTTCTTTTTTAAATTTAATTTTTATTGTATTTTTTCCATTATCATTTGGTCCCCAATTTTTCATAAATAAGTTCTGGATTTTGGGGGGTCCACATACATGCACACACACATGCACATATACATACATGCACACGTATGTATGCAATAGACTTGCATGTCATTTACACACAATACATATTATATAACACACATTTTATACATAATATATACATATATATTAGAATATTATTTGACCTTCAAAAAGAAGGACATTTTGTCTTTTGTGACAACATGGTTGAACCTAGAGGGCATTATGTGAAGTGGAATTAGCCAGATAAAGACAAGTATTCCATAGTTTTTCTTATGTGTGGAATCTATAAAAAGTCAAACTCATAGAAATCGATACTAAAAAAGTGGTTGCCAGGGTCTGGGGGCAGGGACATAGCAAGCGGTTGGTAAAAGTGCACAAACTTCCATTATGAGATGAATAATGTCTGATGATCTAATGTGTAACTATAGTTGATAACGCTGGAGTGCATAATTGAAATTTGTTAAGAAAGTAGGACTTGAATGTCCTTACTGAATAAATAAGTAAATAAATAAAAAACAAAAATGGGTATCCAAAAAAATATTTAGTGTTTAGGGAGACACTAAAATTATGCTAAATATTTCAGATAAAATTAATATAGTTAAGTTTGACAGAAGTTGGCAGATTCTGAATAGAGAAATAGATAAAAAAGAAATAGAAAGAAAGATAATATGGTAATACAATTTCAATCTAATTTATTGTATATGAAAAAAGGCTTAAGGGCAATAAAATACAATATTAAAGTTTGTTGTGATTGTGCATCAACTCCTTAGAAAATTCTTGAATGCAAACAGTGGTTTATGCACAAAGAAATAAATCACAGCAATCTTAATGATAAAAATCAAATGTTTATCGATAGGGAAATCTACATTGTATCATCACATACTTGTGATAGAATTCTGGCCAGGCATTATAGTCATGTCTTTGGAGGCTCTTCATTTTAATATTATGGAAAAGTACTTATGATATAATGCTAACTGATTAAACAATATGAATATATTTTTAAAAGCCGTGGGGAAATATGGTTAAGTGTTAGTTGCCATTGCCACTGAGCAGTAGAATTGTGTCATTTTCTCATTACATTTCAGAGCATTACAAATTTTCAACTACTATATGAGCCTGAAACTTTTGTAATCACAAAAAAAGATCTTTAAACTCTCTAAGGAGATATATATATATTTATGTTTATATATTTATATATATTTATAGTTATTTATACATATATGTATAGATGTGTGTGTGTATCACCAGAAGCACTTGTATTGTATGTAGCTAATGTAATGAATAGATCCACAATATTCTTTAAACAGTATCTGCAATGTGTTGGCACAGCCTGGGTTTCCCATCATTAACTGTGGCAAGTAAAATAACAGTGAGGTGCATTTATACAAAGGAAGAAAGGAGAGATTAAGGTCCCCTGTTAGTACTAGAGATTCTGACAGATTCTGATATGTTTTGTGCACTGTATCTGTATTTTCATTTACATTTCTATTTCCAAGGGTTTTACAGCTAAATCTAGGTCCCCAAAGAAGTTAGAATTTTCTCTGTTACCTACAACTTGGCGGGAGGCAGAATGTCTGCAATTACTCCTACTTTTAACTGACTTTGAATCCTGTCGTTTTGGCTTGTGCACCTGGCTTTGAGACAGGGGAAGGCAACCCCCTCCCCCGCCGCCCCCCCGCCCCCCCGCAAAAAAAAACCCACCCCTCTATCTGCTAGGTTTTCAAATGTCATTTCTCCTTTGGCTTTGTTGATGGTAACTTTCTGTTTTTGCATTTGAAATTGGAAACGTCTAATCCTGGAGTCTGAGTGTAATTCTTTGGAAGGCTTTCTCTTATCTGTATCTAGGATCAGCATTTGGTCTGATGTTCATTTATATCCAGATGCAAAACTTGAGAGCTTTTACCTTTAGGGCAGTGGCCCAAATTTTGTTCCCTGTTCTGCTTGTCCTATCATTAATTGTCAATCCTTAATTGTATCCACACGTGCATTTGGGCCAGCCGGATCTGGGCTTTCTCTTCCTTCTGGATGCCTGACCCTTGGATGTGCCTTCCTTCTGTTCCTGTTTGGTAGGCTCAGATTTTGAATTTGTAGCTGCCCTGCCCAGTCAATAAAGTGTTTGGCATAGAAAAAAGTAATGATTTCTGATGAGATCCCCTGCCTCAGAAGTTAGAATACCCCTTATATACTATATTTATTTGCACTTCACAGAAAGAATTAAGAGTTAAGTGAGAGTATCTTGAATATATATATTTTATAGTCCATGGTGACTTTGGCATGTCTGTTCCATTTAATTCTCACAACTCTTCTAGGAGCAGCTTTGCCCGTTTTCCACATGAGAAAACTAAATTTTCATAAAGTGGAGTGGAGCTGGGCATCACTAGCTCCAGTCTCTTCACGTTCAGCATATGCCTGCTAGACCAGACCTGTCTTTGAGTGACACTAGTGTATGAGTAAGTTGTGGTAAAATCCATCTGAGAATATTGTTGATACCTTGATCATATCTCATTTGAAATAACTCTTTCATTTTTATTCATATTTTATTATACGTGTGTGTGTGTGTGTGTATGACACACACCTTCTCTGCAGAAATTCCAAGGGAAAAATCAGGGTCTCTGTAACACTCCTAACCCCCATTGCTTATAAGGTACAAGCTCTTTCAGTATTTTGGCCTCTAGCTGCTGAAGCATTGTCGCCTATTGTCGCTTACCACCATGGGCACTGTACTCCTGCTGTATGGAATTGGCCTTTGTTGTCTGAACAAGTTTCTTGCCTGAAATGCCATCCCACTCCATCCTCATTTACTTGGTGAACTTCTACTTGAGCAGAGTTTTGTTAAACCATAGATGGCAGGACTCCACCTCCAGGGTTTCTGATTCAGTAGGTCTGGGGGCCCCAAAGTTGCAACCCTAACCAGTGGCCAGGGTGCCAGTCCGGCACTCCACATGCAAAAGCATTGTCCCTAGTTACTCTTGCAGACCTAACTACATAGATCTGCAAGTTCTTTTCTGACTACAGACGTACTAATGGCATCTCCTCTACGCTTTCATGCTTTGATTGGTTATGTTACATTTTTGGTAACTATTTATGAGTCTCTTCCTTAATTAACTGTATTCAGTACTGTAAAAAGGCACAAGATTTTGTTCTGTTTGTGTCTATTCTCATGATCTAATATGATGTTTGGCACCTGTGGGAACTTATGAAGAATTTGAATGAATATATAATGTTCTGGGAAGCACTTGTTCATTAAAGTCAGTTGTACAGGATGAATATTTTGCTTTACTGGTTTTCTTTTTCATTGTGTCCTGGTTCCTGAATCAAAATTGCTTGGTCTCAGGACAACTGGAAGGGGAAAAGTATTGTTTGTTAGGTAACTACTATGTACTTAGGTACTGTGCTTTATATACATGTCATTCTTTGAGTAACTCCCATGGCATAACTATATATTATTTGCATTTTAAAGATAAAAACTGCAGCTCAAAAGGTTTAAGTAATTTTATAAATATCCTATAACTTGAAAGTGGTGCAAAATAAGATTTGAATTCAGCATTTTCTTACTCCAAAACCTATTCCACTCTGCTGCCTCCCCAAATAATTTTTGTTTCTCTCATGGCACATTGAGGTGATTATGATGGTAGTATATCTCCAGATGAAATAAAAGATGACCTCCGCATTAGCATTATTAGTGATGGTTCCTGCTTTCCTCTTCGCCCTTGTTCTTTGCATCCAGGTTCAATTCCTAAATTACTTTCAGTGTCACAATAATTCTAACTGGGGTGTCCAACACACCGTGTATGGCTGCATGCGGCCCAGGATGGTTGTGAATGCGGCCCAACACAAAATTGTAAACTTACTTAAAACATTATGAGAGTTTTTTTGTTTTCATTAGTGTTTATGTATGTAATGTGTGGCCCAGATGTGCCCAAAAGTCGGACACCTCTGCTAGGTGATCTGTGAAGAGGTAGCTCCAAATGCCCTCACTTCCATGGCTTCACCACAACTTAATTTGATGGACTGCATAGTAAATCAAATGCAGATTATTTTCTCCCTTAATCAAATAGAAGAATTAAGCAAAGAGACATTTAAAAGATATTAGAACCAAACATTCACTTGTAATTTCTAGTGATTTTTGTTTTGTGCAGCTGGGGAAAAAAATGAAATTCATTTTCACAAGCAATCAAGATGACAGTTAATATTTTTGAAACTTTTGGTCTATGTACACACTTTATACATCATAATATCATTTTAATTCTCCTTTTGCAAACATTTATTTTCTTCCCTTCCAAGAAAAGTGAATTCTCTTGGGAAAATTTGGAATTATATTTATTATAAGTTATAAACAGAGGTATATTTTGGAAGGTCAAATAAATACCTATTCTTTTTTCCATTTATTATTAATATCATCCTCTCCTTAGTAGAGACAATAGATGATCATTTTAAAGTAAGAAACAAATTTGAACTTGTAATAACCAATTCCTTTTGTTATTCATTCACCAAATGTAAATTTCATATTTTATATCAGTGATGTGAAGCTGAAAACTATAATCTTATATCACAGGGTTGGCACAAAATTTTAGTTTACTATCCTGTATATATCCATTTGTTTAAACTATTTGATGAAGAAAATATCCTTTGTCATTTAAAAGGCAAAAGATATGTTTATTCTCTTTTATATTGTGTTGTTGGGTATTTTTCTACGGTACTAAAGAATGGACTTGAGTTAATGGAGGAAGGTGGATATGAGACCTCTTTTTCGTCTGTGTTGATGTAATTTCTTTTTCTGTATTGGGCAAGCTTGGTGTTTTGCACTTGTGAATTCTGTTAGGCTGTTGGACAGTTATGACTGCAATTTGGGAAAAAATACTGAATGAAGAGTGGCACTCTGGGACTCTTTTTCACATTGTTTATTAGTCCGCTGGCTGAATTGGAATACCAGAGATTGATTATTTATTAGATTTCCTTAACATTTTCTTTGTGGAAACCTCTGGGTACACTTAGCTGTACTCATTTGTAAAATTTACCAAGATTAAATTTGAGTTGCATTAGAAAAATAGAAATGAAATCTGTCATAATGTGCCCATTTTATTTAAGTACTCCACAAAGCCTCAGCTTCCTACTCTGAAAACAAACACAGTTATTATACAATTATTACCCAAGAGCCAGTGGTGAATTGATCCACCAAGAATTTTTTTAAAAAGCATTAAGATGGTAATGAGGTGCATTGGAGATGACATTCTGTTTTGCTGACTGTCTTGTTTATTTTTTTCAAGTCTTGGTCATAGATGTCCACTGGAATTTTGAGGTCAAGCATATGTTACATACTTCATAAATATATATGGTTTATACACATTCTGTGTATCATTGTTTTGCTTTGTTTCAGATGCATGAAACAGAAGAGACACAATAGGAAGGCAATTAAGAATTGCCAGAGGGGGGTGGGGGCAGGTAGAGGTGGATAAAGGGGATAAATGGTGATAGAAGGAGACTTGCTTTGGGGGGTGAACACACAGTACAATATACAGATAATGTATTGTAGAATTGTACACCCATAACCTATATAATTTCATTAATCAACATCACCTCAATAAATTTAATAAAAAATAAATTAAAAAACAAGAATGCAAGAAACAAAGAATGCTACCTGATGAAAAAGGGGAATAAAAACAGAAAGGACACATCAGTTTACTAGTAGTACTGGCTTTACATATAGTCCCTTATATGAGAGTAAGTCAATTACCACTAACACTGATACTCTCACTTGTAGGTAAAGATAGCATACTGGCTACCCTAAATGACAATGAGATAAATATCTATGTCTATAGAACCCAGAAACAATCCAAAGTAGGATCACAAAACAAACAAATAAGTAAACAAAAGCAAAACCATGAAATATACTGGAATTAACCATGAGGTCACCCATGAGAGCCCAAGAATTAAAATCATTTTCTGATCAGCTCAGGGTCTACTGTACATTTTCACTACAATCCCCTCATATAGGCTTCAAGTCCAGCATTACGTTAACACACTAGGGAAGATGTTTTACAAATAAGCATAAAAATCACAGAATCTACAGAAACTAAGTCATCCCTTCAGTTGTCCTGAGCTCTGGGACAGAGTTTTTATCAGCTGTGATCAAATAAGTTGGACAGGTCATATAACAAGTTAGAAGCTGCCAATTATTTTAATAGAAGAAACAGATGCCATCCTCTGCAGTACAGCACACCCTGACCGTGCCCACTCGGACTACTTCAGAGCTCGTATGAACGCCCACGCCAGCCCCTCGCCCCCTTCTCAAGCAAGCCAACCTGCCTGGCTGTGTATTTTTAATCACTTTCTACAGCAATCCAGAATTTGCCACCGGAGAAAATGTTTCACTGCTTCTTATCTTTCGATGCCTGTGCTTGCTAAACAGATCTGAGATAAGGGCAACCGGCAGCCAGTGCCCTTCCTGAAGACAGAGGTCGAAAACCTGGCTGTCCGCAGCCCTGTAGTAAATGGTTCTGGAAAGCATAGTCATATTCAAATCTCAAATGCAATTTTCCCTCTTTTTTCAGAAATTTCAGAGTTTTTAGAAAGAGTTTCTAATTGAAAACCTATTTGAATTCTCTATAAAAGCTAGGAATTAATGAGTAAGGGGTGAATTTTTTTAATGTGTTAACGAGAAAGAACATTTGAACTGAAAAAGAAGAGGGAAGGACCTTTGCGTTTTGGGGGTGGTTTGTAAATGGACTACAAATGGAAAAAGTGAGGACTCACTATAGGGTGATAGTTGCAAAAGCAAATAATGTTACATTTGTGTGACCTGGAAGAGGGGCTTTAGACAGGTTCTAATTGGTTCCGAATGAAGACATTCGTGTGTGTGTGTGTGTGTGTGTGTGTGTGTGTGTGTGTGTGTGTGACTACATGGCTTCAGTATTACAAACCAAACTGTGTTGGTGAGTGTGACCTGGAATATGGAAAAGGACAGTGATGAAGGAAGAATGAAAGGCAACGTGACACAGCATTTGGTCCCAGTGCCTGCGTGTGAAGTAGAAAGTGGGGATTGAGTCGGTTAACCAGACTCTGCCCTTTTCTAAATGGGAGAGTATCACATCAAAGCCGCAGATCCATTTGAACAGGTGCTTCTAAAGTTGCATTAAATAACTTCTGGGCTGCTTTATATTATGAACGGTCCACAGAACTTCCCAAAACGAGTGAGTGCAAGAAAAATGAACTAGCAGGTGAGGTAAAGAACCCATGATCCTGAGGTGATTGTTGCTTTTCAAAAGATTCAGTGACTGCATCAAATTAAATGTTTTATGTGGTTGAACAAAGTTCCATGAACGTACTGTCTACTCACTTCTCAATATAAATTCTGGTTATTGTCATAATTCTTTTATCAGAATTTTTCAGAATTATTTTCCTGCTTAAATGAATTTTTAATATATGTATTTACCAGTGACAATTTCATGAAGATGTCGTTAGCGCTTCTCTTCTTCTGTGTCCTACTCCGTGAACCGAACTCCTTCCTTCCAACTACGTGTGAAGACTTTCTGAATGACATGGCTATTGTTGAGGTGTCCATGTATTTACAGACACGTGTGTATTGTATTCAGAGCTGCACAAGTTAAAGAGTGTGATTGAAATAAATGGGAGGAGGGACTTGACTATCTACCCCATCAGGATCCTGAGGATTTAGTTAAGGAGCAAAATTAAACCAGAAAATAGACAAACAGGTAGGAGCTAAATGAATTCTGTGACATTGAAGTAAAAGGGAATAAAATATGTAGAGAAGGACCGTTCTCATTCCTGGACTAGGTTGGTTATTACCTAAGACCCTTTTTGATTCTTGGGTTGTCTTGTACCCATCAATCTTGATTGCAAAATAATCGGTAATTGTTCTCATATGCGCTGCTGGGCAACCACTTTATATAGAAAAATATTGGGTGAAAATTTTGCTTGTTTTAGTTTCAAAAGTTAACTACCTACCAGAGATCATCATTGCCAGAGAAAAATGCAAAAGATGAGACATTACCATTAATTGGATGAGTACTAAAAGATGAGGGAAAAAGTACTAATTAAAACATACTTATTTTATAGTTTAGTCTACAAAGGCTATAATTATTTGACTAGCGTCTAGAAAGATACGTTTCTGTGCAGATTTTAACAGACATATTTTTATAATAAAAAGTATAGTTCTACCTAATTTAGGTTATGGTAGATTTTATTTCCCTGTGATGGCCACACCAATAAATATCCCTTTATGGCCTTCTGCCAGTATGATGTTGATACTCCTCCACTGAGTGCTGGAGTCTTTGTTCCCTCCCTTTGGATATGAGCCAGCCTTACTGACTCACTTCCATGCAACAGAATGCAACAGAAGGAACCCTGAAGTCTAGGTCATAAAAGGCAATAGAACGCTCACTCACCTGGTTCTCCCTCTCAGGACACGTGATCTTGGAACCCAGCCACCGTGCTGTGAGAAACTGCAAACTAGCCCATGTAGGGAAATCACAGGGAGAGGCCCGCACAGAGAGGAGCTGGGGACCCAGCTGACATTCAGCATCAGTTACCAAATGTGTGAGTGAAAGAGGCTTCAGGTGATTTAGCTCAGAGCCTTCAGTCTGAGTTTTCCATCGGAGGCCCCAGACATCATGGGGAAGAGACTAGCCATCCCCACTGTGCTGTCTGGATTTCTGACCCACAGACTCCACTAGCATAACACCACCAGGTTATTAATCTGTTACACAGCCACGGTAACTGGGAAATATGTCAATCATGTGTGCGTAACCAAGTTTATACTGGCTCCCACTGACTTTGCACTTGAGAATTTCTCTTTAATAAACAAGTAACCTCACTTTCAAAAATATCTGTCTGTACTTCTGAAAACTAATTTTCCAAATTGTGAACAAATTATTTTGCCAGATTTTAAAAATTCACCTGTGTTCCCAGCACATGGTGCAAATTCCTGATTTGGTTATGTGTTCCATTAAAAACAAAACAAAACATGAATGAATCAGTCAGTCTCAGTGTCTGCTGACAGAGACCTTTGCTCTCCATGACCAGCTCCAAAGGTTTTACCATTACTGGCAGAAAATGCAAGTACTACCTTTTTTGGTGATTTTACTCTTCATTTTTTATTTTTCAATTACAGTTTCTTTTCAATATTATTTTGTATTGGTTTCAGGTGTACAGCATAGAGGTTAGACAATCATATACTTTCCAAAGTGTTCGCCTGCAATTTCCAGTACCTACCTGGCACCCCCCCGTACAGCATAGTGGAAAACAAAGGATGAACTGGGGTTGGAACCAAGAGCTAGAAGAGGACAGTATAGGGGAAGTAAACTTGACAGAGATTTGGGTAAGGCATCATAGAAAAAGTGAGCTTGGAGGAGGAATTAGGAGTTTATGAAATAAAGTGAGGGACAGGGAGGTTATTTGTATAAAATGCCAGCCACTGTTTTCACACAATGTTCTCGTACGAGAATGCCTGTGCTCATTCACAGACGCTGGGAAAGGCCATAGCAGTGCCCTGCCATTCTGGAACCTTGGCCATAGCTGGTTCAAGCGCAGTGAGCAACTGATTCCAAGGAGCTGATCCATTGGCTGCTTTGTACCATTAATCAGAATGTCTCTTGTAAAGATTTCAGATGAAGAGACACAGAGACTGAGAGAGTAGATGTTGCTGAAGCTGTTAAGGTCTTGAAGACATGGGGTGGGCAGCCACTGTGGACATCATACAAGCCAAAGAAAGTGGTCTACTGAGGAGAATAATAGGACAGGAGTATAAAGAGAACACAGGGCCCCAGGTAGGAACAGCCTGGTTCCTACCTTCCTGCCTGTCATTCTTGCTTTTTAACTCTGTGAAATTTTCTCTGCATTCTTCCAGTAAGCCCCTTTTAACAAAGAACTAGTTTGAATGGCTTCTCAATCTTGAAACCCAAGAATTTCGAAGGCCACAATAACGGGAAAGTGTGTAGAATGTATCGGAGACCTGAAAGAGTCTGGCACGTGTGGGCAACTGCAAAGTTCATTCACCTTCAAGAAAGCATTCCTTCCCACTGTGTGCTATTCACTCTGATAGATACTAGAATTCCCTTAATGAATGACAAACCTTTGACCTCACAGAGTCTGCACTGGATAACAGGTGCAGTCAGTGTTAAGGTGGGGAAATGACAGAGGGGCATGAATTCAGTTTTACCTCCTGGGCTAAGGAGTTTAGCCTTCGTTCTGTAGTTTATATGTTTTTCGTGGGGCATGTTACTCCCAAGGCACTGAAAATGGACTCTTATTGGAGGCAGGGTTCAAAAATCTTAGGTATTACAATGGTTTATCCACAATATTTAATATCAACCTTTCCTGAAAAAAATCTTAGTTCTTAATACTTAATTTTCAAGTTGGGTAGGAAGGGATAATGTACAAAAAGTTGTGAAAAAGTGCTTCTTTCTCTGTTTTTGTCTTTGTCTCTCTCTGTATTTAGCAAGAACCTTCTTTTTCTTTTTCTTTTTTAAATCCTTTTTTAAATTAATAAGACATACTTATTAATTTTAAACATAGAGAGGGAGGAAGGAAAGGAAGGACTGAGAGAGAGAGAGAGATTGATCAGCTGCCCTCCTCATATGCGCCCCAACCAAAGATTGAACCTGAAGCCTAGACATGTGACCTGACAGGGTATCAAACCTGCAACCTTTTGGTGGAGGGGATGATGCTCAGCTAACTGAACCACCCAGCCAGGGCGAGAGACTTTGTTTTCTTAATAATATATCCAGTTGAAGAGAAGAGACTAGATTTCCTCTTCACATAGCTTTGTTAAACAGCCATGGGAACACATGCTTTCCTATATCCGGAAGACTCATTTTAGTAGAGTTTATATTGGGAACTGTGACTACAGTTTTGGCAGAAATTATAGCCTGTCCTAGTATCTGCTCTCGTGTAAAAGCTGGTCCCTGCAGAAGGGAAAGGCCTTCTGCATGTGGCAGAACAGTTTTTCATCAGTCCTTAGTAAACGGTCTGGCCTTTTTAGGGATAATTACACAGCTTTATGTTAGTTGTAGACCTCATCTGTGAAATGTTTATATAGTTGCCTCTTTTCTTCTTTTTTGCCTTTTTAAGAATATTTTCCCTAAACCCAAAATATTATGATGAAAGAATTCACTTATATTTCTCTAGATTTATTCTTTTGTCCAGAAAAACCAATAGATTAATCCAAATTATTAGTGAAATAATTTGAAATAACCAAGTCTCCATCTCCTAAAAATTATTGTATTCCAAAATATGTATACATATATATCCTAAAAATATATATTCCAAAAAGGGATATGAGGCATTGAGATTAATTTTGATTTGATATTATCATTTGTCTGATAGCAGCATGAAAGTATTCATTGTTTTCAGGATCAAATACCCTACATTTCTAGACACACAACTTTCCCTTCTGAGAAGGTCAAGCTGTTATATTTTTGTCTCTTTGTTAGTTACGGCGCATTTATGCATCTTTTTTTAAGTTTGAAGGCAATTCTATTTGCCAAGGGCATATGTCAGTCATTGCTCATTAGAAGGCATATACTTTATTAGTAGGCAGAACAATTCTGGCCTTAAGTTATGTTCCTGATTTTTAGATCAACCATTCACTGTTTTTTTTTTTCTTTTGCCAACAAAATGACAGTGTCATTAGGTTGCGCCATAAAGTCAGTGGGGACAAACTGGGTTGTTTGTTGAACTGGGACCTCCCTGGTTTTGTATAAATGAGCACTCCTTTTTATTCTGTACAGGTTTTTGGCAAGCATTCTATTAAGTTGAAATGCTTGATATTAAAGTACTAACATTTTTATACAGAAATGCTGCCTAGTAGAAACTCAAAATGCCTTTCCACTGATCCACTAATCAAACTATCTTTGCCCTTCAACAAGTGGTTAAAAAGATGGAAGGTTATTAGTAGTATATGTGTTGAAAAAATAACAGAGAAAATGGAATTTATTTGTTGTTCTATATATTGTAAAATGGTTTAAATGATGAATAGCATGGACAAAGACTTAATTGTCACACTATATCTTTGAAGTGAAGACTACTTGGCAATTTTTTCACTTAAACTTTTGCCCGTGGTATCTGACTTCTTTGAGGAATTGAAAAAAAATTGTATTTTTGCAGATTAAAAATGTTAACATTCCCCCTCATTTTATGTTTAGATTTCTTCACAGAAAGGTATCATGGGACATTTTGAGAGGCATTTTATGCAGAAGCCGACCAAAGGTTAAATTCCAGTGGCAATATTGTAATGGCGGGTGCTCTCGGGGGTGGATGGGGCACAAGGTGATGAGCCCACCTCAGGTTTCACATGAGTATTCACTTCAGAGTTTTCTCTTCTGTGACATCAGTCTATGCCCGACTGGCACAGTTCTTATGGGGAGATTTTTCTGTGGAGGTTGTAAAGGTCCAGATGAAAAATCTCTTTGACTCCGGTGGGTCCAGGCTCCCTGAGGAGAAGATGCCAAGGAAGGCAAGTCCTCTGGCACATTGCTTTTCCCTTTTGAGTAAGTCCACACCTGACCTTGGTGGCTTGACCACTCTTTAGTCAATGTTTCCCAGTGACCTTGTGTTCATTGGCATCCTTGACACACACTCAGCCAATTCCATATGCCATGTACTAGCAGGTGGCTTAGAGATTTGGCGTCTGACTTTAAATATCACCTCCACCATCTACTACTAACTGTGTGACTTGGGATAACTCACTTGATTTTCCCAGCCTTACTTTTCTCATCATTCTCATCCGTATAGTTTATGAGAGAATTAAATTACACCATGTAGATGATGTACCAAGCACAGATCTAATATGTATTGGGTTGGTCAAAGAGTCCATTTAGTTTTTTCATAAAATAAAAGACACATTTTTCATTTTCACCAGTAACTTTATGGATTTGGATATTTCCAGTATGTCAGCTGTCGCTCATGTGATATAATATTGATTGTTTGTTCTCAATTAATGCCTCTATTTGATCGCTGTCAACTTCAACTGGTCTACCCCACCATGGAGCATCGTCCAGCGAGAAATCTCCAGCATGAAACTTTATAAACCACTTTTGACATGTTCAGTCAGTCGCTGTACCTTCTTCATACATTGCACAAATCTTTATGTTGCATTTCCATTGCATTTTTACCTTTCTTGAAATAATAATGCATAATTTGCCAGATATGTTGCATATTTTCTTCCATCTTCATTCTTAAAATGACTACACAGAAATTCATCAATTGTGATGTTTTTTTAAAAATGCACACTGATAATGCCAGCTGTCACAATAAAATCTAACAAAACAGTTTCAAATGAAGTTAAAGACAAACTAAGTGCTACTAGACCCATCTTATGGAAAAACCAAGTGAACTTTTTGGCCAACCCAATATACTCATCACTTCTTTCCTTATAACAAGTAACCCCCAAACTTATCAGCTTTAAACAGCAAACATTTCACACAGTTTGTGAGGGTCAGGAATCCAACAACAGCTTTGTTGGGTAGTTTCAGTTCCCCCGTGAGGTTGTAGTTAAGTTATTGGCCAGGGCTGCTGTCTTTGAAGGGTTGACTGGGATAGGATGATCCACTTTTAAGCTCACTTTATGGCTGTAGGCAGGAGGCTTAAGTTCCTCCACACGTGGGGCTCTCAGTAGGGCTGCTCGCGATGCTCATGACACAGAGCGAGTGATGTGAGTGATGTATGAGACAGAGAGGCCTGACTGTATAATCTAAACTCCGAAGCGGCCAAGCATCACTGTCACTGCAATAGCCCTGCTGCAGTGGAGGATGGGAATGGAGGGCCTGGGTGTCAGCAGATGGAGATTTGGGGGAGCCATCTTGAAGTCTGCTGTCATAGTTACCTCTCTTGCTAGAGTTCCTGTTTTTGCAGCATTGCCTCACCAGTGGTTGACAAGAATCCTTGCCTAGATTTGAAATATCCCAGTATATTTTGATGTGTATTTCCTCTCTCTTTACACCTCAATTTTCATACTGAGCCATTCTTTTAAGAAAGAATTCTCTTCCCTTTCAATGTGAAGAAAAACTCGCCAGTGTATAAAAACAAAATTATCGTTCACCATCTCTTTCTAATGTGTGGCATGCAGTGAGATTTAACTGCTTTGTTCTGTTAGAATAGTCTATTCTCTGTGGAGGGCCATTTAAAAAAAATCACTCTTTTAGCCTCTGCCACAGATATAAAAACTTACCTCTCTGAAGTTCATCAAGTGAAATGGACACAGATATGCCACAAAGACCACGAAAACAAAAATAACACAGCTACAATCTCAGCCTGTGGAAAGGAGATAAGTTGGAATAAAACTATAGTAAAAATGTCCAGAAAACATATGGCACTTTTTAGGAGGGCGACGGGGAAAGTCGGAGGATAAAATGCAGAGCACAGAGCTTAGGGATCACTGTAGGGAAACGAAACACCTCAGAGCACTTTTATGCAAAACACTCCAGTGTTTTGGGGCCAACCTCAAAAAAAGTCAGGAATACACAACTCTGTAGGGCACTAAGGAGAGGAAGCTTCCAAAATGGGCTCTCATGAGTCTCATAAATGGAAACATTCTCCAACTTACAAGACAACAAGAGAATATGAATACGAACTCCTGGTTGGAGTTGCCTCCCCCCACCCCTGCTGTGCCCGGACCCTCAGTCATTTCCTAAAGGAAAGGGCTGGGAATTGATGATACTAAATTGACAAGTCCAAATAAGCCTGTAGGTGAAACAGACAGTATCTTTGCAGACTCTTTAAAAATCCGAAGCAAAATAACGTAGCTTTCAAGAGTTACACTAAATAAGAGTTATACAAAACCAGTTTTGAGTCTTGGCTCTGGTCCCATAACTGACATTTTAGGAGGCTTGCTTGGCCTCTCAGAGCCTCATTCCCTCAT
Source organism: Trachops cirrhosus (assembly GCA_028533065.1). Taxonomy (NCBI): domain Eukaryota; kingdom Metazoa; phylum Chordata; class Mammalia; order Chiroptera; family Phyllostomidae; genus Trachops; species Trachops cirrhosus. Next base: position 69,065,328 of record CM052548.1, on the reverse strand, counting down.
ATGTAAAACACAACCCCCCCCTCAACACATGGTGGGTACTTTGTGAATTGTGGCTATTATGAATAGCGAACATTTTTTTAAAAAAGACCTTGGTGCCTGCCTTTTCAGGGTTTAAAAGTTCTAAGTGAAATGGAGGGCTCTATGATAAACTTAAATCTTGTTAGTGTGAAATGAAAAATAATTAAACTCAATCCTCCTTTCAGTTCAATGATACATCAAGGCTCAATAAATATTTTTTGGATTGATTAACTTCTGATTGCATATGATATCCTATTTATGGCTATACTTATAAACTTCTGATGAAAGTATCTATCCATAGTGCTAACAGCTTATCACTTCTTCCTCCTTATTTACTAGCACAGCGCTTTGCACATAGGGAATGCTCAAAAACATTAATTTACATGGAAGGGTATGCAAAGAGTTACTACAATCTAATTCTGGAATTCAGGTGCCACTTTCTTTCCCTATTGTCCCTTACCCTCATTTAGCCATTAATATACAGGTGGGCAGAAGTAAGTTTATAGTTGTGAGTATGGAAGACAGTCCAATAATTAATAAACAATAATATAATAATAAAGTTTGTTTTACATACTCACAACTATAAACCTACTTTTGCACAATCCTACTTTTAACATTTGATTTGGAACCTGGATCTTCCATAAGAGGCTACAAAGGCCTAATTAAGCCGTTAATGCATTACTTAATTTTCCAAACTTGGTAACTGCCTAGACTCAGTGATCTGTCAGGGCTCATTAGCACTTCTCCCTGAAGGGGGAGAGCGAAAAAGGCTGAAATGCAAATCTGTGAATTTATAAGCCCATGCAAACTCTTAAGCCCAAGAGAAATTGTAAATCAGCATGAAACTAGATCAAAACCAAATTTGTTGGTTTTTCTTATCTGCATGATCTGTTTCCAAGCATCTTTGATAAACAAGACTTGACACCACATCCCTTCTTTGGGAAAATGTGGGGGGCGGATACTGGTGACAGTGGTTTGTGAGATGAGGGGTTTCAGGTGTGCGTGGCCTTGTTGCTGTGAGCTGACTCCAACATTAGACACTTACATTAAAATAAAATGCCAGAATCAATTTTCCAGGAAAGATGAGAAATGGGGTGACATATTGAGTGTTCAGTCACTGAACCATTCAGTAATTATGGATCGAGTAACCATGATGTGATGGTATCTTTTGAAATCCTATGGATTGTGTGAAAACGAAGGAAATGCTGGTCCTCATCTCAGAGTTTTCCAGTGCAGCAGCAACAATAAGACAAGCGGCTGGATGATGGCAGGTGTTGGCTGTCCCGGCTGGGGCAGCAGTTGCCTTTCGTGGCACCCCATGACAGCGGACGTTGACGTCACTTGCTTTCGATGTCCAGATTAGGGATCTTCCTATACCTGATTCTGTTTTTGAATAGCAAATAATCATAGGACCTTATAAAATGGTTCTGGCTCTATCTAATAAAAAATCTGTCCAATTTTCATTATTATTTGAAAAAATAAAACAATAACATTGCGTTACCATTGTAGGACATTTTATCATCTTCAAGGGCATTTAACTCCACTGCATTTTACTAGAGCGTTCTAACAACCCTGTGTGTGCAGCCGGAAAGGCATTTTATAGCTGGAGACACGGAGGCTGAGGGCTGTTCGGTGACTGCCAGGGGACAAGTAGCACGGGTCTTGACCAGGCCCTCTGACGTGACATCCAGGCCCTTCCACACGAATATGTTAGAATTGCCCAAGGAAACAGTCTGTGTATAAGACAGCCTTAAATAAGTCGACTGTAGCACTTTCTGTCTAGTTCTCATTTATGTAGACAAGTAGCTAAGTGTGTTCACTTTAATTCAATATGATGTCTGTGAGTGGGAGTGAGGTCTTTCTCTGTAGACCCCTAGTTGACTGTTTAGATCTGTGTTGTATCCCTCCTCTTTACACGTGCACAGGCGATGACTGTGGCAAAGTGTGACTGCAAACATTGGAAATAGACCTGTGGCTAACACACATGGTCATGAGTGGCAGTACCTTTTAGAAACCTTGATGAAGGGAATGTTTTTATGACAATGTTTCCTGCCGAATGTTTAATGAGAATGTTTCAGGAGCAGTGCATTCTGTGCACAGAAGGGACGATCTTTGTCAGCATGTTGCTCGCCTTGGATGAGAAATAAGACGGTGAAGGAGGCTGCTGTGCCCCCTGCCCTCATAGAGATCACATCCCGGTGCAGAAAGTGGGCCGTTCAAATTCAAACCCCACATCAGTGACCTGTGGCACCCTATTTCCTAGTGAAGGAGAAAGAGCGTTGAACTACAAACCAGAAAACTTGGGTTGAAATCCCAGCTCCATTGTTACTAGTTATTCAAACTTGGGTACCTCCCTTAGCTATTCTGAGCCCCAATATGCTTTTCTGAAAATGGGGAAAATCAGATCTTCCTGATAGACTTGTTGCAAAGGTCAACATGACCCAGCTGAAGACATATAAGGGACACTCAACGAGTGGCATTTTATTTTTATTCGTAGTAGGATATGGAGAGTAAGCACAGGGCCAAATCCAATCACGTGTAGAAGAGCGCTTGGTTAACTGTAAACACTGTAAGTAAAATGTGCTGATGTGTTTATGATTGATGACTCTTTTTTATCAGCTTTTTAATTTTAGGTATGCCATGCTACTTTCTGATCCCAATCTATTTACTATCTAGAAGTTGTGGGCGAGTTGGTGGGTAGCCAGGAAAGATGCCGGCTAGCAGAGGAGCAGATGGAGGTGCAGGCGGCTGTTGGTGTGGAAGCTGCCGCCGAGGCAGCTGCTCTGGGGATAAAATCCGGCGGGGGGAGGGGGAGGGCTACAGGCTGGGCAGGGTCGGGGAGCAGCCACAGACACTGGGGGGTGACCTGTCTCAGGGAAGCTGGATGTATTCAGTGCAGCAGGATGACTCAGAAAAGTCTGCAGAGCTTTAGAAATGCTCATTACTTGGTCGGGAATATGGCGAAAGGACTCGAATGAGGTTTGCCTTATTCAGAGATGTTCTTTGTAGGAGAAGAAAGAGAAACAGAAAACAGTTCCAGATATTTCGGTGGGCATTGTGTAGTTCTCCTGCTTTCTCCCCTTGCTTGGCCCTCCCGAGAGGAAAACAGTTATCCCCGAAACTGAAAAGCCTGCGTCTTTGACATATCTGCTGGAGGGATACCACCATTCAAACCATTCTTCATCATTTTAATTATGCTTTTGAAGCCTCACATGTGTTGCTATTTTTTAAAGATATTTCTAGGTTATGTCTCCATGGGTTACGTGGAACTCACCTTTTTGCCATTGTACTATTTTGATGATAGATTGTTAGCTAGGTTTAGCCATCATTACTGTGCACTTACCAGTCTGTGTAACAGCTCTCTATTCAGGCATTTTTATCATTTAAATTCACAGAGACTCTTTAGAAAGTGGGTGTTATTCCTCTTTTGCTAATTGGGGCATGAGGTTTGGAGAGGCTAATTTTTTCCCCAGTTTCTATAGTTCATATGGGATAAAGCTATAGTTTCCACCTCAGTCGTTTGCCTCTGAAGCCCTGGCTTGAGCCCCTGTGGCATAAAACAATCCCCGTTTTTCAGAGGGGTCAGTGCATCCATCTTCTGTGTTTTATTTATAACGGAACAGGTGCTCTCTGCCTTCTTTATTGAGATATTTTTTCAGAGTAGGAGGAAGGAAAGGAAAAAGCATTTATCGTCCACATACCATGTGCCATATCGCTTCGCAAATATTTTCTCACGAGTCTCAAAACAATTCAAAATGGATATTTTACTTCTGTCTCACTTAGAGAAAGGATTATTTCTTTGAGGAAACTGCATAGAGAAGTTGAGTAGTTTGTCCAAGTTCACCATGTTTATTTACTTTTCATCTAATATTTATACACATCTAGCAATTGCCAGAAACTGGGCCATCCCGGGTTTCAAAGAAGAATGACGGTCTCTGATCTTATGAGCTTCAAAGCTACTGGAGAGGACAACACATATCATGAGACAATTAAAAAAAATTCAGTAGCATGAAAGCAGTTTGTTCCACACTGAGTGTGAACACATAGGGGACCACAGCCCACCTGAAAAGGGCCAAAGGAGGCAGTCTTCACTGTGCTTTTCTCCTTCCCTAACTTAGTTTTCACTCCACTACCCCATGGTACCTTCTAGAATAAGTGCAGTCTGTGTACTGAATGAGTCTGAGAGGTGGCCAGACACCCAGTTTGTACAGGGAAGCAGTGATCGAAAACAAAAGTAGGTGCAGTTTTTAACACCATCCGTTAATCTTAACTGGGTTCCCATTTTCTTGAGTTCCAGAGCAATACTGGGCTGGAAGGGAAGCAGTAGTCCCTTTAGCAGAGGTTGAAGAGCAAAGAAGAAGCCAGGTCAAGATCCAGAAGCACATAAAACAATCCAGCAACTGGAACTCTGGTGGACCATCTCCCATTGCATTTCTAAGCGTTTATCTATTGGGCCAAAGAGGGTATGAACTTCTGTGTCCTTGGCTTTTCTCTCTGAATAGAAAGTTAATTAAAGGGACATCCTTCTGCGGGTGGTGGAGGCGGGGGGAGAGATTTTCTTTCCCATTCATCAGATGTTTATATGTGTTGGTCCATGTAGACGGAGAGTTCTCTTATGAATTTTTGGCAACTGTGGCTTGGATTAAATTCCCTTAATATGCAAAGCTCGAGTAAACACTTTAGCTTTATTATATGCACCTTTTTCTCTCTCAGTCCTGCAGCTGTTTGGGTTCACACTAAAAAACTTTGAGTTTCCAAATAAAGGACTTTTCTGACCAACATTTTGGAGATGACTACCACCTGAGTCTTCAACATCTGAGGGAGCAGGCATGTAGCTTCTGAAGGTCACTGGGTGGAGCGACCTGCCGTGTGCCAGCGCGAGATGCGCAGTCTCTCCTGCAGTCTGGCTGTGGTCTGCTGCAGGTCAGCTAATACTACTGTGCATGTGGGTGGTGAATGCTTCAGGACCTTAGACAATCCTCTGAGAGATTTTAAGGCACCCGCACATAGTGTTGAGTTCACTTTCATGAAAATATTAACAGCTAATAAAATTATTTGGAAATAAGACCAATTTATTACAATATGGGTATTCATCATTTTGTCAAATTACCTTTCTTTTCTGAATATTTTTTAGCATGTTTTCTTTTTTTTTTTTTTTTGGTGAAGTACCAATGTCTCAGAGATTTATTTCCTACTGTGGTTCAATTTTTTGACCAGAACTTGGTCAGAATTTTAGCATAAGGAAATATATTTAATTGGTTGGCAGATGATAGTATCTTTTTTGGCATTGTTTGCTCTTTTCAAAGGTCATCATATGGTAAAAATTATAAAGTTTCAACAATTATCAGTATTTATATATTAATAATATCAAAATACTTTCTTTAGACCATTTTTATAATTTGTTGGATTTTCAAATCATTCACTTGATTCAGATTGTTCCTTTTATGAAGTAGCTTAAAGTCACTTAGGAATTAAGAGCATTGGATAGCTTAAGTTATTGTTAGAGAATTGTAATGTCTGCCATTCATCTGGAGGCTGGTGATTCAAGAATTCTGCTTTCACTTAATTTTAATGAAAAACACTTCTACTCAAAATACTGCTCAATGCCCAAATAATTGCTTACATTGCATATAGTTATTTTTGCTAAAGGCGAAATAGCTAAGGCCATAAATTATGATGACAGGCACATGGTTTGCTGACTGAACTATATAAAATATTGTTTTCATCCTCATGTCAGCTCTGGTACATTCATCTCTACATTAATTCCTTAGGGATCTTGTGTAAGTTATAGTTTTGAAAAACATCCCCATCACGCTGAGCTCTGTCAGCGTACCTTCTCTTTACTGACCATATTCTTCTGCTGAAAGAAGAGATAGAAACTGTGAGTTATGTCTCAGCTGCACTTGGGTAAGCCATGCCAGAAAAAGTTATAGAGAACCTACATATTCATAGCCACACACCATTTTAGTTTAAGGTGGATAATTTGTAGTCTTACACCTGCAGCACTGCAAGGTAGTTATAAAGAGTACACAGAATTCATTCCTATAAATATATGTTCATTTTATATCCTTTACAAGCTATTTCATAGATTGCTGACCCAAAAAGTCCATTAGTACCAATGACATGATTAATAGACTAAGTTAGAATGTTTAGCAGCTCATTGGAGATGACATATTTTGCCAATTTAATTTACACATTTCTTACTATATACATTATGCACATTTTTCTAAGATTATGGGTTTTGATCTTGCCTTAATATGCCTTTCTATCATAAAATATTATTTCTTTTTAGGAACACATTAAGTGGTCAAGATGTTTTTAATAAGCATATCTTGAATGTAGGGCCCATACTACCTCACCTGTTCTGAAACTGGAGCTTTTTTTTTCCTTACTTCCGGCACATGTCAAGGGAAATGGCAGGGTCCCGGAAACAGAAAGGCATTAATGGATTATTCATTTTCTTCTAATGTTTTTGATACTTCCCAAATGGAGAATAGTTCAGGGGACACAATATACTATAACAGTTTGATTATCTTGTATAAAAGTATATTCTCCTGGAAAATGACATAATAGGCTTAGCACACGTTAGTCTGTTTTTTTCACTTTTGTCTAAATATTTGTTTTATTATTTGAAGGAGGGCAAAGTATGCCAGTTATAGTTTGAGTATTTATTTTATTTATACTCTTGATCTCCAATGAAATAAGATGAAGAAAAAAGGAGAGAGTTATGATCCTTAGTTTTTTTAAAATTTTTTCTCAAGTTTAACATTGAAATAGCAGATTCAAAAGAGGTCAGCTTCTTTCAGTATGAGATTCTATATTTTGAAAGTGTGCATGTGCTTGTGTGTTTTATAATAGTGACAATTTATGCATATATTTCTAGGATATTCTGTTTCAAACAGATTTTAAGGAGGCAACTCTTAAAATTTGACACACCACAGAAACTTATCCAATCACAATATCCAAGTAGTTCATCAGACACCTGGGTGATCCAGCGTTAGCCTGATTCTTCCACTCTTCAGTCTGCAGCGCTGTCTGGACAACCACGCTCACCTTCACGCCACAAGGCCCTCTGCTACTTACCTGCAGGGCTAGAGAGATGAGCAAGATAGTTGTGCTCTCAATGAGCTTACAATTCAGGAGAAGAAAACAAGATGAACATATGAAATGTATTGGAATATTTTGAAATATAAACTGAAATAGGGTCACATCTCATAAGCCATAGGGTTGAAAAGAAAAAAAATTAAATGTGATGTGAAATTGAGAATTTTTTTCATGTGGATATATACTTTAGATGAGATACATAAAAAAATAAATGTAGAAACCTACATGTTTTGTCTCATGCCCCTGCTATAATGGGGAAAACTTTGATTTTTAAATACATGTGCCTAATTGTTTTTCATTTGAGTTAAACAAGCCTTTGTTGGAGCTAACTCAATAAAATATTTCAGTAATCAAATATTTGGGAAACATTGCAGAGATAATGTTTCAGGTTAAAAAGGAGAGCCTCACACGACCTGGTGCGTGGTTTTTGTGCGGCTTAACGAAGGTGAGGTGTGGCGCTTGCACGGTTACCAGCACGGCCTCAAAACACGCCAGTGTTTTCAGTCACTGTGACGGGAACCACCTTTGTGCTTTACACTTAGAAAAAATGATGTATGCACAGGGTCTGAATAAATAGTAAAACCTATTTTGGGCCCAAATATTTTAGTTCTGAAGGAATATTTAATAGGTATTTTATAGAACTAAATAATCATTATTGATTGAATTTAATGAATGTAAGGTATCTCTCATTCAGAAGTACCCAAATCCAAAACACACGGTGTTGTCTGGCATTGGCTTGCTGCCAGAAATTGTGCTGTGACTCTGATCTAACCTGGTTTTTTTTTTTTCCGGGTGATTCCAAATAGTTCTTGAGACTCGCTCAGGGGCCATCCAGCTCCTAGGAAGCCTTATGTCACTGTGGCTAAGATCCCAGACTCTGGTGACAGACTGCCTAGGTTCAAATCCAGACTCCTTTACTCACTATTTTATGACCTTGGGCAAGTTGCTTTACCTGTTTCCCATCTGTAAAATGTTGAACATTCTATTACATATCTCATAGGGATGTTGTGAGCATATGCTAAGATAATATAGTTAAAAGTGAGTTTTTAAAGTGTTTGGTAAGTAGTAAGGACTCAGTTATTGAGAACTTAAAAATAAACTACATAGAGATATAGATAAATAGGTTTAAAAACAATGTGCCTGAAAGCTTTCTTCCTATAGTATGGCTTTTTTCAGATTTTTATATGTTGTCAAAGTATATGATGTATTGGTTTTGCTAAATTTAAAGGATAATTATTAGAGACTTATTGGAAGATCAAAGTAGTGGAATTTTCTGGTACAGAATTATAATATATGATATCTCCCCAGTGGGGCAGATGTTAATAATTCCTAACTACCCATTACTAAATACTCCATTTCTACTCTATGTGAAATACATAAATTCTAAAAATCTGGAGACATACCTAATTTAAGCACAAAATCTTAACCATTTCTCGAAAGTCACCACCACAGAATGTACAGCAGACCAAATTTAATCTGCTTGTGTCTGTCCGGCAGAGCGACGCAGGGGGTCACCTGTGCTGCCCACTGTGTTTACTGCCTCGGTGACTGGTGCCCGACACTGGGACCCTCCAGCCAACCCTTAGCCCAGCCTGTAGGATCCCAAGGAGCCTTTTTTACCCCCCACAGTCACACACAAGGGATGTGGTAAAAACCTCAAGGGATAGAGATAGCTTGCACGTATCTATTTTTACACACACAGAAAAGTTCTTGGTTATTTTAATTTTGGTAACAGGAACAACCTGCTAGGTGGACTCTTGACATCATAAACTATTCCTTCTGACCTCTGCGTGGGTCAGCGGACTGTGATCTCTGCAGAATTTAGGATTAATTGCACCGGGAAAGAACCCCTCTGAAATCTAAAATGTGGGCTTGGTCATTAGTTCATTTTTCATGCTGTGAAAACTATATTTGGCATCATTAACAGCTGCTGGCATGAAGTGTTCAGCACTAAAATACGATTGGTGAACACTGTTAATTTTATTTCATGATATTGCTTGCAATTATGGAGATGTTGATAGATCAATTTTCGTCTCATCTAAACTCTAAACGAAGAAATAAAGTAGTCTATAATCACATGTCCCTTCTATTTGAGACTTTGCTCATTTTCTTGGTTTTCAATTTTTTTAATTCTACAATGGAAAAGAAATCTCTTTTCGTGATGTTCCTTCAACATAACATCGTGATCACTTACCATTTCCTAAGTGATTCAAGCAGCAATATTGTTATTAGAGTATTTCCACTGAAAGGCAGGCTCTGGAATTTCAGTGCTGATTAGAAAAAAGCATACTAATGACCTCTCGACAACATCTAGCTGAGTCAGGGACAGGTGAATCTGGCAGAGTGAGAACAGGAAGTTCACTTCTAAATTGTGAGCTAACTTAAATAGAATCATTTTGTTACTGCCTTGGTTCTTATGGCGGCCACCATGGTGGTTTCTAAGCGGAGGCAATAGAATGAGCCCACATAGTCATTAGAAAGTCTGAGTGGACCCCCTGTGTTGTATGGTGTCTGAGTAAGGTAACAGCCAGCCCTCAAAAATCCCCAGCTAAACAAACGTCCCTCAACCCCAAACTTGGCTTGTAACATTTGCCATGGTATAGACACTCCCACCGCAGTCATGTTCCCGTCACCAACAGGCTGTCACTGAATGTGGACTTGGAGAGATGCACTCACGGAGCAGTCCCATTTGACATTCTGCTCCCTGGGCTATGTGGCTAGATGGCATTCGCTTACCTCTTTCGCAGCAGAGGAATACTTACTGCCATCAAGTCATTGCTATGCCAGCGCCCTTGTTAGGATAAAAACTAACACCTGCAGGCTCACCTTTAGGATTTGTGCTTTGACAGATATGTGGAAAGGATAAGCTGGCACAACAAAGAGGGAAGAGGTGACGGCTTGTGACCCAGTTTAGTCCAGATTGCCAATAGTGAGCAGATTTGGGGCAGTCCACCTCACTCAGTATTTCACCATTCACCAGACCATTTTTGAATGCCTACTGTGTACCAGACATTGGAAGATAGGATGGTAAACAGTCTGCCTTAAAAAAGCTTACAACTTAGTGGGAAAAATAAAATGTATTAATAACAGAGAGAGGAAAGAACTAGCATAGCTGAGGAAACACATGGGAAGGAAAGGGAAGGTGATCTTGCGGAGTTTGGAAGGTTTCTGGGAAGAGGTGGTTGCGTGCTGAACAGGAAAGGGGGAGAGTAGAGAAGCAGAGAGGGGTGAAAAGATAAGCATCTTTGATTCCAGATCTCAGGTTTCAGTATTTCTCCATTAACTATGATATTTATTACAGGCTTTCTTTTCTTGTTTTAGAAATCCTCTGTCATATCAACAACAATTTTCTTCCATTCTGAATTTGCAAAGTTTTTATCATAAATAAGTGTGGAATTGTATCAGATATTTTCCTACACCTATTGAAATAATTGTATTTTTTTCTGGTACCCTTTAATGGCGTGAATTAGAGTGATGTATTTTCAGATGTTAGGCCAACATTATATTTCTGAAAAAAAATTTCAGGTGTTAAGTCAACACATAATTACATACATGCTCATATGTGTGTGTGATTTTTTGAGTCTATGCTAATGAGATTGTCCTGTAGTTCCTTTTTTATAACACCTACGTTGGGTTTTCATATCCAAGTTAGATTGGTCACATAAAATGCATTAGTAAGTGGTTCCTTTCTTTTTCCTCTCTCTTTTTGGGAGCGTTTGTATAACATTACTGTAGTGTCTTCCTTTCCTATTTGAGAGAATTCAATAGGTAAGCCATCTTGGGCTGAATTTCCGTTGTGGGAATGCTTTTTAATTCACGGTTCTATTCATTTGAAAGATTTAAATATTTGGGTTTTCCATTCTTCTAATGTTGATTTTAATTTGTGATTTTCCAAGGAATTTGTTTAGCCATTTAATCAAATTGTCAAATTTATCGACATAAAGTTGTTTCTCTTATCATTTTCACACCTGCGCGATCTCTCTATGTCCCATTTGATTTTACACCTGATATTTATCATTTGTGCTGTAACTTTTTTGCAGGCTTGTGAGCTGTTTCTTAATTAGAGTAGTCTTTTCCAAGAAGAAACCGTGGGCTTTATTTTCTGTTTATTATTTATATTATTTATTTTTTCCAGTTTTTACTTTCTTTAGATTTGATTTGCTCCTCATTTTTTAACTTCTTAAGTTGGAAGCTTAGATTATTAATATTTAATCTTCCTAATATATGCATGTAAGCCTATAAATTTCCCTCTAATCAGATCTTTAGTTATATTCCCTATGTTTTGATATGGATATTTTCAATCCCATTTAATTAAATTATTTTCTAAGTTTCACTGTGACTTTTCCCCTTTATCCTTAGGTGATTTAAAAGCATACTGCTTAATTCCAAACATTTGGAGATTATATAGTTATTTTTCTATACTTCAGTTTTAGCTTAATTCCACAATGGACAGGGAATATAAATGCATTGCATGATTTTGGTACTTTGAAACTTGAGACTTGTTTTGTTATTCATCATATGGTCTGGTTTTTAAAAAAACTCAATGTGCACTTGTACATAATGTATATTTGCTTATTTTCAATGCATTGTATTATAAATGCTAATTAGGCAACTTTGTAAAATATGCTTGTCAAATCTTGTCTACTCTCACTGTTATTTGTTTTTGACTGTTCTGTCAGCTGCAGGAAAGCTATGTTAAAACCTCCAACTTTGTGGATTTAGCTTTTCTTCATATAACTTAAGGCTGTATTATTAACTATGCAAATTAAGAATGTTTATGTCTTTCTGGAGGAATGACTCTTTATCATGATATTTTCTTATTTATATCTAATAATGCTTTAAAGTCTAAATCGTTATTCATATAAGAATAATTTGCCTTTCAAATTATAATAGATTATTCAGTCCATTTAAATTAGATGTAGTTACTGATACATGATAAATGCATCCTGTTTGGGTTTGATAGAACTTCTCAACCTTATGACTTGTTATCTTTTGTCTGAAAATTGGTGATATATATGTGTATATATATATATATATATATATATGTATTCAGATATTTCTTCTGCCCCAATATCTTCCTATCCATTTCTTTTGGGATTCTAATCAACTGTATGTTACCCTCTATACCATGTATTTGTGCTTTTCTACAGTTTCTATTTTTTTCTCTCCATGCTTCAGTCCAGTTATTTTCTCCTGATCAATTTCCTATTCATTAGTCCTCTTCTTCCATGTCTGTTCCACTCTTAAGCCCATCTACTGTTTCACATTTCAGTTATTAAATAACTTCCAGCTCTAAAATTTTTATTTTATGCTTATTCATTGGCTTCGTTCTATGGTGAAATTCTCCATCTTGTCATCTGTTTTATTAAACGTATTAAAGACATTTCTTTTAACATCAGTATGTAACTGCTATATTTAAACCGTCTGGTGAGTCAGTTTCTGCTGTCCTTTCAGTTTTCAGACATTTGATCTTGTCTGTTGTATGCATGGTAATTTTGGATTGGGTAGCAGGCATGTTGTATAAAAGCATTTTCAAGGCTCTGGATGACGATGTATTAACCTAGGAAGGAACTGAAGTGGGGATAGGTCTGCTTGGATCCACATAGAACTGAGGTGACTCAAGGTTGCATTTCAGACTTTGTGAGGGCTTGCTCTTTTCAGTTTATCCTTCTCCTACAATACAGCCTGCCGGGGGTCTCCACTGTGGACCCTTTTACTTTCTGTGTCCCAGTTCCGTGACACTGTTGAAAGCTCTTAGCCACTGCTCTCTGCCCAGCCTCTGTGCCCTGTGCTGCTTATGAATAGGCAACTGCCTCATGTGAAATGCATTTCCCTTCTTTATACACCATGATTCCTCAATTTCTAGCTGCCTTAGTCATTCTCCGGTGCCTTCAAACATTTCCTCTGTCTGGGATTCCTAGTTGTTGTTGGAAGTATTAGTGTGATATAAGCTACTGTTGTAACTGGAATCAAAAATCCTTCCATTGAAGAATTGTAAGCCTTGGAATGACATCATCTGATTGCATATTAGATTTTCCTGAACATCAGTAAGCTCATCGGCCAATGAAGGATTTTGATAAAAAGTGTTCTTGAAAGCCCCTTTGAACTCCTATATTTGCAAGTCTTAAAAGTATCAGTGGTATGTCATACCATTATTTCAAGTTGCAAAAAGCCCAAGGCTCTTAGTATTAGTAACATACAGTTAGGAAGGAGTAAGATCTGGGGGAAATGGCCTAGATTTCATCCAAGGTGTCTTCTTGTGTGGCTTCTCTACTGCACTTCTTGCCAGCTTCCCGCAGCATCCTCTTGTTTCCGAGCCCTGGCTGTCTGGGGACCCAGACTGTTTTTCCAGTAGCCTGACCACTCTCTGCCCATGAAGTGCCGCCTCATTCCACATCATGTGCTGAAGTGTTTCTACTGGAGAGTAAGCGCCACCCCACACCCTGCCTTTTTCCAACACACATTTAAAAAAACTCCTGGTCCCTCACTATGATTGTTTTATCAAGCAAATTCACTTCGAAGAATAAAAGCTCCTATTGGATGTTGCATTCTCAGAGTAAAGAGTGTGCACTTTAACGACTGAGCAGGATTCGTTGGTACGACAAAAAGCAGAATAGCGTTTCTGGCTCTATGAAGAGGAGTAGCTGTGTGGAGCCTTTTCTGGTGTTTGTTCAATTCCACCTGAAAGTGCTTGACTGTCCTGCAGACAGTAAAGTGTGGTTCTGGGTCTCAGACAAACTGCGAGGATGTCGTTGTTCAGACCTCGGGTCCTTGCGAAATAAGGCAAAGTTGAGTTTATTCCTCAGTTAAAATGGAGCTGTGACCTTTCTTATTTAAAGGATTGAGCTCCTCTTTAAATAGTTTTTAAAAGTTCATTATAATGCAAATAATATTTATTATATAAAACTATGAAAAAATAGAATAAGAAAAAAGCAGTAGAATTTCTCTAGCTCAATAACTGGTTAATTTTTAAAAATTTCATCTTTTCTTTTACACAGTCTCTACGTGGTTGGAATCATTCATAACTTGGGTTTTTGAATATTGCTTTAAAATTTGTACTTAAATTATATGCATGTTTTTCATGTTTCTATAAACTACTTTGTAAGCATTATTTTAATGGCATATATATATTACATTTTATTATGGTACCTGCTCTTTTTAAGTAGATATTTATTTAACTGTTTCCTTATTATTGGATTTATTTTATATCATAAATAACATTCTTGCAAGAAAGTATTTTTTAAGAAAATGGTTATAAATTGCCAAACTAAGATATTTAACTTCCTGTTATCCTATCATTACCCTTGAAACATACCTAAATTTTTCTTTAGTATATTTCATTTTCTTCTTCTTATTTCTAAAAACTGTATATATGTCTTATTAGACATATATTATTCCTTTACCACTTCTACCTGTTTATCTTCTCATTGTTATTTATAGGCTTGTCAAGTGTGGAAGATAGTCATCTCATCCAATCCACATTTCTCTTTTGACCAGACTATAAATATTTCATTGTTCACATCTTCCCCAGGAAAGCATCCCTTTAGGATCTGCTTCTTTCTTGTTGTCCTAGTCAGTATGCCTTCGACGCCCTACACCTGACTGTGACTGATTACTTTCTTGGTTTATTAGGACAGATGTGTAGACTAGGAAATTAGTGAGTTCAAGGTGGAGATTCCCTGCCAGTTTGGGGCCTGTGAACAGGATCCTTTTAAGAATGAGCAGTGGCATGAGGATCCTAATATCATGGTCAAAGGAAGTGCTGTTATTGCTGAATATGTAAATGGTAGCTCCAGTTAACTAGTTCAAAGACAAAGATAAGCCTTAACTTTTTAATTTGTTACTTATCTATTGAAAAGTTTAATGACCATCCGATGACTGACTAGTGTTAGAGAAATTCCTTTGACAGCTGTGATCCTTACTGAGACCTAGAAACCCCAGCAATTGGTACCGCTTCCAGCACCTACCAGAAGATTCTTCATTGAGTAGAATTTCAAGTGTAATGCAATCATATGGCAGTGTACTTCACAGTGATTTATATATTCATTGTATCTTCCTTTATTTACTTAACCACCTTTGGTGATTATCTGTGATTGTTTCTTTTCAGACAACTGTATTGAGGAGCTTTGAATAGGTATCTATTCTAAACCCTTTGGAGTCTGAGACCAGCTGATGTTAGTTAAGGGGAGAAAGTTATTTTGATGTTTTGAGGCACAACAACTGAGAAAGTGGTATCTCTTTTGGAGCCAACTTTCTGTGTGACTTTTTATAATCCTCTCAGTTTTTCTGCAGTGTAGGCTTTCTTAGGCATAGCAATGATAGCACGACACCACCACTGCTTTTTTTCAGGGGGTTTTATTGGCTAATTTTACACAATTTGAACCACAGTAGATATGAATGAAGGATCATTTGTGGCAATTGCTCCTTTCCGAATGTTCCTTTGCTTTGACTGCCATATCTGAACAACAGATTGTTTCTCCAGATGTTGTGGGCTCGTATTTCCTTCTGGTGAATTGATTGTTGGTCCTTGCCTATGTTTCTTGGGATTTGTATTATTTCTCTGTTTTAGGTAAGGTTTTTATAAATGCTAGAAATTTTAGAGTTTGGATTCAATTCAGATAGATCTTTCCAATGGATTCTTGCTTATCCACTTCCTCCCGTGAGAATGGTTAAAAAAAGTTAGCTCTTTCTCTCCTATCCTCTGATAGGGCAAGGGCTACTGTTGTTTTTTCTCTCCAAATATATTGAATATACTGACCTCCTCACCTAAACCTTAGGTCAAAGGAAAAGCAGTGATTATTTTTAATTGGCTGATTGCTACCATATGCTTTCCTTTTATAGGATTCCCCTAAAAATAAAGAATGACCTCCTCCCCCCAAAATAAAGGACCAAAGAGGGCCTGTAGAGCATGTCACAAAGGTCCAGACTTTGACCCTTGATGACAAGCCTGCCACGATATGAGTTTTAGCTCTGTCACCTGCTCACTGTGCGATCTTGAGCAAGCTGTTTAACTCATCAGGGTCTCAAGTTCTTAACCTACGAAATTACTGTGATCATTATTATGATGCATAAAGAGTGAGTAGCTGATGAGGTTGTTGTGAAAATTACATGAGATAATTGTCCTAAAGTGCTTTGAATGGCGCCTGGCACATATTATGCACTTAATAAGTATTAGCTGAAAAAATAAACACATAAAAATACCCCATGAGTCAAAGAGCAAAATGCTGTGCTCTAATTCATGAAAGATTAAACCTCTTGTGTCTCTGGGATTCTTAGTGACTTACCCCAGAAAGTTACTTTGGAGAAGTGTAAAGTTGCTGTGTTCCTACCAGGGGCTGTTCTATCAGTGGAGTGTGAGGGCAGTCTTACTTAGAGACCTGCCATCTGCTTAATTTGTGGCTATAACTCCTTTATTTCTCTCAATGACTATCTAGCATAAGTGTTTCATGGGAAGTACCACTAAAAACAAGCCTAGAAAACAGGAAGGTAATCGCCAGCCGGACTGTCATGCTGTTGAGTCAGGAAGGGTTCCAACTGTCAATTCACCAAAAGCGATATAGCGTTTTCACCTGCAGCTGAGTGGGTTATGGGGCTAAATGGACAAACTGAAAAGGAAGGCTTGAATTTCCCGCTCCCATTCCTGCCCAGTTTAGGGAAAGTCTTTTTTTTTTTTTTTTAAAGATTTTATTTATTTATCTTCAGAGGGGAAGGGAAGGAGAGAGGGAGAGAAATATCAATGTATGGTTGCTTCCTGTGCATTCCCTACTGGGAACTGGCCTGCAACCCAGGCATGTGCCCTGACTGGGAATCGAACCGTGATCTCTTGGTTCATAGGCCCACGCTTAATCCACTAAGCTACACCAGCCAGGGCAGGGGGAAAGTCTTTTGGTAACTTATTTTTCATCTATTCATTCAAGTTGACCAATCATGACATGTGTTACAAATCACAGCTTCCTGGGTCTCAGGTAAAATGTGATTTGTAAATTATATTGTCATATTTCACTGTGAGCAGTCCTTGATCTTGTATTCCGCCCCCCATCTTTCATTGAACACATCGTGCTTATAAAGGGACTTGGAAGCACACGTTTCAGCAAGTGTCTGATGTATTTTATGGGTTTATAGAGCTAGCTACCTGACAATGTTGTCGAAAGGAGAAGCAACACTTTTGGACAACGCAAGTATAGAACCAAGCCAAATTGTTGGTAAAATACTTCTTGTGCTACTCCTTTGATAACACCTTATTCTGGGAGCCTAGGAAAGTTGAAATGTTCCTATTTTGATATGTTTTTCTGAAGATGGCTTTAAAAAAATTTTCAGAAGTAACATTTATTAGTCTTGTATTTTCTCTGGTCTTAAGTTGAAAAGTTTTTTTCAATGAATGTGATTACTTTGACAAAATATTTTTTGAAAGTTTACAGAAATTTTGTACTTTGCTTCCTTCAAATTCTTATTTTTCACATCTAAGTGAAAACGCTCAGATAAAACAAACCTCATGCGGAGTACTGGCTAAGACCAAGTTATCTCATCACCAGGCGGAGCTTTGCATTTATCTGAAAATCTAAGTACCGAATCTTCTTAGCTTTGCAGGAGCTCTGGCTGCTCTAGAGGGTATGCCTGTGAGTGTGTGTGTAGAACTCTGAATTACTTGTTTAGATATAGTACAGAACTTCAATGTATATAAGCTGTGGAAAGCAGCTGCCTTTAATGCCAAATATCTTCACACATAAATGTGCTTTTTAAAATATATTTTATTGATTATGCTATTACAGTTGTTCCAATTTTTCATCTTCTGTCCCCCTTTACCTGGTATCTCCCATTTCCTCTAGCCATACCCCACTTAGTTCTTGTCCACAGGCCATGCACGTAAGTTCTTTGGCTACTCCATTTCCTATACTGTTCCTATACATCCCCCTGTTTATTCTATATCTACCAGTTTTTGCTTCTTAATCTCTTCACCCTTCTGCACACCCTCCCCCTATCCCCTCCCAACTGATAACACTCCAAATGATCTCTATATCTATGATTCTGTTTCTGTTCTACTTGTTTGCTTAGTTTGTTTTGAGACTCAAGTGTCAATAGACATGTATTTTTTTTGCCATTTTATTGTTTATAGTTTTGATCTTCTTGTTTTCTTAAATAAGTCCCTTTAACATTTCACATAGATTTCTGGCCAAGGTGGAGGCATAAGTAGATACACTTTGCCTCCTGGCACAACCAAAAGAAGGAAAACAACAAATTTAAAAACAAAAAAATAACCAGAACTGTCAGAATATTGAACTGTATGGAAGTCCAACAACCAAGGGGTTAAAGAAGAAACACTTATCCAGACTGGTAGGAGAGGCAGAGACAGGCAGTGGGGTGGAGAGGACTCACAGCAAGGTGGTGGCTGGTGAGGCAGGCAGTCCCACATTTGCATGTAAATAAACTGGGAGGAACAGCTGGGGAGCCAGACAGACTATGCAACCCATGGTACCAGTGCAGGGAAATAAAGCCTTAAAACCTCTGAATGAAAAAAACCTGTGGGGGTTGAAGCAGCAGGAGAAACTCCCAACCTCACAAGAGAGTTCACTGGAGAGACCCACAGGGTCCTAAAAGGTACACAAACACGCCCACCTGGAAATCAGCACCAGGAGGGCCCAATTTGCTTGTGGGTAGAGGAGAAACTGACTGAAAGCTGACCGAGAACTGAGCAAGTGGCATTGTTCTCTCTCATACCCCTCCCCTACATACAGTGCCACAATGCAACAACATGGGTTGCCCCACTCTGATGAACACCTAAGGCTCTGCCCCTTACACATAACAGGCATGCCCAGCCAACAAAATATGGTCCAAAGGAAAGAACAGATCAAAGCTCCGGAAAAAATACAACTAAGTGATGAAGAGATAGCCAATCTACCAGATGCAGAGCTCAAAACACTGGTAATTAGGATGCTCATCACAGAAATGGTTGAGTACGGTCACAAAATAGATGAAAAAGTGAAGGCTATGAAAAATGAAATAAAGGAAAATGCTTAGGGAACCAACAGTAAAAGGAAGAAAACCGGAATTCAAATCAACAGTTTGAAGTAGAAGAAAGAAATAAACATTCAACTGGAACAGAAACAGAATGAAGATGCAAGAAAATGAAGAGATGCTTAGGAACCTCCAGGACAACTTTAAACATTTGAACAACCGAATCATAGTGGTGCCAGAAGGAGAAAAGCAAGAGCAAGAAATTGCAAACTTATTTGAAAATGTAATGAAGGAGAACTTCCCCAATCTGACAAAAGACATAGAAGTCCAGGAAGCTCAGAGAGTCCCAAAGAAATTGGACCCAAGGAAGCACACACCAAGGCACATCATAATTACATTACCCAATTGAGGAGAATCTTAAAAGCAGCAAGAGAAAATGAGACATTATCTACAAAGGAGTTCCATAAGACTGTCAGCTGATTTCTCAAAAGAGACCTTGCAGGCAAGAAGGGGATGAAAAGAAGTATTCAAAGTCAAGAAAGGCAAGGATGTACATCCAAGATTACTCTATTCCAGTAAAGCTATCATTTAGAGTAAAAGGGCAGATAACATGCTTCCCAGATAAGGTCAAGTTAAAGTATTTCATCTTCACCAAGCCCTTATTATATGAAATGTTAAAGGGACTTATATAAGAAAAAGAAGAGGATAAAAATATGAACAGTAAAATGACAACAAACACAACTATCAACAACTAAAAAACAAAACCAAAAATGAACTAAGCAAGTAGAATAGGAACAGATTCACACAAATAGAGATCACATGGTGGGTCAGCAGGGAGGGGGGTGGGGGAGAATGGGGGAAAAGGTACAGGGAATAAGAAGCATAAATGGTAGACACAACATAGACAGGGGGAGGTTAAGAATAGTATAGGAAATGTAGAAGCAAAAGAACTTACATGTATGACCCATGGACATGAACTAAGCGGGGGAGGAATGATGGTGGGAGGGGGCTACAGGGAAGAAAGGAGTAAAAGGGAGAAAAAAATGAGACAACTCTAATAGCAAAATCAATAAAATATATTTAAAAACATTTTATATAATAATGGTTCAGTGATGAACTTCCTTAATCTTTTCTTGTTTGGAAAGCTCTTTATCTGCCCTTCAATTCTAAATGATAGTTTTGCTGGGTAGAGCAGCCTAGGTCCTTGCTTTTCATCATTTTGAATACCTTTTGCCAGTCCCTTCTTGCCTGCAAAGTTTCTTTTGAGAAATCAGCTGACAGTGTTCTGAGAATTCCTTTGTAGGTAGCTACCTGCTTTTCTCTTGCTGCTTTTAAAATTCTCTCTTTATCTTTAATCTTTGGTATTTTAATTATCATGTGTCTTGGTGTGGTCCTCTTTGCATCCATCTTATTTTGGAACTCTCTGTGCTGCCTGGACTTGTATGTCTATTTCTTTTACCAAATTAGGGAAGTTTTCTTTCATTCTTTTTTCAAATAATTTTTCAATTTCTTGTTCTCTTCTCTTTCCAGTACCCCTATAATTTGAATGTTGGTATGTTTGAAGTTGTCCCAGAGGCTCCTTACCCTATCCTTGTTTTTTTCGATTTTTTTTTCTTCTTGCTATTTTGGTTGAATATTTTTTTTCCTTCCTTATATTCCAAATCATTGATTTGACTGTCAGCTTCATTCGTCCTACTGTTGATTCCCAGTATGTATTTATTTCACTTAGTGTAACCTGCAGTTCAGCCTGGGTTTTCATATATGCTGTTTAAGTACCTAATGGGTTCCTTGAGCATCCTAATAACCAAGATTTTGAACTCTGTGTCTGATAGATTTCTTATCTCCATTTTGTTTAGTTCTTTTTCTGGAGTTTTCTTTTATTTGGGCCATATTTCTTTGTTTCTTCATTTTGGCAGCCTCTCTGTGTTTGTTTCTGTGTATTAGGTAGAGCTGCTTTGACTTCCTGTCTTAGTAGCATGGCCTATTGTAGAAAAGTGTGCCAGTAAGTTGGATTGAGCAGAGCCTTCAGTAACCACCAGCGTGGAGCAACCCATGTGAACCAATTTGATGGAGTCTCAGATATGGTGTTGTGACTCTGTGGCCCTGTGTGAGGGAGGACTCAGGAAAGGGACAATGGCTGCTGCCTGGCCTCTGGAGTTTTGTTTGGGAGGAAGCTGTTCCCTGGCACTCATCTTGATGCCAGACACTTCAGTTTCTCCCCATATGCCACTGGTGCCCTTCCAGCTGCTGCCCCAGAACTAGAGCCCAGAGGGAGTGAGTCTGCATAAGACCTATATCCATTGCAGGCCCTTTAACAGGAAACAACAGAATCCTGTAGTTTCTTCTACCACCCCAACCCCCATTGGTTTTTACAGCCAGAAGTTATGGGGACTTATCTTCCTGGCACTGGAAACTTGGACTGTGTGGTCTCGTGTGAGCTCCCTTGCTCCTGAGATATCCCTCCTGATTTTTATCCAGCTCACAGTGTTGGGCCACCTGTTCCACATCTCCACCCCTCCTACCTTTCTGGATAAATGTGACTTCTTTAATTCCTTGGTTGTCGGACTTTCATACAGCTCAGTTTCTTGATGATCCTGGGTCATTGTTGTTTTGTAGTTTAGTTGTAATTTTTGATGTGGTTGTGCAAGGAGGTGAGCCACACTTACCTATGACTCCATCTTGAACAGAAGTCCTAAAAGTGCTCCTTGAACATTTTGCATTATGTTTCTATTCAAAGAATTTACAAAATCATGTTGTGGTTTAAAAAATGTTTCCATTAGATACAATTTTATATAAATTCTTAAAATCATGATTTTATCTAATAAGTCATGATCTATTGAAAGAGCTTTATTTTCTAGTATCATACAGCAGTTTATTTCTTATTTATGCCACTCTACTTTTGTCTGTAAATGACAATATTTAACATTTATGTAGATATCACAGTGGTATGTTATGTGTATTAACTCACTTTCTCCCTACAGTAACCCTTTGGGGTGTTATTATTTCCATTGAAGAGATGAAGACATGGAGATACAGAGATAATGTAAATTGTCTAAGATCACAGAGATAGAAATTGTAAGAACTAAGATTCAAAATAATCCAGGTCCAGTCCCTGTGTTCTTAAATACTATACTAGAATGTCTTACTACTTATAACTGATATAATATAAACTGGTCTAAGCATTAACAATATTGGTTTTATATTCCATTTACATTTCATTTCTGTCATGTGTAGTTATTAGTTATTGCTATGTAAAATATACTTGGAGTCAATAGTAACGTTATATATTCCTAAATTGTATTATTTGACACCAACATCAGGATGCAATTGACAGGAAGAATGCAGCCATGAACCTGAGTGCATGCAGCTAATTCTGATCACAGCTAGAAGACATCTCATGTATATTTTATCAAAAATTGAAGGGGTTACAACTGCAAAGAGAGTTTACAGGTACTGGAATCAGAAACCTACTCACATGTACACACTTTTATAAGTCATATGTATATGTACTTGGGTACCTCTGCATGTGTGTATAAATACCATATAATAAAATAAGAATTAACTACATTAGTCTGGAACATTAGGATATTAATACAATGCAATATATCGAGCAAGTTACAAATTTAAGACATGTTCACTGCCCTCCTGTATCTTAATTTTATGAGCAAGGAACTTGATGATTACAAACACTCATAGATTAGATGGATGGATGGATAATTTTTATTTTCTATTATACAAATTTCATTTTGATAAAAGTTGGCTTTCATATCCCCCAAAGTTGATTATTATCCAAGGAAAAGTTATCCACATTTCACCTTTGTGGATGAGTGGTGCATATACTGGCCGGTAATTAGTATTTAATACATTTTTTCTATGTTTCAGGTTCTACACTTCTCTCTCTCCTTCTCTCTATCTTTCTTCCTTCCTCCATTTCATATCTGCTATCTATGTATCTATGTATCTATGTATCTATCTATCTATCATTTTTTTCTCAATTAATTCCTAATTTAAACTTTATGATGGCATGGGTTTCATTAGTTTTGTCTACTCATGTACCAAGTACTTCAAATGGCTTCTAGCACATATGTCTTCATAGCACTCAGCATATGCTTTTAGAATTGAATCAAAACACCTTTATAAGGTAAATCTTATTATCTTCAGTTTGACAAACGAGAAAACTGAGGTTCAGAGAATATGGACTCCTGACCCAGTGTCACAGCTGGCTAAATGACAGGGGCGGGAATAGAACCTCTGCTCAAATAGCCTTATGGTCCATACTCACTGCATGTGACTCTGTCACTAAGGAGTCTCAGTCCATTGGAGGGGAGCATCTTCTGGTCTTTCAGGCTGCAAGTGTTCCCAGTCACTTCATGACTCTAAGTCCTGGCTAAATTCAGAGTTCTCGGTGATTTTCTCCAAAGTTGAAGTATTGTGTGAGGCTCCACGAGAGCCTGGACTGTTGCTTTACAATATACTTCTGAAGCCATAGGTAGCTCCTTGAAGACTCCCATCCACTCCCTAGCTTAGGAGAATATGGCATAGCCGTAGAGAGAAGAAGATAATGGCCCAGAGGAATAAGAAATTAGCAAGAAACAAACAGAAATGGCAAATGTTGGAGAAAGAGCTGCAGAGCAGGGAAAGGCGACAGCCACAAAGGTGATAGGAGAAATTAGTAACGCGGGAAGTGTGGAAATGCTTCCATTTTTTCTAGGTAAAACTTACTTTATGGTAAAGTATTTTTCTCCATAGGGAAAAAGCAACGGCAAAGAATTTTTAAAAATTGTGTTTTGTTACTTATATTTAAGTAGCAGGTATATAGTAGTGCACAATAAATGTTTATTGATTTCAACTGAGTAACCAGCATGTTCAAACACTTAAATACATAAATTCTTCAGTGCACCAAAACTGAAAAGATAGTCATGCATATTTCATAGGTTTTTTTATTGTGAAGTATTTTATGATTTCACAGGTAAAAGGCTTCTCTGAAATTGGTCTAAGCTGGGTATGAGCTTTCAACTTTATATTCCCTTTTGCAAGGGCTGTGATGTCCAGTAATCTTTCAGTATTTCTCCTCTGTCAATTAACTGAGAACATTTGAATTTAAACCTCCACTGTCTTGATTCAGGAAGAGCAAAGCAACATGTCACAAAAGATGATCAGATTTGTACAACCCTGTAATATGTTCCTGACTCACATAAGTATGTTCCACATCAGAACAGCTATCTAAAATACAAAACTTGCTCATTTTATTTTAATGCCCTAAAGAATAGCCTGGAGTACTGAATAATACATTTTAGAATGAGAACAACCATCTTTGCTATATTTTGAGTATCCATCATTGTAGAGTGCAATTTTAGGTGCTGTAAGAAGATACTCGTTATCCATCAGGCTTTTGTGTGAATACAAGTAAGCACATGAAAGAGATCACTAAGTCCATGAATTAAATCGATGTACATGGACACCTTTGTGGATATCTGAATCTTATCGGAAGTTGTCATAAGAACTTGCATCTTGTGCAGATGTTTTCATTGCTAAGTAATTATAATCAGCAAAACTTACCTTTTATGTTAAGCATTTTATAGTTGACGTACTTAAGACTAATTTAAGAATCACATTTAGCCCTGGCTGCTGTGGCTTAGTTGGTTGGAGTGTTGTCCTGTACCCGAAGGGCTGCAGGGTCAATCCATGGTCAGGGCATATACCTAGGTTGTGTTTCAATCCCCAGTTGGGGCAAGTATGATCCCCAGTCCAGGTACACACAGGAGGCAACCAGTCAATGTTTTCCATCGATGGTTCTCTTTCTCTTTTCTTCTCTCCTCAAAAGCAGCCTCTCTCCAAAATCAAAGAAAAAAAATGTCCTTTGGTGAGCTGAAAAAAATTATATTTATCCCTGGCTGGGTGGCTCAGTTAGTTGAAGCAATTTCCTACCACCAAAAGATTGTGGGTTCAATCCACCATCAGCACACACACCAAGGTTATGGGTTTGATCCTGGGTCAGGGCACATAGGGGAGGCAACCAATCAATGTCTCTGTCTCTGTGTATCTGTCTGTCTGTCTCTCTGTCTTCCTCTTTTCTTCCTTTCCTCTCTCCCTCCCTTCCTCTCTAAAATCAATGAAAGTATCCTTGGGTGAGGATTTAAAAAAGAAAGAAAGAATCATGTTTAAAGGAATTTTTAAAATAAAAAGGCAATAGAAAGACTTCTCACTCAGAACACCTTGGTCAGTTGCTTGCAAATAATTTGTCATCACTGTTGTAGAAAGGGACCATATATGAATTGTCACAAGCTTCTATGCCGTCTCCCACGCTTAGCCTTCCCTTCTCTTTTGGTGGCATCCTGTGTTCCCATCTAGGTCAGCCTCTCCATTTGTCCTTGATTCCCATCACATCTCATATACTCACTTTTTTCTTTTGGAAGGAAAAAAGAAAATGGGTCAAAACAAATGCATGTCAGTGCCAGGAACTTTGCTCTGTTGGTTGCGTTAAACAGAGTTGAAAGGGGTTAGCTAGAGAAAATGTAATGGAAAGGGTGAAATCATTAGGAGCATTGACTGGCAAAAAAGAAAAAGACACGTTTTAGGTTGTGGAATAAATAAAAGGAGTTTTAGATATTAAAGATGACGTGCGAAAGCCCAGAGGTGAAAATAAGTGAGACATATTGGATCACAAATAGGTTTATCTAAAATTGAAAAGAATAAAGTATCTGGTGAGGGTGTAAGAGAAATAAGATTTAGCCCCAAAATGAAGGGGCAATGAGATGGTGGTGAAATGAACAAATGCCATCTTGTTCCCCCTCTTCAGAAAATGGGTAATGCAGTGGAACAGTTTGTTCAGGTCAGCGGATTCCACTGGAATTTGCAATCATTTTTCCGGCTGAATGTGAGTAGAAGAAATGTGCACTTGGATTAGAACCTTAATGAGAAAACACCCATAAGGAGACAACACGGGTTTCCTGTTGCCTGCTCTTCCAAGTCCACGTGCTGTTTCCGCCTAATGTTCTCATGATTTGGTTTCACTCCCCCGACATTCCCCGGGGAGGCAGTTTTTACCAGTCTTCAGCCTATGATCTTCTCATGATTGTTTAGCAAAAAGATACCCATTCTCCACTTGTATCTTTACAGGCTTTTCCCAACTATTCTAATTAACATTGATTTATTTTTCTCTTACCTTATTTGGGATATGTGACTAACCCTACATAGAGTGACCCTTACTTTTTCTTGTTTTTCTTTCACCATGTTAATGTTGTCTTTCTAGCCTAATCCGAAGTTCTGAGTTGAAAGAGTAACCATGAATACAGAACTCAAAATCTAGAGAGATCTCATCCAATCCTTTCATTGGACAAACAAGGAAACTTTGTAAAATGGAGATGACAGTGACATTTAAGTACATACCACTTGTCAGACAGTTGTAACATATTCATATGTATCACTCATTTAATCTTCCCAAAGACCACATATGGTAGGTACTATTATTGTTATCACCTTACAAACGGAAAGACTGATATGCAAACACAGCTTTGCCAAGAATGCACAGCTAGTAAGAGATGGTGCTGGGATTTAATTCCAGACCTTCTGGCTCCAGCTTGTAAGCTTCCAAGTTAGTGACAAAGGTAGAACAGGAAACCATGACGTCTTTCTCCATTTCAGGTCTCTCGATTGTTCTGCTTCACATCACCATACTTCCTACATGGGTGTGGTGGACTGAATGTTTGTGCCCCGCCCTCCAGTGTACATGTTGAAAGTCTATTCCTCCAATGAGGGTATTAGGAGGTGGGGCTCTTGCAAAGTAATTAGGATTAAGAGAGACCATGAATTCATAGCTGTTTTTACCCTGTGTTGTCACATGGCAGAAAGGGCAAAGGAGCTCTCTGGGACCTTTTTAATTTTAGTTCTATTTTTCCTTTTATTTGTTTTCCAGATTTATTGCGCGATGATTGAGACATAACGTTGTATAAGTTTGAGGGGTACAATTCTGTGATTTACTGTAATCCCATTCACTGCAAAATGATTACCTCCATAAGCTTAGCTAACACCTCTGTCATGTCACATAATTACTATTTCTTTTTCTGTGGTGAGAACATTTAAAATCTACTCTTAGAAACTTTCAAGTGTGTAATTTAGTATTACTAACTCTGAGCACTATGCTGTACATTAGATTTTCAGAATTTATTCATCTGTAACTGGAAATTTGTTCCCTTTAACCAGCATCTTATTTCCCCAAACCCCCAGCCCCTGACAATGACCATTCAACTCTCTTTCTATGAGTTTGGCTTTTCCCCCCACATATATTGGTATCATGCAGTATTTGCTTTTCTTCATCTGGCTCATTTTACTTAGCATAATGTGCTCAAGGTCCACACATGTCACAAATGTCAGGATTTCCTTCTTTTTCCTGGCTGAATAATATTCACATGTCTACACTCACATACGCACACATACCGCTTCTCTATCCATTCATCTGTGGATAGACAACTAGATTGTTTGATTTGTTCATTTCTTGGCTGTTTTGAATAATGCTACTATGGTGATGGGAGCAGGTAACTATTTGGCATGCTATTTTCACTTCCTCTGTGTATATACCCAGAAGTGGAATTGTTGCACCACATGGTAGCTCTAGTGTTAGGAATTTTTGAGGAAACTCCAGACTGGTTTTTCTTTTATAATGGCTGCGTGGGTTCCCTTTTCTCCACACCCTCAATACCACTTATTACCTCTTGTCTTTTTGGTGATAGCCATTCAACGGGCGGGAGGTGCTACGTCCTTGTTGTTTAGATTTACATTTCTCTGATGACTTCTGATGACAAGCATGTTTTTCATATACCTGTTGGCCATTTGTATGGTTTTATGGAAAAATGCCTATTCAGTTTCTTTGCCCATTTTTAAAACTGGGCTGATTTTTTTGTTGTTGCTATTGAGTTGTATGAGTTCTTTATATATTTTGGATATTAACTGTTTATCAGATATTTGATTTGAAAATATCTTGTTCTACTACACAGGATGCCTTTTTGTTCTGATGATTTTTTTTTTTACTGTACAGAAGCTTTTCACTTTGGGGTCATCCCACTTGCTAATTTTCATTTTTGTTGTTTGTGCTTTAGGACTTATATCCAAACCACTACTACCAAGACCAATGCCAAGGAGGTTTCTTGCTACATTTTATTCTAGGAATTTTACGATTTTAGGTCTTATGTTTAAGTCTTTAATCTATTTCAAGTTAATTTTTATAAGTGGTGAGTAGTTAGTAGTTATGTATTTCAACTCTTATTTTTTCCAGGGAGAACGAGACATATACAGTGTTAAGTTGAATGGGTTTTGGATCAAAGAATGATGTGGAGTCAAAGTAACTAGATTTCCCAATGTGTTAAGTAGCAAGTTAACTTATCAAAACCTCTCCATTGTCCGGTTCTCTTCCAACATACCATTTATCTTGAATTCTTTGGAAGTAGTGTGCATTATAATTTATCAGGAATGATTTAGATGTATTCCCGTCCAGAGACATAAAGATTGATTCGATAATATTCCCTAAGGCCTTTTTGCTTTAGAGTAAATGCTCTTTATCATTCTAAGCTTCTTATTCTGAGTAATGTTTGAACTTGATCCTGTGGATTCCCCAGAACGATTCATGATATTATTTCCATAGTTGATGTTCTTGGAATTTTTTTCTATGATTCAGACTGTATTCTCCCTTTAACTTAATATGTTCTTTTCACTCTGCTATTTTGACTTTTACCATCACAGTTTTCCTCTTTATTTCCAGAGTTTATAGACTGTCACCAGACTTTCCTTTATGTCCTCTTGCCAAGTCATTCATACTTTGCTCTTCTAATCTTCTGTTTTAACAGGCTTCCTGTTACTTATATCTCTGATGTTACACCCTCAATTTGTTCCAGATTTTCTGGTAGAGATTCCCCTCCACCAGGAGCAGTCCAGGTGCAGCCACGTGAGAACTGAATAGAGAAAAACACTTGCACCTATTTGCACTGTGATGTCTTTCCATCTGCTGTTCAAAGCAGCACTTCCACCTGGGCTACCATCCTGCAGCACTGACTCACCTGGATGGTCACTGCTGTCTGGCCTCCGCTGCATTCCAGCAGGTCCTTCTCAGGCCTTTTTTTCATGTTTTTTTCTTCCCTGTGGATGTCTGTGTTTTCATTTATTTCCCCCCAGTGTATAAGCTGGCCTTTTCCCAACTTGACTCTCATTTCGTTATTTGATCCCAAGATCTGTAACTCCTCTCAGGCCATCTGTATTATTTCTCTATCTTTGCTGATGTTTTGCAACATTCCCCAGCTCACTGTCATCTGCAGATTTCATTAGCATGCTGTTTACTATGTTCTGAAGATCATTAATAAAGATGAACCAACAGAGGAGAGGACCTTGCACAGACATCTGTGGAATTTCACTAGACTGCCCCCCACAGCTTGATGGCCATTATTTTATTTCACTTTGGGGGGCTTTTTGGCCATTTTTTCCACGCAGTTCTCTCTCTGAGCACCCTGTTCTTATATTCAAGTAACTATGTAATGTGTGCTTTCCTGTACCAGTTCTTCATTGTCTAAATGGTTCATCAGGTTTGTCTGACAGCATGTATCCTTTATTAAATCCAAGTTTTATTGATAGTTTCCATTATCCTCTGGATTAGGCAAGCTTTTTGCGATAACGTTAATGCCCACCCTGCCTTCTCCCCAATTTATTATTGTTTTAAAACCTTGAGTGCGAATGGTAAGCCAAGAAGATGACATGTAGGTATGTGCACTCAAGGAGTTAGGAACAATCTTTTGATCAAAATGTTCAGCAGTTGTCTCTGATTTGGAATGACAATGACAATTTATATCTAACATATTGTAAAATCAAATGAACAGAATTTCATTTATTATTTTTTTAGAATACCTATCAGGTATTTTTTTAGATTTTATTTATTTTTAGAGAAAGGCAGGGAGGGAGAGAAACATCAGTGTGTGGTTGCCTCTTGTGCGCCCCCTACTGGGGACCTGGCTCACACCCAGGCCTGTACACCGACTAGGAATCAAACTGGTGACCCTTTGTTTTGCAGGATGGTGCTCAATCCACTGCGCCACACCAGCCAGGGCAAATGAATAGATTTTTAATACTGAGTAGGAACCAGAGCTGTATTTAGAGAATATGTATGATGTGCCTGGCACTGTGATATGACGTGATATACATCCGTCTGTGATTATGACCACCCTGAAGGGCAAGCGTTTTCAGCTACTCTACTAACCCATAGGGTGTATTCATGAGAATTAGAAAATGGTGTCCCCTCCAAAAGGATGCAGCCTTTGCCTGGGCACACGGCTGGGACAGTGGAGCACAGGCTGGGTTTTAGGCCCCTTAACCCCTTAGGCAATATATCCTGGTGTGAGGCACAACCTGGCCCCAAATATACATGGAAACCCTATTTTTTTTCCCATTTAGCAATGAAGAGGAGTAAGACTCTTGTAAGAGTTAGATTTTGGGTTGAAGCCATTACAGTGTCATCCATGCCTTCAGGAAGAATAAATACATATCAACTTCTATTTCTGTAATTGTATGTTAATTCAAACAATATTCTGTACTTTTGTTTACAAAAGAAGGATATAATTTAGTATATAGCCTTTTTCAAAAGAAGATATATTCTCACCTGAGGACATGCTTTGATTTTTAGAGAGAGGAGTGAAGGGAGAGAGACAGGGAGAGAAATACTGATGGAGAGAAATGTCTTTCGGTTGCCTCCCACACATGCCCCAGCTGGGGACCAAAATCGCAACCCAGACGTGTGCCCTGACCAGGAATCGAATCTATGAACTTTTGGTTTATGGGACAACACTCCAACCAATTGAGTCACACCAGCCAGGGCATAATTTAGTATATTATATTATTTTATTCCAGTCTTCAGCTATGATTTTTTTTTTTGCTTTAGTCCTCAAATATGTTGTTGTTGTTGTTATCATTCTCCATTACAGAATCTAGAATGTGCCATGGAGAAGTTGTTATACTCCTCTGGCTCAGAGATTCTTTTCCCTGTGTTCACAGACTAGAACTGTGTTTACCTAGTCCCTGTTTGCCTGTTTGTCTGGCTAACACGCTATGAGCCATGCTTTCATGGTATTAAATACTGATCAATTCAGTCACATGCCACTTAAGCACAGACATATGACTTAACAAGGAATGTTTTGAATCCTTTGGCTCTCTGAGCCAAATTACTGAATGCATTTATAAAAGCGTAGATGTTTTGGGAATTGGAATGTGTATGCACACACACATACACATAGACATACATACATTTATGCGTGGATATTATATATTTCTATAAAGCCTATATAGTATAAAGAGAAGTATTTACCAAAGAACCATAACTTTTAACTTTTCCTCCTTTCCTTTTCTTACTATTCTCATATTCCTTGAGCACTGCTTTTATATAAATGTATTTTCCACTTTAGTTGTAGAGCTTTTTCTTGTTGAACAACAGAGTTTCCTTGCTCAACAACTCTGACATTCAGGTAAATGAAAAGAAAATGGATATGGGAGTTGTGTGTTCATAATGCCACTTTGCCACCCTGAAATCTATGCAGATAATCTACTTGGAAGGCTTTGAGCCCTAGTGGAATACGCAGCCATGTAAGTATCGTGCATTGATTTACAGCACCTGCTACAGCTGCACGGATCTTGGCAGGCATTTTCTCTGCTGCCAAACGCTGTTGCAATCGCTGGGCAAATGTGGATGGAGGTCACATTTACTGGACATGTTTATAATCTTCAGAGGGATCTAAGCCATTGAGGGCTAATTTCCCAAAGATCAATGGCTAAGGGAGAATTTCAGAGGTTATCCTCCTTATCCAATTTCCTGTGTCCTAATGAGATGGCTGAATCCTGTTTGGAATCTTTCTGGTTAGAAGCTCCTCTGAGAGTCAATAAAGAGTATGACATTCATAAATCTAAATGAGAGGTGACTTGGCTGCCGACACGGTGACTCATGCCACAAGCCGAGCCTTTTCCCTGTCCCCAGCAGGGTGTGTTGCCGATGGTCGACCTGAGACAAGGTCAGCCTTGAAGCAAAAGACTTGAGAGGACTTGGCCCCTCCGGTTGGATTCAAAGGATTCTTTTGCTGTAGTTCGTTGCACTATTTTTCACCTTTTTTGATTCATTTTAATTGCAGTTCCAATCAACAAGTAATTTAAGTGATTATTATATATTCTCCAACTAACTTATAAGAAAGACATACTTACTAACGATTATCATACATGGTGTCACAATATAGATCTAAACAAAGTGCAGTAAAAGATTATAATAATAATATGTAATATTTATTGCTTAGTCTATGTCAAGTAAGGTATTGCGCTAAGCACTCCACACCCATTATTTTCTTTAATCCTAGGAACGTACTCATGAGTTAGGTACTATTATTAATTCCCTATGTTAACAAAATTCTCCCTTAACTCCATACACCCCTCCAGCTGTCACATGATTTCTTTCTTCCTCTACTTAGGTAACTTCATAAAAGATATCGTCTACAATGATTACCTCTACTTCTTTATCTCCCTTGTGCTCTTCAACCCATTCAGGCTGGCTCCTGCCATTACTGCTGAGATGAAATCAGTAAACAGGGTCACCAATTCCCACCATATTGTCAGACACAATCCCTTTATTCCACTGGATTTCCCAACAGCTTTCACCCCAATGAACCACTTCCTCCCTGAAACCGTATCCTCTCTTATGTCTCATCTTAGTCTATCTGGGCCACTGTAACAGACTACCACAGACTGGGTGGTTGATGAAAAATAGAAATTGATTTCTCACAGTGCTGGAAGCTGGAAGTCCAAGATCAGGGTCAAGTGTGCCTGGCTGAGGGCTCTCTTCCTGGCAAGGATTCCTCATTGCAGCCTCACATGATGAAAGGGGCTAGGAAACTGTGCGAGGGTCTCTTTTATAAAAACACTAATCCCATTCATGAGAGCTCCGCCCTCATATCCCAAGCACCTCCCAAAGGCCCCACCTCCTACCACCATTACATTAGGCATTACAGTTTCAACATATGCATTTTGAGAGGACACAGACTTTCAGACCATATTGTTAGCACTTACTGTACCATATTCTCCTATGTTTCATCTGAAATTATTAGCTGTTCCTTCCCATTTGATAGCATCTCTTCCTCTGCTTAATTTCTCATCACAGGTGCATTTTAGTTTGAATTTTGATCCTCTTTCTCTTGCCTCTGGCTTCTGTCCTGTGTCATGGGTTCTAAACCTTACTGGTATCACATACTTTTTGTCAGTCTGAGGAAGCCCATAGGTTCATGTTTTTAAATGTATAAAATACCCCCTGTATTTCAAGGTCTTTCAACTAATTTCAAACAAACATGACTCTTCTTTTCCATCCCCAGTTTTGTTTTCTCCAGTCTTTTCTTTCATCAGTCCAATTGTTCAAGAAAACTGAAAGTTATCTGTGATTCTTCACTTATCCTCACATGCAGATCTTACATATCCATGAGTAAGTTTCAGCTCTTCTACCTCCATATAACCCTAAATCTTTCCACTTTTTCCAGTCTCTATTACCACCCTGCCATCGTCCTGCAGGTGGTCTGTAATGACTGTTCAGTGAGCAGGTAAAGGTTTGGAATGGGGGGATAATGAGGCAGAGAGAATCATGAAGATGCTCTTATAATACACTGGGAAAGACGGAAGCTGGTGCAGACAGTCTTAATTGAAGGAGAAGGGAATAAATTGAAAAGATAACTGCCCGTAGTGGAAAGTACAGAGTTAAGAGTTATAAATACCTATTCATGTGACTGAGATTCCTTGAAATTATCTCCAGAAAGTTCCTGTGTTTTTTTAATATAGCCTTTGGATCAATGTTCCATGAAGTCCTTTGGAGACCCTAAATCATATTCTTGGGATGTAGGGGTAGGGATGGGAACAAAACCAAAAGGCGGACACCTTCCTAGATTCTGTTGACAGTGAAACAGCTTAGGGACTGGGAGAACGCAAGAAACTGGTAAGGATCAGACAGTTTGACTAAGTGGCTGCTGGAAGAGTTCAGGAAGGGTCTCCTCCAGCCCTTCTTCGCGTCTGCGCCAAGCAAAGCTAGATTTGACCAGTTAACTTCTCTCACGTCCTGTATTCTCAGTTTTTTTAATTTTGTTTGTCTGTTTGTTTGTTTTTGGCTGCCTCTGCTTCCTGGTTAACTGTGAACAATCCCTATGATTTTATGCAAGCTAAACCCTATATTACATAATGTACTTTCCATCCTTATGGCATATCCCCTCCACATCAGCGATGACTCCAGAGAGAAAGCCAAGGCAGGTGGCGGTTTCTTGTTTTCACAAACTTGCTCTCTCTTAGCCTTGGGCATGTTGGCCTCCCCAATGTTAGTATGGGGCTTCAGTAACTGGAAAAAAAACAACAGAAATATGAAGATAGGGCACTGTGAAAATCATTTTCCAAACTGATTTGTATTGAAACTGCTTCAAATCTGAGTCATGGAAAATAATAGTGATTAGGATAGTGCGGTACATTGCATTCAGTGACAGTTAATTCTCTTATTAACTTCACAGTAATATTTTGTTCATTTCTCAGGTCGAAGGGATTGTGTTGTAGTTCCTGTTCATTGGGAAAGTTGGAAAATAGCTGTAACAGTAAAAGAGTTCCAGATTGAAATGCATTCGAGGCTGACTCTCCCCATGCCTGCCCAGAGATGTACGTTTGCCTCTTGTCCTTCATCCACGCTTTGAATTTGGGGATCCATTCTTTGAGGCCTCATCATCTTCCCTTCAGAGGGTTTCCTTTTCACCTGAGCGATCATCAGTCAGGGAAAAGTCAGTGGGGTGGTTCAGCTGTGCGGTGCGTTTCATTGCCAAGTGGAGACAGAGCACCGCTCAGGCCCCATGAGCTGGAGCAGGCTACAAAGCACTTCTGGCCGTGAGCCAGAGAGGTGATCCCTGCTCCAGAAAAGAAAAAAAAAGCACAATGACTCCGAGCTTGCGGCTCTCCATCCCTTTGCTGAGCTGATTCATACAGCAGCATTGACATTGAGTCTCGGGAGAACTGTTCGCTTCCCAGGCCAGCTAAAAATATCCAGATTCACATTTATAATGCCAGGAGCTGATAAATTTGCTGGGGAAATGCAAGCAGTGTCATTGTTGTGCTAGGAACCCTGTTCCGATAAATTGATGAGGGGAGAGAAATTGCCTGGCATGCCACAGACCCACGGTGCCCTTTCCCCCGGGATGGCGAGCAAGCAGAGCACATTTTCCTTGCCGGCAAAGTCCCCCTTTCCAAACATAGTAGGTGGCAGCAGAACGCATTAGATTTCAAAAAGGAATATAGAAGGCAGACAGCATCTTTTTGATCAAAAGCATGACATGACATAAAACCAAATCTTATCTTCTGTGAAATATGTTTGTGTTGCTGTTAAGAAAGGAGTTTTCTTTTAAAATACTCTTTTTGTCAAGATAAAAATTCCAGTTAAATAGCCCTGCATTTCAGCGGTGACCTGTCATTCAACCAGGAGTTACTAATTTTAGGATTCAATAAGAAGCAGACTGCATATACATTTTTGTTTGGGGTTCCAGAGTCTAAGCTTTTGTTACTGTCTGCTGCTAATATGCCTTTTTTTCCTCTTTAGTGGGTCAACAGGTTTTTAGAAGGAGTGCCACAGGATGTCCCCACCATACCAACTGGCCTGAAATGATTTGACGTGGACTTCAACTTTAATTTAGTTAACATTCCTTGAGCACCTACTAGAAGTCAAGTATCATAATGGACATTTTCTAAAATGAAGAAGGTGCAGTGTACTAACAATGGGGCAGACATACACGTAATGAACTCATTATAAATCAGATCATAAATATAATAGTTGACACATGAGCAATTACTATGAGAATGAACACAGGAAGTACTTCTGCTGGGAGAAGACCAGGAAGGCTTCATAGAAAGTGCAGAATTTGTGCTTGGGACAGCACATCCCAGGGAATGGGGGCTTCCTAGTGGGGGGGGGAGTATTTCTAGCTGATAGAACCACATGGCAGTGAGTAAGGAAAAGCACTATCTGAATCTGGGACCCAATAAGACTATTTAAAGGGTCTAAATAATATTTTTTCCCACTGGGTTTTTTCCTTTGCCAAACAACTGCTAAATTGGCTATAATTATTTTAGATCATTAACTCTGAAAATTACTGTTTGTATTATTTCCTACCCAGGCCTTGTACCCATTATGAGCTGACATCTCATGAACAGGTGGAGGGCACAGGCCTGGAGGTTTGTCAGACACTTGACCCAGCCGGAAAAATGTCATGGTAGTCTTCACTGATGAAACCTCGTGGACTTCAGTCTCAGTATGATGTTCTACATGTTGTCATTTGTTGATTTATCAAGTTCTGAAGTGAAAAAAACAGGATAGCCACTGTCTCCTTGAATGAAGAATAAAGGCTAGAATTTTAATTTTATGTTGCATTTTAGGGGTTTAAAAATGTTTATGTCTTTAATTCTCTGGTTTTACCTCTTAACCTGCTTTCTTCTAGATCAGGCAGTATTTTATAGGTTTGAGGCTTCAATTTCAATAACAAAAATCCATAGGGAACAAAAAGAGTTTATATTTTGTGATTGAATAGAAAATGCAATATATGAAGATTTCATGCAATTTTAAAAAATAATGTAATGTAGGTATGCATGTTGAAGTACTTAGAAGAAGTGGAAAAATGTATTTTATTTTGAAATGCATTGACAAATACAATGGGTCAATGGATGGACAGATGGGCGGATATGTTATAAAACAAACGGTAAAATGTTAATGGTAGAATCAAGATTTGTGAGCATGGATATTGATTACAAAATTATTTTTATCTTGTGGAATGTTTGACATTTTTATAATATAATGTGGTGGGAAAAGGTAAGGTGGCATAGACCAAAATTGGTAGAGGTGTTTAGATAAAATTTATGACATACTTAAAATGAAGAGAAATTTCTCTGACTTATCAAAATGTAGACACAAAGAAATAGCTGTGTCTGTGAGCCAAAGATACACAGTCTTTTGTCACCATTAGCTTGTGAGTCTATCTGATTAGAGAAAAGAGCATTCTAGGAAAAAGAGGGCCAGATCTTTAGTCCACTCAGCAGCACATAAATAGATTTTGGAGTTACTTTGTGTATATACAAGGCCTAAATTCTTCAAAAGTAAGGTGAGTTTTGTCTTCTCAGTCATTTCAACATGTCTTGAACAATTCATATATTCCAGGCTTAGCACTGGGACTTCAGGGAGGAAGTAATTCAGGACTTCTAACATCAAGAAATAAGGTGATATGATAACGTGAATGGAGGTATTATAAAGTGCCGTGAGCCACTGAGTGTATTAGCTCTGTGGTCTTGGGATCTTGGCCAAGTTACTTAACTTCTTTGTTCCTCAGTATTTTTATCTGTAAAGTCTGGCTAATAATAACTGTTAACCCATTGCCTTTTAAATAGCAAGTCCTAATGAAAGGTAACTAATATCTTTAACTTTGACAGACCAAGTTGGTGGTGGTGATGGTAGTGCAGAACCCAACCCAAACATTACTCCATAAATAACCATAAGAGTTGGTGACACATATCTTTCTTTCTCCCCCCACCCCCTGCCTCTGCTGTTGCCATAACATACTTACAAAACCTCCGTCACGGAAATGGAGCAGACCTTGTTGTGGATTAGGGACAGATGCTCCTTTCCCACCCTCATTTAGAGCTGAGGAGACTGGAGTGACTGAGACAACTGACTTGTCTCAGTCACACAGCTAGCCAGTGGCCAAGAGAGGAGCA
This sequence comes from Trachops cirrhosus, assembly GCA_028533065.1. NCBI lineage: Eukaryota > Metazoa > Chordata > Mammalia > Chiroptera > Phyllostomidae > Trachops > Trachops cirrhosus. Next base: position 69,027,477 of record CM052548.1, on the reverse strand, counting down.
CATGACGTAATAAAGCTTTTCACTGTAGAGAGAAGTTGAAGAAGGGTTATATTCTTTCAGAAATATATTTTAGGACTTCTTAGAGAAAATACTTAAAAATATTTTTATGTTGTTAGAACAGAATGCGTTCAGGAGAACTTAAATACAGTGCGTGAACCTAGTGGACCCCTGGTAGCATTTGTTGAAGGGTGTTGCACCAAACCCCTCTTGCTCACTTGGCTGTATGGCATGGTTACACCTTGCCATGTAGGTCACTGCTCCATTAATTAAATCATGTTTAATTACTTTAACTATGGGTTGATATCTATAAGCTATAGAATCTGTGTCTTTTGGCCCTATGCATAGTTAGAAGTGGCAAAGATTGCCTCCCTCTTTGTGACAATGGAATGAGTATTCTGGTAACTTGTCTGTATCTTATTGGGTCTGTGGGGCCATGCACATTTTCCTAGATAGAACAGAGATGGCCTCTAGAGATTTGCCATCTCACAGCTTTGAATTTAGTCTCTGGGTGACCTAAGTATTGGATCCAATGGCCTACATTGGCTTGGAGCTTGAGTACTTTGACTGGAAGGCTCAGATCAGAGGTAAGATGGAGGTTCTTAAACACTAGGGGAGGGTATTTCTTATCACAGAGGAGAGGGAAAGGTGAGTAAGAGAAACAGGGAGAGGATTGGGAAGGAGAAAGGGAAAAGGAGAGAGAGAAAATGAATGTGATCTGAAGATGAAAAAAGATGAATAAAAACTGCTGATAAGATTTTTTTTGCAGAAAAATTTGTTATTTGGCCCTTAATACTATCAAACTTTATAAAAGTAATTGTCATAATATAAGGGATTAAACAAAATTAAGGTAAAATGTGTCATATGAAAATCAATGAAAGAAATAGGATCTCCCTCAAGCAACAATGCAGAGTACTGAGAAAGACTGAAGGACATTTTTTGTATGCAGTTCAAATCCTTAGATGCTCCCAGTGAGAAGCTGGTACAAGCAGAAGAATGAGTACACGAGCCTCCAAGTCGTACACTGGAAAGCATGCTAGAGCCCATTGTCTAAAAGAGAAGAACGGGAGGAAAAAAGGTCAGAACCATGCTGTACTTTGGGATTTATAGGTTTTTGCTCTGGTGAGCAGACTAAAAAGCACTATTGATTAACTAGCTAGGTCTTACGAGAGGTGGGGACAGAGGTACCACATACTGAATAATCTGGGCTGTCCGTGCTTTGGAGAGAATGGAATCACACCAGTAAGTCAGGGGGCCTTTGTAATTCTGGGGAGTAAGTGATTTTTCTTATTGTTTGCTGTTCATTCCCAGCCTCAAATGGTAAAGAAGCAGGCAGTGCTTTTGAGGATTTTTTACTTAACCCTAGAAAACCCTAGTTCCATCTTTTGCAATATTCATCATTTCTCTGATGATGAAAATAAAATTCTTTAAATAACTGAATGAGCTGTTAAAATGACCTGCAATTGAGAATCAGTGTTGACAAAGAATAGCATAATGTGAATGTGTGGGCACAGGGTTACTTAACAACCGAGGAGAAAAAGAAGTAGGAGCTAGTTTTCAATAGAAATCTTCTGCGTGTCGGGCACTGTGCTCTACATGCGTTACTTAACTTCATGCTCACAACAGGTCTGGGACTTGAACTCAGATCTGTATGACTGAGGTCCCTGTTCTTTTTCTATTACATCAGGTGTGTGCCTTCTGACTCAGGACTTTTCAACCATGAGGTGGATAATGATGTAAAAGAGGCTGAAATTCAAACCAGTATACTTTCCCTGTGTTAGCTGCCGTGATGGAAACTATCAGCTGAAATGACGTTTGGAGAGTAGGCGCAAATTCTCATTATTCAGTCTCCTGAGGAGAACTTGCCAAATCATATTAGTTCCCTTGCAGGACATTTGGTCCTGTCTGAAATGTCCACTGAGACATTTGGTCCATGCCAGGAGGTCCTTGATCCTGTGGCATGACAGTTAGGTTACCAAGGAAGAAGGCTGATCGTTGGCAATACAGCCACAAAACACTTATTGGCCAGTAACATGTGGTGGTGTTTTTAAGTTTTAATCCAGTGAACCAGGAAGATAAATATAGGTTATGGGCTATTGGAACCCAGAGATGTTTTCTAAGCTTGGACATTTTGTGACAAGACTACTATCAACGACCATTTGGCATGGATCAAATATGTTCTCAGACTTCTTTGACAGGACAGAATTTCAAGGGCCTTTTGCTGTGGGCCAGTTGTCTCAATAGACACATCTGTCTAGTAGCCTGCTGCTGGACAGCACAGGCCCACGCTAGGAAAAGTAATCACTCAGTGCTTAGTGAACCTATTTTCATTCATACACTTGGTGTTCATTCCCTCTATGCCATTACCTCGTCTACTTGTTTGTAGAGGGGGCACACCATTCCCATATCATCAGAGAACATGAGGGGTCTAGAGGGAAATGAATATGCGTATTGATTATCTCTGAGAGGACTTCTGCATGGTACTTAGTTGAAGGGAACTAACTGCCTTCTCAATTTCAGGAAGATTAAATCATTATCATCTCATTCATTCAGTTTAATACCTGTGTGTATGCAATAGAGATGACTGTATATGTATATAGAGAGTCTCTGCCTCCTTTTATATACAAGTATGCATGTGCATATATAGAGGATATATATTTTATTATACACATCTTATTAGGGATATATATCTTATCATATATACATGGGTGGGCAAAATAAGTTTACAGTTTTGTAAGTATCAGTCACGGTCATCAGGCTATTCTCAATATTTCAAAAAAGCTTAAAGATAATTGTGAATTGATCTGGATGAGATTGCATATATTAACTGTGACTACTGGAATTGTTACAACTGAACATGGTACCTGGGGTTATCCATTGACCCATCAAGATGGGGCCAGGAGCTAATCCTGTGTTCTCTGGGATTCTGAGCCCCTCCCCATTCAGCAATACAAGGCTGACTTCACATTGCCTAGTAACTTTGATCCACAGATGAGACTAATAGAAGACTCCTTTAAGGCAATAGCAATAATAATAATTAATTGTTGTATTTCCTGGGCCCAACACTGGAATAGAGTAAGTACTTAATAAATACTTGATTTAATGAATTGTGTGTTTAATACCTGTGTGTATGCAATAGAGATGACTATAAATGTACCTAGAGAGTCTCTGTCTCCGTCTCCTTTTATATATAAGTATGTATGTACATATATAGAGGATATATATTTTATTATATACATCTTATTAGGGATATATATATGTATCTTATCATATATACATAGGTGGGCAAAATAAGTTTACAGTTTTTATATGGAAAATACCATAATTAATAAATAATACAAGAATAAACTCTGTATTTCATGTACTCACAACTGTAAGCCTCCTTTTGCCCGCCCTGTATACCCACAATAAGTATATATGGGATGGGCTCACATCCCAGAACACAGTACACTGAAACTTCTGACTAAAGACAGTAGGTAAATGAGATGAACATCCAGTAACAACCTGTTTTCATTTTTAAACAGGATTAAAAGGCTAAAATTAGAACAGAATGTAAGAAAGAATAGGAATACAGCTGTACATGAGAGTCACCAATGTCGGTAATATTTTCTTACTTCCTAGCCTTCTGTAACTTAAAGGGGAAAACAAATATGACCTTCAGGCATGTGCCTTGTCTTTATACGCCTCAGATCTTCCTATTCTGTTTTTCCTTCTGTGGTTCTATTACATTTTTAAATTTATCACACATGGCTGGCTCATGAGAAACAGAGACTGTGGCCTTGCCTAAGGAGAGAGAGGCAGGCGTAGGGTTTTGAGGATGCATCCTAAGCAGAGATTATAACGACCAAGCTATGCTGTTGCTCTGCATGGAGACAGAGTTCCGCATGGCAGGAAGCTTCTTAAGGTGGTCACTGGAGCCGTTTGTCTTGGTAGGAGTCTGTGCGGGGGATAGACATGAGTCTCAACCTGGGAAAATATGCTTTACCAATATATATGTGAAGTCTTTGAAGTTCCACTACAGTCTGATGCACAAATTAGGGGAAATTAGTAAAAATTTCAGGTTATTTCTTGTATACCAATGATGTAATCAAGTTCTTATTAATTTTTTAACACCTGGATTCATTCATCAAGATTCCTTTATGGAGCTAAGCAAACAGAACTAGCAGGCCTGTCATTTGGATTTATCATGATTGTGGGTGTTTAGTTCCCTACAACAAAAACAACATGTAGAATAATAGACTTTCAGTCAGGCAGACATGATTAGAAGCTGGCTTCCATTACTTAGCTATTCTGTGATTTTAGGAAATTGCTCCATCTCTTTGAATCTTACTGTGTTTACATCAGTTAAAAGTAAACACCATCGCAAAGCCTTACTGTGGGAAGGAAATAAAGGCATTTATCTAATTTGTCTGGGACAGGGTCTAGCAAATATTGATTGCCCAATAAATACTCGATAAATGCCTGAAAAGAATCTCTGTGCTTTATTCCTCTAAAAACTTCTTGTTTGTACTTTTTACCCACCACTGTGGTTTTCAATAAGTTCCATCTACAGGTTGAACTTAAGTTAAAAGTCTCTATCCTCCCTTCATTTTGTATTGATTAATATAATTAATCTGATTAGAAATAGAAAACCATGAGTCAAATTTTCTGAAAAGTCATTAAATCAAGTACTTACTCTATTCCAGTGTTGGGCCCAGGAAATACAACAATTAATTATTATTATTGCTATTGCCTTAAAGGAGTCTTCTATTAGTCTCATCTGTGGATCAAAGTTACTAGGCAATGTGAAGTCAGCCTTGTATTGCTGAATGGGGAGGGGCTCAGAATCCCAGAGAACACAGGATTAGCTCCTGGCCCCATCCTGATGGGTCAATGGATAACCCCAGGTACCATGTTCAGTTGTAACAATTCCAGTAGTCACAGTTAATATATGCAATCTCATCCAGATCAAATTCACAATTATCTTTAAGCTTTTTTGAAATATTGAGAATAGCCTGATGACTGTGACTGATAATTTAAAAAGTCCAGGAATGCAGAGAATCCAGATGGACAGCTACCATTTTAGAATATGCATGCTCCAGGTTTTGTGAAGGGAGAGTGGGAAGGGAGAGTGACATAATTAGATTTTCCTTAGAAGCAGATCTGCAAGGGCAGTGTTGCAAACCAATTCAAATGAAAAATCATGGGGGATGTAAAGTAAAACAGGACTGTGAATGATGAGGAAGAGGCGGATTCAGTGGGATTACTAATGGCATGCTACATCGAGGATGTCAAAGAGAAGAAATCTGTACTGCTCTGATTCATTCATTTTCATTGTCTATTTTAACACTTGTGGGGTTGTGGTGGATTTATTCCAGGCTATCCTTTAGGAGGTTGGGGTTCTTCCCTGACAGTTGCTGAAGCTGTGAAAACAAATGTGTTCACCATGGGAACGAATGAGTTCTCAAGATGAGAAAGAGGAGGACTTAGAATGAGACACTCAGGGATATTATGCTGAAGACCAGTTTACAAAGCATATTCATTTTCTTCTAAACCAGCTCTTCCAGGGTCTTGGGATGCTGCAGCCTTTGGACAGCTGTGGATGGAGAGCTCTTCCCTCTGATAGATCATCAAACCTGGGAATTTATTTTGTTCTCTTCTGAATCATGTTAGACTCCAGAATAATTAGCTTTATTTTCTCCAAATCCTTCATCTCTTCGGGAATCTTCAATAATGATTTTGGTTTCCAGTCTAGAGAGTTCCTTTTGGTAGCTCATCACTGCCAATGAAGTAATAATTTTTGGAGTGCTATACTCAAACTCAGTTGATGATCAAAGCCTGTTCAAAGAAGGAGCTCAGCCCTAAATATCTGGGAACTCATTTTTTCCCCTGCCACTCCCTAGGCAAGGGAGTGTACTTAAAATCACACCGGTACACTTTTATAATAAGATTTAATAAACATAAGAAAAGGGTGGTTCTCTCCTCTCTACAGGCAGCTATAACTTGTGCTTCAATTCCTACTCTTTTGTCTTTGGTTTGCTTTAGCTATTTCTAGTCAGTAGGTAAGCAATACTATGACTCTCAGTGAAACTTGAGAGATGACTTTCAGTCCTTGGAATTTCTTTATAGTTTCAAGAAGCAAGACTTGAGAGGATGGTTTGAATTAAAAGGTTTGTGTGGGTTTAAATGAAAAGTAACACGATGTACTCAGAGTAGCAGAGTCTATCTAGTACATTTAAATTGGTAGAGACATGCACACTTCACTTTTGGAAATCACTATAAATCAATGCAATAGAGCAAAAAGCACTGCTATTCCCCTGTTCTTTTCTGAAGGGTTCAGAAGACTGGAAGATACTCCAAATCATTGTAGGCAGAACATATTGGGCCCTAGAAAAAAACGTAAAGAAATGCATCTTTTTGCATATTGATTCTTGAAATTTTACCTGCATTTAAAGCTGCTTGTTCAAGAAGTTTGTTCAAGTGATTATATCTTGCTCTACATGGTATTAAGAAGGTATAGGTTTATTTAACTAATAAATTAATTCATTGTTGCCCCCCCATTTAAACAATTACTTACCTGGAACACTTGCTTGTACTTGGGGAGAGAGTGTATTAGGGGACTAAGTGGTAATGGAAAAAATACAATACAGATTAAATAAAAAAATAAAATAAAATTCAAAATAGAGGCATAAACATACACATGTATCTCACTTACTTGCAAAATACTTTCTGTAGATGATGAATAGTCTAGAAGAAAGATAAAGGGTTTTATTACTTCTTCAAAGATAATGAAAAAATAAATATGGATAGGAATACATCAGAATTACAAATCGATTTATTCAGGATGCCATTGTTAGGAGCATGAGCTTGAGGGTCTTGGTTCTTCCATTTAATATCTGTGTGACCTCGGGCCAATTATATGACTTCTGTGAGCCTTCCTTTTCTCCTCCATTCGATGGAAATAATAATGGTAACTACCTCTGAAGTTGGAGTGAGCATGAATGAGACGATGCACAACAAAGAATGAGAGGAGGGGACACAACGTGTGCTGGCTTCACTAGGAACATTTCTTACTCGAATAAATGAGGGATGCTTTACCTCACAGTGAGAGAACAGCTTGCTTTTCCAACTGCGACTTCAATATGGTAAAGGAAATGAAACATAAAGGGAGAATTAGGAGCTGGGAGTTTCAGAGATTTAAAAACAATGTCAAGAATGCACACTTTCAGCTGTGTAAATGCCCAAAACTTTTGATAAGCAAAGTGACCAATCTAGCACATGCATAGCAATACATAAGTTGGAAGGTGCTACAGTTGAACTTGCTAAAGAAGCAGCCCTCCAGTAATATTATATTATGTTTGGATTTAGTTTTCATATATTTTTTCTATCTTTGTTTCATTCCAGTGCAACATTATGGAAGCATTACTCAGAGGCACTCAACTTTAGCATATATTTGTGGAGTGTCTGAATGAAAATCCCAAAGCTGGTTACCAAGAGTTTTTGAAAGTCATATTCATCGTCAAACCACATAGGGATAGCTATCAGAAAGGAAATAAATGACTCCTAATCTTTCAATAATAAGAGTTATTAAATTACCCAAGTTCAGTGAGGAGCCCTTGCTTTGCAACCTTGCAAATTACCCCTATTAGTTAATTAATTAATGTTCCTTATCAAGAGGTGCTCAGTGATGGTTTGCAAAATCACTGAAGGGCATGTAAAGAGAATTGAAGCTTAGAATAAATGACCTACAAGGGACCTGCAAAGTGAGATTTTTGTATTCTCAAGAATTATGTTTGCTGTCATTTAACATTCAATCCAACCTCTTGTCTAGGGAACCAATTCGGATTAAAGGAAATTTAAAAAATACCCGAGCAATCAATATCTCACTCATTAAGTCCCGTTTCTACCCAGGCCTGCAGAGCGTAAGCCTACCTTTGCTGCCCTTTCTCTTACATCCAGGCACTTTGGGATAGGAGCCATCTTTTTAACATCAATTTTCTCCTTGAAGCTTGGAAGCTGTAGCTGTCTAGAAAGAGTTAACATACTAGGCCTAGTGTATTAAAACCTTTTCTGAGACAACTAATATAACTTTGGGAAGGTTCATTTATATTTAAAGGAGGAAAAAGACAACAATATAAATGGACATAACAAATCATGTAGACAGTGAAGAAATATAAGAAATGATTGAATGATTGAAAAGTGACTGCTTGTTCTTCTGTTCCCAGTATCTTATTATTTGGCTTGGAGGGATGTTCTAGATCTCCGGTTAAATGTGTTTTCTCTTTCCCTACATAAAGAAAAAAATGCTGAGATTTACTTGCTTTGGTCTTGATTGAAATGATCGATTTTCTCGCCCCGAAACGTCCTGTAGTGGACAGTGGTGACACAGAGCACAGGCTGTGCCCCATGCAGGCTGTGTCAAGCAAGCCAGTCGGCTCCTTAGCAAACACGGAAGTGCATCCTTGCCTTCTTCTCCGCATGCTCATTAGCAAAAGGCATCAGCTAAGTTATGTTGATTCACTCTTTCAAGTGAAGAGATTGTGCTTTTATTATTAGTATTATTTTTAATTTCTGTACTTTGACTATCTAAATTTTTCATGTTGGGCTGCCTTAAAACACACTAGTGTGCCTCTGGGTACAAGTAAGATATTAACATTCTGTGAGCCAATAAAACCAATAATTATTGTGTAGTCTAAATTAACTTGTGGTATACAAAATACCTTAATATTTACACATGTATGCTGGCTTTGAAAAATAAAATGAAGTGAGCCAGTTTTCATTTATGCCAGGCAAATGTACCTCACTTCTCGTTCCTAAAGAAATTCATTTCACCCTCGAAGGTGTTATACACGGCTCCACCCTTCGGCATGGTAAAGCAATCCTATTCTTTGGAATTTCACTTTGCAACCAGCAAATATGGTAAAAATGAAACAATGTTTGCTTCAATTGTACTTTCCACTGTCAGTGATCTCTTGTCTGTAGCTTAGTAAGCCATGGGCTGCCACCAAATCTTGCAAAGTCATTGGTAAAGAGAGCTTGGCAGTAGGAGTTGTCTCCATAACCCTTCTCTGGGCAAGTCATGGCATTTTAACAGGTGAATCCTCTGAGGGAATTGAGTTGAGAATGATAGCCATAGATAAGCCTGGCCACACTGGTAATGGGTAGAAAATATGTTAGAGGAAAGAGATTTTTCAAAGTTACAGATTCTCTCTCCTAAACGTGTTGTTGGTTGGCTGTGGCATTACCTTGTAAGTGAGCATTAGATGCTATGTAGAGCCCCACACTTCTGGCAGGGACAGCAGGGTGCATCAGTCTGGGAGACACCTGGCTCTCCAAACCTCATGACCACCGGACTGAAGTTCGTCATGGTGATGCACAGGAAAAACAGCTGGAAGGTTGAGACGGAGGTCTCATCAGCATGCACTGCACAGTGACCGTCGCATGGGCGGCAGATGCCTGTCAGGATTCTACATCATCACATCTAGGAAGACGTGAGAAGGTGCCCTGACAGGCAGAGATATGAACTAGACATAGTTGCAGTCAGGCAAAGGAACAATATTAGAGAATTGATTATAAAGAGAAAGGACTCTAACATCTACTAGATGTTAGTCTAGATATTAGATAGATGTTAGTCTCAGCTGGCTGATTTTCAAGAGCAAAGCTGGATCCTATTTTTCGTGACTGCAAGTGTAACATCAGACATTATCCTAAGCACTTTAGAGATTATCTTATTCTCCGAAAACTCTGAAGTTTGTACTGATAGTACATTCATTCAACAGATGAGGAAACTGAGCCACATGGAAGTTGTTACTTGCCTGGAGTCACACAGGCAATACGGAAGACAGTAATTATTCTTACCCAAGAGATCTGACTCCAGAGCTCGTGGTGATTAACATAATTCTCTGTTGGGCAGGTTACGAGAGCTTCATTTATGCCCCATTTGAATAAAGCAGGGCCATAGCTGAGACACAGCTAAGAACACATGGCAAAGTATCCACCATGGGGAGCAAAGCACAGGTTCAAACTGGGGCCAGTGGTGGGATGACTTGAACTGAATTTTCGACCATGAGCTTGTTCTTATCTTTTTTGGGCCACAGACAGAACTGTTGCTAAAGAATAGTGAACAGCCGGGTACCTAATGACCACAAGTATTAGAAAGAGAAGGAGAACAGGTAGAAAAATGCAAATGTGAAGAGAATTTAGGCCAAACACCTGGTAGGTACTTAATATGTGTATTTTAGTAAATAAGTGAAACAGTACTTCACATTTTTTAAGGAGCTATCATTCTCAAAACTTTTTTCTGGTAAAAGAATGTTTATTATGCATATAATCTCTGCATTGTGCCAAGGAAGATGTTATTATCTATATTTGGTTGTTCTGTTCAGGAGTGGGAGACTCTTTTATTCTATGCTCTTTCATATTGTTGGGTTTTTTTTAGTATTTCACCTTTAAAAATACACAATAGGAAAGATTCTTTTTGTAACTTAGCCTGATTCCTGTGCCTTTTCCAACTTACCTACATCTTATCATGTAGGAATTTAGGGACCAAAACCACAAAGATCCAGGGGGCCTAATTATCTTTCCTAGACCTGCTTTTGCATTCTGGAGCAATAATCTATTAAAGCCATTAGGTCAGAGGCATATTTACCATTGTTCTTAAAACTGTCTCTAAAAAAAAGATATGCAGGAATTTTATTCAAGGGACTGAACCTGGAGACATTTAATCGTCAGCCCAAGTTAAAAAAACACATTCCATCTTTGAAAGTTGCAGACTACTGGTCTGTCCCATTGTTTGGAATTATGCCTACATGTGTTTAAGATATTTTCCCTAATATCAATTAGTATGGTTTTCCCACTGCAATTCACTGCACAGTGTTTCTTAAGAGAATTGCTTATTACATTTCAACCTTAGAAACCAATTTTGAGCTGCATTTTCTTATTGAATATACCTGACACGTTCTGGATTTAGTGAGAATAACCTCTGTATATGATGTGGAAGTAACACAGATGGGCTATCATTCATAGAAGGAGATTGAATAAATGATGACATTGAAGGAGATTCATTAGATATTTGAACGTAATCGCAGTCCCTACCAGTTCTCGGTGGGTGTTTTTATAGAGCATGAAATCCTAACTAACATCAACTAAGTACACTCTGCCCCAATGGAGAGGAACAGTGGCACAAATAATCCTAAACCTTGGGAATTTAAATGCCTTTATGCTTGGCTTTTCAATGCTGTCTATAATAATTTTCACAGCACGTTGCTCTTCTAATTATGTTTTGTTTTGGCTAATACTGAAAGTAACTTGTATTTAGTGATTTGGTGATTATGGGCTATCTGAAGGGTTAGAGTGGAGTGCCAGGAGTGTGTTGGAAAACCACACTGTGGATGTTCCCCAGTACTTTACGCAAAGGAAAGTCAAACAGTTAAAAGCCTTAAAGAAATAGAAATGATCTGACTAGTGGGCAGATGGCTTCAGAACCTCTGTCACATTAAATTATTTCTCTACCTCCTCCTTTTTCTTTTTTGGTGACATGGGAAATAACTCAAAAGAAGAGTAGTCTAAGTACATTTGCTCTAAGACTTGGTCATGAGGAGTACTCAGATCTGGGTACCTCAGTCATTGGAGTCAGGAGCAATTTGAGCAATCGGGTGTAGAAGTATCAACAGCCGGGGGGAAAGCAAGGCGGTGGGTCAAAGTCAAGCAGCAAGGAGAGAGGCCTTGACAAGCAGTTTCTATAGACCCAAGTGAGATACTTGATTAAAGGCTTAGCGTGCAACCAGGCAGCCACAATTCCATAGAAACCTGAACACAGGGTGAAGAAGTAAGAGGGACTAGCCAGATGTCCTGTGCAGTGCCACAAATGGCAGTAAGAAGGGATACTAACCACAGAGGCAAGATTTCACTGTAGCCAAGAAGCCACCATTGTGCAGGGCAGCCACTCACCACCCCTAGCCACACCAGTCAGAGACAAGGAGAAAACACTAAAACAGTAAATGTCAGCCACTTCCTTGACTGAGCACAATGCCAAAAGCACCCAAGTATCATCTTTAAGACACTAGTCATGGTCGTTACAATAAAACTCCAAGCCCTCCAGAAGACATCACTGTGATGAAAATGTTAGGGGACAATGAAAATGTTTGTAGAGCAGGCCCTGGGTCAACCACTTGGCGGCTCAGCTTTCAGTTCTAAATTCTTTCCAGGGCTGTGAACAAGATCTAATCCCTGGGTTCTTTCAAAACCCTTTAAACCACTGGCCAATAGAGTATCCCATTCCCTCCCTTTTGTTGGTTTCCTCCAGTGCAGCGAAGATAAGGAGTTTCAAATTTTTCAACAAAAATTAGAGAAGCAGAAGAAACGGAAATAAGAAAAGGAGATGGGTAAAAATAGGTACGTATGTCACACATAAGATCGCTCTCGGTGTCCACTGGCTGACACTGATGAATTGTTTCTGGCAGTCGGGGGTGCTGAGTGGAGTGGGGCCCGGCAACGGAGAAACGCCCTAATTGATCTGGCAAATGTCTGCCCTGGGTGAAGAAAAGGGGAGTGTTGACAAATTGGCTCCCTATTTGTCAACCTTCACTCCGTTCCCGAAGAGCCAGTATTAATTAAGTTTCACTTCATTTTTGTTTGCTTTATCATGTAGTTATTATTAGGATGCAAGTGCCACGAGAGCGGAGACCCTGACTGACCTGTTCTGCAGCCTCTGGAACAGCGGCACGAGAGCCAGGCTAGGTGCTCAACCAGTGAGTGCGCAACTCCTGAGGTTGTAGGCGCATCGTGCGGTACCCGTGGCAGTGACTTCTGGGTTCGCTGAGCCCTGGGAGAATCAGCCTTCTGTTTTGTTTTGCTTTGTTTTTTTGTTTTTTGTTTTTTTTTCTGTCTGCATAGCAACATCAATTTGGGCGCTGGTTTGCAGTTTGAGCGATATGCCTCCTCTGCAGCCAGCTGGCGTAATGTGGTCACTGACACAGTCAGAGGCTTTTCTCCCAACTGGGGAAAAGGCAGTATCGTGACTACAAGTACCTTGTAGCTTGCCCGTCACTATCCCCTATGTTAGAGGGGATGTCCACTCCTAGCAAGCTGCTCCTCCTCAACTCTCCCAGCATTTCGAGCCCTTGCTCTCTGCTCTTCCCATCTGAATCTTCATCAGTGAGACAATGGCAGCCCTTCATAATTCCTGCACACAAGGGGTTTCCCATGTTATCTGGTTGCCCCATGTGACATTCCTTCCATCTGTTGACTCGCGTTATTTTTTTCCTATAATTTTATTTCTTTGAAGATTTTATTTATTTTTTTTTAGACAGAGGGGAAGGGAGGGAGAAAGAGAGGGTGAGAAATGTCAATGTGTGGTTGCTTCTCACACACCCCCTGCCAGGGACCTGGCCTGCAACTCAGGCATGTGCCCTGACTGGGAATAGAACCTGCAACCCTTTGTTTCGCAGGCCGGCACTCAATCCACGGAGCCACACCAATTTACGTTTTATAACACGTGAAAGTACTGTTGAGTTTTTTCTCAGACCTGGAATATTTCTTCTTATGTTGTATAATAACCTCAGGAAACACTGATTTCTATGAATTTAATACCAATATAATATTGGGATCATTGTTTAAAGCAGTAAAAGCCTTTTTACTTATGTTTCAAATTTCAGAAGAATTCAAAGCTTCTTTTCCTATTAAAGTAAGGCATTTCATAACTATGTCAACGTGCTTTGAGGGAGAAGTTAACGCACAGAACCCCAGCAGATCCTGGAGTGTTTCATGCTAATGATCTCAAAAGGGGCCCATCTAATACGCATTCCACCTGAGGACATTGTACCAAATGTCGCCTTCTCGGCTGTGATTGGATCTAGACAGTGATGGAAGCTCACTCTACAGGACACAACGAATACCCAGCCAGCCACTGCACATGCCTCCTCTCGTACCTCTGGGAAACCTGCTGATTTTCTCCTTCTCTGGACTTGGCTCCATCCCTTTACACAGAGGGAAACCTAGTTTCCTTTCTTTCCTGATTTCAAAAAAAGTAAAAAAGACCACCAAAATAGTTTCTCTCAAGAATTGGCATGTCTCTCATTTCTGCCAGTTTTTTAAAGAGTGTGTGTATGTGTGTGTGTGTCGGAAGTGGGTGATGGTATGTCTGACAAGGATCAGCCAGACAAAATTGTCCTGCATTGTTCCCATTTTATTGTTGTAAAGCTGAGGCCGGGGGCGGTGAACTGATATTGTCTCTACTTAGTGAGTCTGATTTGTTTGCCTTAGTGAAACTTACATAAAATAATTGATAAAATAGACACAGAGCAATTTCATCTTGGGGCTAATAATAGTATACTATGACTGGTTGTCAAGCATATCTTTCAAACTTTCACAATTTTATTGCTATGGCTTTAAAAAATTGATATCTATCTATTTCCTAATGAAAATGTTATTTTGTCCTCCAAAAGGATTCTGAAAATACAAACCTCAGAAAATTCAGATATAGCTAATAGCCATTTATCAGGATATAATTGGAGAAGTGCTGATGGAAGCTTTTGGTTTTTTAAACGTTCGTTACTTAAGTGGTTTCCAAGTGGTTATTCTTCTTAACTTCATCTCTTCATACCTTGCACACATAGCTACCCTCTCAAATATCTGGGCTGCAGATAAATGATTCATGACCTTTCATTAGTATAGGTTAACCTGGCTATCTTGTCAAAGTTAAGGGCAAGTGGGCAGAGTTCTTGCTGGTAGGCTAGGAAAGGTGGTGGTCCTTCATGCAAGTTCTCAGGCCCCTTCAGTGGAGAGCAGGATTGGTCATGTGAGCTGCTGGCAGCAAACATAGTTCCACCATCAGTTTCACCGCAGTGTTATCTTTGCTCTGCTCCAGGCCACTCACCTGGCTTGTTACTTCCACAGCTTTGAGGGGCTCCTGAGCCGCAACTCTGCCCATCACTGGGCCAATCCATGTGAACAGTGGGTTCAGTAGTACTACCCATTGTCCCTACATCCTCATCAGCCATCACCTTATGAGCATACAACTAGAACACTATGTCAATAATCTAGAATGTATCTGATGTTTTTCACCCAGGCTCATATAATTAAAGATATATATACATTCACACATTTATACCCATTTACATTCATGCATGCATACACACATACATGCCTGCATATATACATACACACTATGGATATATAGGCATTTTGGTCATTGTTCATTTTAAAAGATGAGATCATTATATACACATTTTCTGTATTTTGCTTTTGTCATGACATATTATCTAGCAGAAATCCCTCCAGATCCAAAGGAATAGTTTTGAATCATATTTACATTTAGTTCTGAATTATATTCACATTCAATTATTAACGTTGCTACTTCACATAAACCAACAAACCCTTATTGAGCATCTAAAACATGCGTGCTAAAGCCTGAGATTTATTCAGATTTCAGAACTGAAAAGGGAACAAAGAGATTAACAATTCAGCCCTCCTGCGGAACAGATGAGAAAACTAACGCCCAGGAAACACCCATAATCCGTTCAAGGTCATGCAGCCGACCGATGTCCTGTCTCACATCAGGACCTCGCTCTTGGAGTCCCCCAGTTCACCCCTCTTCTAGTCGCATGCTACTGAGTCCCACAAATTAGTATGAAAGACTGGTTTGTCAGTTACTTCCGACTTACCGTGAGAATATGCTACAACATAAAAATAAGTAATCAGGCCTGAAGGTAGGGAGAGAATAGGAATGAGCAAGAATTCAGGAAAGTTCCCGATAATGGTTTGTTGGTTGTGTAGATAGACCAAACTGTTTTTAGTTGAACCAAATTTATCAGCCAGGGGAGACTCATTAACATTCCCAGCATTTGAAGGGGCATCGATAAAAGAGAGCAGTTTGTATTGGAGAGCTGTGTAAGAGATCCTACAAAAGCAGTTCACCCCCCACCATAACAGGGCTCCTTTCACAGAGAAAATCCTGGTAGACCGTGGCCGAAGGTCCACGCTGGCCTCTGCAGCACATCTGGAAAGGCTCAGCTTTCAAGCCAGGGCTCCTCTCCCTGCGCCGGCAAACTTCCTCTTGAATGCTCTAAGCTGTTCCCCAAGATGCTGAAGCCTGTGGCAAAATATGAGAACCTTCATGTTCATAGAAAATATAAAACAGGGTGTGCATCACATTGTTAATGGGGCTTCTGTGGATCTAGTCATTAACTCCTGCCAGATTTTTGTGCATTCGATGCCTTTCCATTGTGCCCAAAGTACTTTAGTAGCAGTCTGTGCATGCAGTCAACTCATTTGGGGGCATCTATTGTACGGCAGCGCTATGCTGGGACCGAATACAGGGAGAGTGTGGTTGCATGGGCCTTCCATGGCCAGGCAGGACATGTGCTAGCGAATCCCCTGTATGTTTGTCCCTCCAGGTAATTCAGCGTGGACTCTGTGACCTTCACAGACAAAACTGTGAGGGGTGAACAAATGTTCCTCAAGCCAGCTAATTCTTTGTTTATTATGAAGCTGACTGGATCGTTGTATGCATTCCAAAGACTGCGAAGAAAGTGTGCTACAGGCCAATGAGATTTCCCCCGGCAGGGATGCCCAGCTCTTTCAGGATGTGGTGGGTTTCACATGCAGGGCACCTGACCATTGGACATGCAATTGCTGTCCGTCCTGGGCTCTGTGTGGCAGTTCAGAAACAGCAGCACTGGATTCCAGGTCTGTACTGGGTATAGCATCTTTTCCTTTGAGTGCTCTGCATTTCTGTGCAAGCACTTATAATACCTAGGGCTTATTTGATACCTACTTGGTGTCAGGTTCTCCATTAGGTACTTCACAGATGCTTTTCTAATACACCCATTTTGCCAGTCATGTTATTATCCTCATCACAGAGCTGTAAGAGACAGGGTGGGGTGAAGCCCAGATGCCCCTGTCCCCACAGCCCAGTTGAGAAGACCCCAGGCCACACTACCTTCCACAGCCCTGGGGCAGTGTGTATTTGGGAGGTGGGGACTGAACGTGGGGCAGGAGTTGTGTTCTGACGGAGATTTTAGAGAGCCTAATTCTCTAAAGCTGAATTTTAAATGTCGATAAGACATAGTTGGAGTCAGTGCTAATATATTTCCTAGAGCTGGGATTTTTCTATTGAATGTCATACCCACGCAAGTACTCTGAGGAACAGTGGGGCGGGAGAGCAGACTGACTTTTCAGGGAATGTGACAGTTAAAAAGAAGAAGAAGAAGAAGAAAGGAAGTTAAACTGTAATTCCCAGTCCTGTCAGAAAATATCTCCAGGGTGGTAATGGCTGGTCCAATACTTGTTTCTCTGCATAGTCAGATAGCCCAGCTTTCAGTGAGAGTAATTTCTCTGCAACTCTTGAGTCAACTATTTCTAAGTGTAGTTGGGGCGCACAGATAGTTTCCTAACTGGACACCCCAGGTGAGAAAACATCTCTGATGAGGCTATATGCTATAAATTTTTATAGTTATTCACATTTAAACTTAACAATTCTACAGCTCTTGAATTAGTTTAATGTGTTTTTTTTTTTCAAAGTCTCCTTTGCAGCAGGTTCCTGGGTGATGGGTGTTACTGTGTCAACGTATTTACTCAAGATTAAGAACAACCTCAGAGAGACTAAGTGACCCTTGAGAGCTTAGCTTACCTAGTGACTGTGACAGAGCTGGGAGTTAAATGGCTGCTATGCGGCATACTGTATACAATGTTTCACATAATCTCTCAAATGTTATATCAGTATGCTCATTGTGAAGATGGCATTAGTTGAGGAGTGAATCCTGTCTGCCTACCTCTGTCTAATCACAGTTGGCCCTCCATATCTGCAGGTTCTGGATTGTGGATTCAGCCAACCTGGGATGGAAAATATATTTAAAAAATTATATTGTTGCTGACATGTAATATGTATTTAGGTTTACAATGGTTACTTCTATACTGAAGTATAGACTGTATTTTTCTTGTCATTATTCCCTAAACAAGACATTATAACAACAATTTACATAGCATGTACATTGTATTAGGTATTTCAAGTAATCTGAAGATGATTTGAAATACACAGTGGGGGGTATAGGTTGCATGTAAATACTAGGCCATTTTATATAAAGGACTTGAGCATCTGTGGATTTTGGTATCTGTGGAGGCGGGAGGGGGGCAGGTCCTAGAATCAATCCCAAGAAAGATGTGGATAGGGAGGGGTGACTTCTGCTGTTTGGTAAACAATGAGGAATTCTTCATTTAGCTGCTTGGTAATGACTCAATGTCAATATTAATGTTAACATTACTTAATGTTAACTTTACACAGTTAATGCCTGAGTAGTTCTCGGCCCCTCCACTCCCTACCCTTAACCCACACTGGGTCTCCTGTCCGTCATCTTTGTGGGCTTTTGAACTATTTTCTATTATCTAGATATCTTGATTAGCTGCTTCCATAGAGTAACCATATGCTCTGACACGAGTCTAATGACTAAGAGACCCCAAGCACAGGTTACTCAATGCTACTGTCCTCTCTACTATACGTGACATGCTATATGTGAGTGATGTTGGGAGATGAAGTTAGTTTAATACAATACACATTGTAGAAAGAAATGTCAAAGTGTTAAAGAATTCTCTCGTCCATTCAACAGCAAATCTTTTGTTTTCCAACTTTAAGTATAAGGTAGAACAAATTACTGATCATTACTCCATGTCAGCTGTTGTCACTTCGGGGGATCGCTGGGGTCAGTGTGGCTGTTAATTACCTAAGAAAGGCAAATGCTCAAGTGAAGAGAAACAGACGATGGTGACAGTGAATATTAAGCTGTGTTTGTACTGCTGCCAACTCTTTAGGAGAGTTTTATATCTGTTGTTAGAGAAAAATTACTGCAAAACATCAGTGAAAACCTACAATGAAATCCTGAAAACTATGAAGATTTATATCTTCTGGTCATCCAAAATAGAGACAAATTTTATTTATGAAGACTAAATACTTCTGCTTTGATGCTAACATATTTAGTGCTGATAATTATTTCTGTACAGTGTTTATATTAATCCTGACCATGCTAATTCAGAGTATGAGCTGTTTCTTATCTTTGTTTACCAGTTTCAGGTAAATGTTTAATATAATATGCTTGCTGTCATTCAGAAAACCAGCTTTCTTCAGATATTTTAGAAGCACCTATGTGCAAACAAATGTTAATTTTATATGTAATATTCCTCTTGGACATACGCATGTTAACTTAAAACCCAACATGTTTATACAGACATCCTCAATTTCTAGGGTAAACCAGGAGTACCTGGAGACTACCCTTATTTTTTTTGTTGATATAACTACTCTTCCCCCTATCTTGGAACCTCAGAATCCTCCTTAGTGACTCCTCTCATGTGACACACATCCTTTCTGTCCTAACATCCAGAACTTCTGTGTTCCTATAATGTTTTTACCACCACATCTCTAGTTTTATTTCTAGCACCTCTATCCCAGCACTCTATAATCCATGGGACCTATCTTTCCTCTCCGCCTACCATGGGTCTTCTTCCAGTCCATCCTATGCATCAAAGTTGCTCCATCTTTTGGCATCTGCAAATCACTTAATAAATATCCAGGGTACAAACAGACAAATTATAGGTTAAATTTTTAAATGTTTGTCACAATCAAAAATAATGATAATAAACAATTTTAAATGGTATTGATGGCAATTATAATAATGAAAAACAACAATCATATTAGTAAGGGGGAAGAATATTTTCAGCTTGCCAAGTTATTAATAATCAATTCTTTGAAAGTTTGAACAGTAGATTAGATTCCATGCAGAGTCTGTTTCTTCATTTATGTTTTTTAAAACTTTAAAAAATTGTATTGAATTTATTGGGGTGACATTGGTTAATAAGATTATGTAGGTTTCAAGTGTACATTTCTGTGATACATGATCTCTGTATTGCATTATGTTTCTATTACATTAGAAAGACTTGAGTTATTAGTCATTGTGAAGAGCATCAAATGTTTGGTGGTCTGTCAACTAGTTCTGGTTTTTCTGATCATAAAATGGTTCAGAAACTATGGAGGGAGTGTTCATGGAGAGATCCAGTGTCCCAGCAGGAACTAATTAAGTTGAGGGCATGTCCTTCTCAAAAATGGCTGGAATGTTGAGTATATCAACACAGAAGAAAACTGGCAAATGGATTTCTAATGAATTCTTTGTTGGATTTATCTGCGTAATTATTTCTTTATATCCAGTTTTGACATTCAGATGGATTAAATATGGCCAACAACAGCAATGATTTCTTTCTTCAATAAGTTTGGAATGTCTTTAAATAGTAAGAAAGAAACTCTTTATAACCAATTGATTTATATCAAAAGTCAGCCTTCTTAGGAACTTTTTCTGTCACTTCCTAGTGTTAAAAATTACAATACATTGTTTATGAAATAATAGAACCAGGCTCTTCCAGATATTGAATGTGCCACTGAGATGAGCCATTTGAAATTAAAGATATATTTTTACTAATTTTTTTGTATGTATTGTTTCAAAAACTCATTTGGGGATCTCTACTTTTGATAGCCAAAGTTCTTGAGTATGAGAAAACAAAATCTGTTCTCTATGGATTTTCTTGCACAGCATGCTGGAAATTTTTGGCTAAGACCTGATTATGTTCTCAATTACTTTATGTTTACTTTTAACCGTGAATAAAACAGTGTTGAATTGCCCTGAGGTACAATTTCTGTTATTCATGTGGCAGTATCTTCGTCTGATGAACATCCAAGGCGGGGCAAAAGTAGGTTTACAGTTGTTTGTATGGAAAATAATACAATAATTAATAAATAATAATACAAGAATAAACTCTCTTTCACATACTCACACTGTAAACCTGCTTCTGCCCCACCTGGTATTGATGGCACTCAGTCGATATTGATCTCGATACACTTTTTGTCCTGCATCAAGGCTTACAAAGTTATTATTAACAAGAATTCTCCCTTCTCCGGCACTAGTTTTTAGTGGTGAAACAGATCATTGTCAACCATTTCTCCCTTCTGCACAGAGGATCAGCATTGTACTGTGAACAGCTCTGATTCTATACAACTCTGAAGAAAAATATGTGCTAGTCAACATAGTAACTATAGGAAATCTTCTTTCACATTGTAATCTGATAGTCATTTCTGTCATTTCATAAAGAATTTTGCACTTAGTTTATTCTGCTTTTTTTACAGTATTACTAATTGCTATTGAACTTCCTTGCGACTGTTTTTCTATAAATATATTTTTTAAAAAATTTATTGTGTTTTGTCCATTACCATTTAGTCCCCTTATAAGCGTACAGCACCCAGTATTCCCAGGCAGTCTCCCATCAAGTCCCACCAGGCCTGACCCTGCTGAGCTCCCAAGATCAGACAAGATCTGGTGAATCCAGGCTGGTACAACTTTTTTCTGTCTTTAGTGATAAAAATCATCAATATCTTACTCAAAAGCTTTTGCTTTTCATTTGTCATGCAAAACCTCAACAGATGTACATGAATCCTGCCTTGCAAAATTCCAAGAAAGTTTCAGTGTCTTCATGCCACTGTGTGACAACTTTGTACAACAGACAGCACACTGAGCCCGGGGATGAAAGATGATTGTCCTGAGGTCCAGTCTTGGGGCTTTCATCACTCTACTTCCTGTTTGCAGTATTCCTTTTGTGCTACTCACAAAAATCATGTATTAATACAGAACTTTGTTCTACATAGAGATTCATGGTGTATTTTGTGTCTGAAAGCTTCTTTGCTATTTACTTTGACATTTTGTCATACCATAGTATGCAATTTATAATACTATTTTCATGTTTTACTACTTGTATATGTCCAACAGATTAAGTCATTCATTTTTTGTGAATTAGGACTATTAAACACAATAAAGCACTGTGTGTTTAAATAAGAACAAATATGAAGTCATTAAATATAGGCACTGATAAGCACTGTGTGAGAATGAATCAGCTGAAATAAACAGCTGCCTGCATGCCAGATAGTACTAGAAATAGCCAGTCCACATATTCCATGTATGTGAGATATTTAAAAATGTAAGAGCTGTTAAGAACATGATAAATTTTTGTAAGAATCATAATCAATCTTACAGTTCAAGTCTCAGAATACTAGATTATTGGCAACCTCTAGCTTTTCACTGTTTTCCCATAAAAAAAAATGAGCTTGTCTGTTGGCTTATTTTATCAAGGTGCTATCCTTCAAAAAACTTTCAATGGCTCTGATAGCCTATGTCAGAACTCTTAAGTCTGACATTCGATCCTCCCTAAAGGGACTGCATCTGACCTACCTAAATGTGTCCTATCCCTTCAGAATCACCCAGGTCTCACGTGCAGTATATTTGCTCAAAGCTGGTTTATTTCTTTATTTTTATTTCTTTATTGTTCTATTATAGTTGTCCCAATTTTTTTCCTTTTTGCCCCCCTCCACCCAGCTCACCCCTCTTGCCCACAGTTACTCCCCTCTCCATTGTCCATGTTCATGAGTCATTCATGCATGTTCTTTGACGGGTCCCTTCCCCTTTCTTCCACCATTCCTCCTACTGCCTCCCCCCTACAGCTATTAGTCTGTCCCATATTTCCATGTGCCTGGTTCTACTTTTCTCTAGTTTATTTGTCCTTTAGATTCCAGTTATAAATGAGATTATATGGTATTTGTCTTTCGCTGACTGGCTTTTTTCACTTAGTATAATAGTCTCCAGTTCCATCCATGTTGTTGCAAAAGGTAGGATTTCCTTCTTTCTTTCTCCTGTATAGTATTCCATTGTGTAAACGTACTACAGTTTTTTAATCCACTCATGTACTTACAGGCACGTGGGCTGCTGCCAACACTTAGCTATTGTAAATAATGCTATGTTTATAATACTATAAACATAGGGGTGCCTAAGTTCTTTTGAATTGGTGTTTCAGGATTCGTAGGGTATATTGCCAGCAGTAGAATTGCTGGGTCATAAGGAAGTTCCATTTTTAATTTTTGGGGAGAAAAACTAAAGCATTTTCCTTATGATCAGAAACACAATAGGGGTGCTTGATTTTACCACTCTTATAGTGGTAAAACTAGTACTGGAAGTTGTAGCCACAGCAATTACACAAGAAAAATAAAAGGCATCCAGATTGGAAAGGAGGAAGTAAAACTGTCATTATTCACAGATGACATGATAGTGTACATAGAAAACCCTATAATCTCAGCCAAAAAACTATTCGACCTAATAAGTGAATTCAGCAAAGTAGCAGGATACAAAGTCAATATTCAGAAATCAATGACATTCTTGTATACCAACAATGCTTTATCAGAAAGAAAAATTAAGGAAAAAATCCCACTTATTATAGCAACAAGAAAAATAAAGTAACTGGTGGTTCACTTCTTAATAGTTTAAGGCAATTGTTCAGAATCTCTTCTTTCTTTTCCTTTCTTCTACAGCAGAATTCATTTGCAAAAAATGGACCAGAAATCTTGGCTTTGTTGTATATGAGTCAGCTCAAGTTCTTGCTTGTGAATGGGAATGGAGGTAATGGAGGAAAATTTGAACAGTATTTTAGAATCAGGTCTCCATTATTTGTTCTCTGAACCATCCTCTTTCACTAGTTTTTACTATTGCTTTCCCAAGTCTGCCCCTGGCTCTTTTATTTCAACTTAAGTTTACATTGTTCTCTTCATCAGAAATACTTCCTCTGTCTTGTCTGCCTGGTCAAATTCTTAAACTCCTCACTCCTGTCTCACCTCCTATATAAAATCTTATGGGACCACCTTGGCTGGACTCCCTTCTTCTCTCTATAATTCCTATTGAAATTGCTTTCATTACAATTCTTTAGTCAGTGGGTTGCTTTGAGAGCATATATTATATTACCTGGAAATTATACTTAAATTGTTCACTATCCTTCAATTTCAATCATTGTCAGTTGCCCAAGACTAGATTATAAGTGCCTTGAGAGCAAATATTGGCTTATACACCAGTGCATCTGCTCCAGAGCTTTGGCGTGCTGTGAGCGATTAACACATATTGTATTTGAGTAAATCTGAGTCCCAAGAGTTTCCCACACTCCAATAAAATTGATGCAAGAGTTTAAGAATAATAACATGCCTCTTCAATAAAGCATTCTACTCAAAATATTTCATCCATTCTTTCTTGCTTTCTAATCATCAGATTTGAATCCGTGGCATTTTAATTAATCTAGTTAGCAATTGCTAATGTAATGTACACTATTTACTAGACACTTTTCTGTGCACTTTAAAATGTTCTCTCATTTCATTTTCAAGGCAACCCTCTTCAGTAGGTACTGTTATTATCCATATTTTTATATAGGAGGAAACTGGTTTACTGACAAGTAACTTAACCAAAGTTACAGAGCTAGTCAATGAGCCTGTTTTTAAGCCTGCATTTTAACCACTGTGCTATAGGAATTTAGACAATACTTTTCTCTTAGAAATAGGCTTCTGTCTCTTTGTTTATGAAATCTCTATAGACTAGATATTCAATCTCTAAAAGAAAAATAACCATCTGCATTTTAGTGAAATGAAATTAAGACATTTTAAGCAGGCATTGCAACAGTGATTCTTTAGGGCACACGGGAAGAGACAGGAACTCAAACCTTAAAAAAAATGGTACAATCTGAGTCCTAGGAGACTTTCCCTCCTAATAACCATTTTGCCTTGGGTCATTATCCTGATAATATGCTAGAGTGCCCAAATCCTGTATAAAAGTGTAACATCTTTTGAAGCAATCAGCTTAAAGGGGGTATACATCAGAGACTCCCCAGTGACCTCCTGAAGTGGAAGGCGCCCCAGCTGGTGTTTTGTAGGAGCTACTCCTGCTTGGCCATCTTCCTGAGGACCAGCTTTTCTCATTGGATGCATTTTGGTGCCTTTCAATCTGTGCATAAATTGGACTGAATTTCCCTGGATAATGAACGAAGCAGTTCCATCTCCTTTACTAATTAGCACTGGAAATTGTTTACAAATTCTATTGGCCCAGCCACCCCTCACCTCTTAGTTCAGAACCTTTCTAGGGCACCCTTTTAGTCTCTGGTGGGAGGGACACCGCACGTCATCGTCCTTTGGATCCCGGCAGCCATTCATGTAGCCTCAAGATCTGTTTTCCTGTTTCTCTCTTTCCTTTTTAAACACCTAGGACTCCTTGTATTTTTTTAACTTAGGCTTTTTTCCCCTTTTAAAAAAATATTGTCCCCTTTATGACTATAGTTCTTAGTTTCTAAGATTTCCTTATAACTAAAGGCAAATCTAATTCAGTATAGACAACGCTTTTATTTAGGTGTCTCTACTGGCTATGTTTACACAGTTGAAGTGTGGAATTGAATATTATTTGCAGTGTTAGAATAGTTTAAAAATCAAATGCTAATTCTATTATCAATAATACTTCTAGTTTTCTCTAGAATGATCATAATGTTGAGGTCTAAGATTAGATAATTATTTTGGATCAGTCATCTCTGGAAATGGAAACGGTGAGGCTCCATGTTTTTTCTGTGATGTTTCATAGATTTTTTGACTTCCTTTAAACATCATGGTAGACTCCAGTTTGGTTTTCCTATCTTATATTTCTTACCTGAAATCCATCCTGTGGCTGTACCACCATACTAGTATTCTGCAACAGTCCCATGATTAGTAATAGCAATACACTGCTATTGCTTCCCTATTTACTTAAAATATGTATTTCACCAGGGTTTATTTCAGTCTAGATGACAGAATAAGGAATTGGTGGGTAGTCATTTACAAAGAGTTAACATACTGACATTTCCTTGCAATGGAATGTGACAATATTCTATGTAAGTGCCACTGTAGGAATGACTGGAAAGGGATTATTAAATATCCACATGCATGAGAAAACATTTCTTCTACCCGTTAACTGTCCCCCAAAGCAGAAATTCATGAGGTTAGAATAGCACTTTCTACCCTTTGGTGCTGAAGTGCTAACCCAGAAGACATTTCCATCTTTGTCTTGAGATCTGTGGAGTAAATGATATTTTTGTACCTACTAAAGGGAAGGAAATTTAAATAAAAAATTAGAATGTCTATCCAGTGACAGCATCATAGAGATTTGAATTTGTGATTGGTACCTTCATATGCTACCGGTGGAATCTTCTATTCCAATTGCCTAAGTCACAGGTGGCAAACACAAGGCCCGCAGGCCGAATCCGGCCTCCACCTTGTTTTATCCAGCCCGGCACCTTGTTTCTACCTGGCAGGAGCACCGAGCTTTTTGCCCCTCATTAAGGAGGAGTTATATTTATACAGTCCTAAAATTACATTTGGCCCTTTGAAGGCAACTGCAAGGCTGATGTGGCCCCCTGTGAAAATGAGTTTGACATCCTTGGAAATTTATATACATAATTGCAAATTGTGTCCTTCTAAGCAGCAGTTCTCTTACAGCTGGGTTGTTATACCAGTGTTTTTTCTTTGTTGAGTGACTAATACAGTAATATTGATAAGGGTGGCAATCAGTCATTGGATTCTCCATTTCACCTCTCCACTCTAGGTGTATCCCATGTACTCTCATGGTGATGGTAAGAGGTTTGCAGAAGCTGGACTCAGTGGTTTCTGTTTTCATGTTCAAAGTCTCCAGTAATATTTGAAAGATGGAAGAGTACTCCCCCTAATAGATTGTAAAACTCTGTCTTAAAACCTTTGAGTTTTGGGTCACTAAATTATCTTGTTTCTTTCCTATTTCTCTGACCTTTCTTGAGTTTTTTACCAGTTATTTTTCTTCTGATTCTAAATATGGATGGTTGACCCTTAGCCCTGTGTTCATCCTTCTTTATATCAACAGTTCTCAGTCTGGGCACTGGGTGAGACAGGGGCAGTGTGCGGAGGAAAGAAGAGATTGTATTGAAGCATTTTTTGAGACCAGCACACATGTCCCAACACCTCTTTCCCACACTAATAAATTAATGGAAAGAGAGGACAAGGACTGATTTATTTTCAGACTTCCTCATAGATATGCCTACTACATCTAAGGACACTGTGGTAAAATTCTTCTTAGAGACTTTATTCATTTTCAGTGAAATGTCTTCTTTGTACCAAGCTTTCCAGTGGTGTGCTAGAAATTTTCACATGTATTTCACTTACCTCATGAAGCTACGTCCTTGTTCTCTTCTTTTTTTCTCTTTGGTACTGAGAATTATCACCATTCTACTGATTGTGTGGGCGTGGAGTCTGAATCATCTTTGAGCTCTCTCTTTTGCTGTCTTCTATCTGCCTCCTGCGTCTTGGCAATTATCAAATCTTGCTGAAATTTCCTTTCTCTGTCTCCATTGTCTTGCTTTTCGGTGGTTACCCACACCTCCCTTGTTCAGGCACTTTTTCCTTCTTTTTGTAATTCTGTGGCAGCCTCCAGTTTGGTCCCCCTAAGTGATATCCCTTACCACGGATCCATCCTGTGGCTACCACCAGGTCAGTATTTTGCCCCAGCCCCTTGAAATTTCAAATAAAAATAGTGTGGTCACAGCTCTCGTGGAGCTTATAACCCTGTGAGGGATTCAGAAAATAACAATTCATCTCATCATTAAATGTAAGTTTAAATAGCAGCTTACAAAAAAGTTGTTTGATGCTGTTAGAGCCTAGACAAAGGGATATTACGCAGCTAGAAGACCTGGCAGGGGATGATATTTACATGATGTATGGGAGTCATATAACTTTCTTTCATGAAAATTAGGAACATGTATCAATATGCCCCATAATGGGCAGGGCATGGAGGTTTGAGAAGAGAAAACTGTGGTCCCAGTTTAAGGAGACAATGAGTGAAGGGAACTCAGCTGGTGACGTAAGAGACATTAAGGTCATGGAGCTCTGATTAGGAGTCTCTATCTTTAGAGCTATGGAAACTCAATGAGAGTCTCAAGCAAGTTAGTAACATGACAAGATTTGAAAAGATCATTCTCATTGCAGTGTAGGATGCAATTTGGAAAAAGTATGCTATGGGGAGACCACCTGCAGGCTACTACCAAGAGAAATCTAGAAGTTTAGCTAAGGGTATGGAAATAGAGGTAAAGATTGAAGGAACTGGATGAGGATCCCAAAGTGTAGTAGGAACCAGCAAAGCAGAGATGTGGAGAGAATCTCACCCATTCCCACAGAACAAGAAGTGATGAAAGCATGTTCCATGTATCCAGAGGATTGAGAGTGATCTGGATTATTTGTTTGGAATGAAAATTTTGATGGGAGTAACGGCACTGGAAGGTCAGGTAGGGGCCAAGTTATGAGGCAAAGAAGTGTGTCTGGAGGACTTTGAGGAGGGCACCACAATCAGGTGGGGTCTAGACAAGTCCTTCTGGTAACACGGGGCCTGGCTTTTCTGGGGCAAGACATGACACAGAGATATGGCAGTGGGGATGCACAGGAGGGACTGGATTCAATGGCTGTAAAAGAAATGGACTCACCAGTATTTGCTCACTGACTGCGTGTAGGGAGTGAGAAGGGGGTTTCCCAGGATGAATCTGGGATGCCGGCTGAGACAAGCACGCAGACGACGGTGGCATTCACTCGGGTGAACACTACACTGGGAGGAGGTTTGCGAAGAGGGTGCTGAGGTTTGCTTACACTTCCTTTCGCAGTAACTCCTCAGCTGCCTGTCCATTTACCTGTTTCTCCACCTGGGATCCATGGTCTGTTATCTGCAGTAGTTGCTTGGTTGGCTTGGTCATGAATGACAGCACCTCTTCAACTCTTCCTCAGGGCCTCTTTCGAAATTAACTGAGGCACTGCTATTTTTTTCATGTGTGACTTTTTATTACTTTACACTTAATTCCCAGGGGCTTTTGGGCATAGATGCCTAGGAATATTGTTAATAACCAATATGATTATTTTGGGCATGGCACTATGGAAGTTTATTCCTGCCAAATAATCAGTGAGGTTTCAACCTGGCAGTAGTAGTTTTCAAAGACTGAAAAAGGGAGTCTTTTGCCTCCATTAGGAGAGGGCTGAGTCTTTCTCTTCCTTGGAAAGTGACTCACTCAAGGTTGGAACCCAGTACCTTAATCAGCTTATGTGAATGATATGCTGTTTGAAGCCTGACATGAACATTTACCTAGTCCTCTGGACAAAATTCACAGAATATTTCTTTATGATATTGTGATATATAGATAGTACATATTACATATATCACATATATTTATTATATATTACATACTCGTTATATAATATATAATGGCCATGAAATATGTATTTATAAATAAATATATGTAATGGCCATGGAATATATATGTATGTATATATGTATATATACATACACATATATATAATGGCCCTGAAATCTTTTCAGAACATTGAGTCATTAATTGCAAAATGCCATTAGAGATCTGTAATCACATTTCCATGTGTCTATCATTTAGTCATTTGTGGAAAAAATTTTAAAAGTGTTTCACTGCAGACTGCTGCTGTACTTAGCTACTAGCATGATAAAAGTACAGTCCGTGGTATTAAATTCCTTGTCTGAACTTCAGATCTGTTAAGGTTTAAAATTTGTATTGTAGACCAGTCACTTGAACCACACTGAGTTTCATTTTCCTCATTTATGTCAAGCTCTATTGATATTTAATTAAATATTAAAACTCAAGATAAATTCTACCATCATGAATCATTCATTAATTTATACAATGAGCATTTACATAGCATCTCCTATATGCTAGGTTCTGGACTAGGCTGATAAAGGCGAGTAATACAAAATTCTTCTCCAAAGAGAGCTCTTGAACTGATGAGGGGAAAGACAAGAGAGCAGACAGTGATGTAGTAGTGGGGGACATGCCGGGTCAAAGACCCACCCAAGGTTCTCAGGAAGCACACGGGAGAAGATCCTAATCCAACCAGGAATGGTCAGAGCGGACCACAATGACAAGTGATCTCAATGTGAGTCTTCAATATTTAAATGAAATCATCCATGAAAAAGAAAGAAAGAGGAGTGGTTGTTGAAGAACAAAAGGGGAGGAGAGGAAACAAGGTAAAGCAACTGTCAGTTTGTTGATATAACTGCTGAGCAGAGTAGAAGAGTGCAGTAGTGAGCAGAGGCCGTAATATGAAGGGTCTTATATTCCAGATCTAGGAGTCTCTGACAGAGAGCTTTAAGTTCTTATGCCTAAAATCTTACAAATATGAAAAGCAAATGGACATAGGGTATACATCCCTCAATCTCAAAATAATAAGCTTTTTGTTCCCAAAGGGCAAAACTTTTACTTGGAATAAATATGGTAAAGTATACATAGTAAACTCTGAAAGATACAAGTTCTTCTTCAAATATGGGAAAAGTAAAATTCATAACATCACTGCCACGATAAAACCTTTAAAAAGAGAGCACACTTGGAGTGTTTTTTTCTTTGAACTCTGCACCTTAGAAAGCAGTTCCAGTTATGCCTGATTCTCTATCCTGGTGATTAGAGTTTCCTCTCTCAATCCCTATTTGATAAATCCCTGTTAGAATCCTCAAACCCTGGTAAGTCTCCTTTAAGACTAGACAGATGGTGTCCATCAGGCATCTGGAATTATCCTGAAGGCTCAGATAGTAGAGAAAGTATACTGAGTAATACACAGCTTTTGGTCCCTGTGTGGGGACACCCAAGTATATGTTGGCATTAGGTGTCCTAAACTGGATGGGAACTGTGTAATACCTGTGCCCTGCACTGCCAGTACTTGCCGTGAACCCCAGCCTTTGCTTTCCCAGCTCTCCCAGCCAAGTCCATAAGAAGAAAAGCTAAACCGTGATGGATGTTCTCAGCAGCTCCATTCACTGGTCTTGTGGCATTAGGCACGTTGCCTCTGTGTACCTTTGGTCAAAAGGCATGAAGGGGATCTTTGGCATCTTGCATTGTAAGCACTCAATATATTTTATTTGAAGAATTTTTAATTTTCACAGCTCATATTTACTGTTCAGCAGTGAAATTAACTGTTAAAAATCATTTACACTGGCGGTCATTTTTGGAAAGAAAAGAATTATTTTTTACCTTCTCTAAGACTGCACATTCCTTGGAGGTTTGCCCATCCCACACTCTGCAATGAGATGAAATAACTTTTTTTTCCACTAAGAAATGGTCTCAAGTGCTGTAGAGAGAAGTACTAAGCAATTATTAATAGTGAAATTTCAGAGAAGTTTTATAAGGAGAATTGTGAGGTTTGTGATCCTTCTTAAGGTAAGAAAAATGCAAAGGATTACTTGAAGGGATGGCTATAAGAAAAGGAAAAGAAAGGAGAGAAAGAGGTTAACTAGTGGGGAAGGTTGATTGTAGACCAAGCACTCAGGAATCTCAGTTCTATGTTTTGTGTCCTTTTATACATCTTGCACATTGACCTGAAGTAAGGGAGTTACCAAATTTTAGGCTAGCTTTTCTATTCATAATAAGCAAGCATTTAGAGAAAAAGGCAGATAATTCTCTCAGTTGAGTATACCTGGCACATCTAAAGCTTAATGGGAAACTCTAGAGAACCCACTGTGACCAATAAAAGAAAGGTGTGATTAAGTATAACTTGTTATTGTTTATTACTGAGAGCCAGAAATAGATAAGACAAATTACTTTTTCCTATCTTCTTGCAGTCCCAAATATCCTTTTTGCCCATTTAGATACTCAGAGTAGAATTTATAAAGATATTTGGATGTATCTCCTACCTAAAATGAAAAATATATGATAATTAGTAGCTTCAAATATTTCATGATAATCTAGTTGGCTCTGTGTGCACTTACACTACATGAAAAAAAAATCCAGTTCATTGATAGTTTTAAATGGCTTTTGTTTTCTGCAGAGATTGGATTTCCAAAATATTGTCCATTGATGGGGCTGTCCCTGTGTTGCATTTCTCTGCAGAGTTATTGATGGCGTATTCTTGTTCCGCAGTGTGGCACTTGGCAAAACATTGCTTCCTAATTTGAACTCTTTGGTGTAATGTAACCTTCAGGGAAAATGGCTCTATAACCATTGCATCAACTGTTTTGGTAATTTGTATTATTAGATATCCATTTATAACTTACCCTCTAAGTGACCTCAGTCAAGCCACTTGATGTTTTGGTTTTACTTGTATGGATTTTTCTGTAGCAATCGCTTCCCTTGATCATTTCATAGACTGCAGTGTCGTTCAGTTGGATGGTTTCTGCGAAGTTCATTTAACTCCCCGTGAGTGTATTCCATGGAGTAATTGGGAAGGACCTTTCTTTTAGTAGATTTCTCACATAAGGGCAGGGGGTCGTGACTGCTTAAAGTACATCAGTAAGAGATCATTGGTTGTGAGGAATGCAGAAGGTGGGCAGGCAAAGAAAAGGAAACCTGACTAGCTCCTTTGCATACTGAGTACCAGCTCACACCGTGCAAGCACATGTTGCCTCCTATAAAGATTAAAAGGACTTTGAAATCTGTGTATGATTGGAGGCCAAAGATTTCAAGAAACTTACTCAAGATACTTCATGCAATTGGTAAATGGTGAAGTTGGATTTGACACAAGTCTGACTGGCTCCTGAACTTCATATTCTTTCCTCCAAGTGATTGGAGATGATGGAACTTGGGATATTTCTTCATTACACAGATGGAAGTATCGATGGCACTCACTTTACCTACCAAATAGATTCAAGTCTAAACAACAGCAAGAGAAATGGGTATGTGATTTTTGTGCAAACTCTCTGGCTATTGTTAGCATGTTGCATGTGTACCACAGGCAGAGCGCATGAAGTGAGGCGCACGCTGATCAGACTTTGAGGTGCAGCTCGTTGTTGGGTGCAAACATAGCCTCTACTTCCTGTGTGTCTCTTACTTTGAGTCTAAGTCTGAGGTAACCATAATATTCATTTGTGAGCACTGGAATTATTTCACTCATTATTTCAGTATTTGTGTTACTTTAACTCTAAATCTGAGTTAACCATCATACCCATTTCAACTTAAAAAATTGAATTTTAAAAATTAGGAGAACAACCATAAGTTGATTGACTTTTAAGTTCAAAAGACAAAGTTTATAAATGGAACAATTCCAGTAGACTGTTACAATATGACTCTTTACCATAAGATTGAAATAGACTGTGAGGTAATATAATTAAAATGTAGAGCGTCAAATTATAGTTGTGATATGGTAATGTGCCTGCAGAAGAGGTGTTACATTATTCCCTAACATCAATATTTTAAAGAATTATTTCTGTTTTGTATTCTAGTTGGATAACTAATAGTAATATCAAAAAATCTTTAAAAGGTAGAACTGCAGCCCTAGGTGCACTTATTTTATTTATTTATTTAATTTTTAAAAAATTTATTATTTTTATTTTAGGTGCACTCATTTTAAAAATAAAACACTGGGACCTCAAGTGGTAAAGTAACTTATTTAAGGCTACTCTGCAATTTGTAGCAAAAATACTTATATTCAGTACTTGTTCCGCCACAGCACACTGCCTACATGTAATACACCATGTATACCTACTACATGTAATGATACCTGTGCTGCCATTTGAGAATCATATTCTGTTATTGAGATGTTTCTGTCTTTGCTTTTCTTATTAAATAGTAGAAATATAAAAAGTTTACTTGCATCTCTTCAAACAAATGACATTAACTGTTACATTTAATGCTTTGTACAGAGAGGGTGAGCCACAGATCGTTGAGTGAATGATGGGAATTGAAAATTGGTTCATACTTTTACTTAGTGGCATTTGACCATAACTGAAGAGGGGCTGATGTGTTTGGGGGCTGATGTGTTTGGATGGGTCATCATGCCTGCCTTTCTCTCCCACATTGTCTTTGGATGGAAAGTACTTGACTCACAGTTTCCAATGAGGGCTCTGCTCGTAGGGTCATCTCTGTTAGTGTCCGTAAGCCAATGGCAGCCAATCTGTAGACTGGTCAAAACTCTAAAAGTAGCTTACCATAAGAATTTCTATCTGAAAAGGAATGATGAAAAATTAGCTGGGCCAATCAAATTCTCTCTTACTCTGGTGCTATAAAGACACAGAAAGAAAGCAAGAAATATTAGACCTAGACCACAAGAACAGGGGCCGTGAGAGGTCACACGGAGTCAGAATGATGAGGGAGGAGAAGACAGGAAGTTGGGAAGATAACACCACCTGCAGAGTAAAGGCGGTGGTATCAGTTAGAGACCAGAGACCAAGGGAAAATGCTACACATCGCCAAAGAGGAAACTAATAAATTTATGATTCTGAGGGCATGGTAAGGTTGCCTGTTTACTTGAGTGTCTTAGATACTGCCTTCTTCCAGTAACACTTCATAAAATGTGTAGAGCTATGCATTTACCCTTCCTTGGAAATTCCTGAGTTTCAATGGGATTCCTGATTTTTACTATCACATGACCTTTAATCTCTAAAGTAATTTGTCCCTTCTTTTTTTTTTTGAGGATGCTTATGTGAGTTTCTGTTGTGCATTGGACAAAGCCTAAAGAACTTCTCAACAGGGAGGTCGCATCTGAATGCTGCAGTTTTCAGAGTGTCACTCATATTTACTATGATCCTGAGTAGCAGACCCTTTACTTAGGCCCAGTCCGGTTTACATCGCTTTTCATACAGCATCAGGCAACAATGCTATACTCCAGAGTAATCTCCGAGTACCTTTCCAAAGCTGTTATGCCTCGAGCACTTCCTTTAACTTTAAAGCTTATGGTCCTCTTGGGCCACTCTTGGCAAAATATTTGGAAGGAGATCTGGAACTTGGTTATTTCTAAATGAAAAAGAAGAAAAAATTGCTCTATACTGTATAACAGTAACATAAGTATGTCATTGAAAACCCTATACCCTGCTCTTTCTTTTCTTCAAGGCCTCTTGTGACCCCTTTCTCTTTGACGTATTACCTTTGGCAGTCCTGGTGTTCCAGAATATGCCGATAAAATCGGCTGAGTCTGAACCACTTT
This sequence comes from Trachops cirrhosus, assembly GCA_028533065.1. Classification (NCBI taxonomy): domain Eukaryota; kingdom Metazoa; phylum Chordata; class Mammalia; order Chiroptera; family Phyllostomidae; genus Trachops; species Trachops cirrhosus. The sequence goes on along the minus strand of CM052548.1, from coordinate 68,992,709 downwards.
GGAATAGCCTGTGGCTGGAACTCCGCTTGTCTGTTGACATACGCACTGGCCATTCTGGACTCATGTGAATTCTCTACATCTCAAAGGTATTATGTCTAGTTAGCAACTTCTCATCAATTTTATCTGTACAGTTATGACTACATCACACATGTCATAAGATTAGTTCTGTTTCAGGCTTTGATTTTTACCCATTCTAATGTTGCCTAGTAACAAGGGAATGTCTCAATTTGTAACTCCAAGGAGTTTGTGGTATCAAATACACATCTCGTTTATTTTCACTGAGCCCTCTGTGGCTTTCTGATGTCAGACATTAAAAATATTGTTTTACAGAGAGGAAAATGGAGAGCTGGCAGCTGGTTTTTACTAATGCAGCAGTGATTGGTGCACACACTAGTAGAAAGTCTACATCCATTTTCCTAATCTTGGCTCTGTTGTTTCAACAAACTGTATTGCATTTAACTTTATCTGAGTTATAAGTGGCATACCTGTCTTAGGTTGCATTTACCAAAACAGTTATTATGTACCAAATCATAGGTTATACATTTCAAGATTTAAATTATGATATGGAAGATAGAGGCATATAGGTGAGGTAGAAAGAAATGCCTAGATAAAACATCCCTGAGAGAAATTAATGCACCATTAATTTATTTTTTATTCATTTTGATAAATACCAACAGGATTACTACAGCCAGAGCTTTTGTAGATACAAGTAGGGTGGATATTACTATTTGCATTATAGTCATGCTATAGTGGTAGAGGGTAATTGGACAAGAAAAATATGTAGGCTAAGAAGTTTTCCATTTTTTGTTATATTTAACATAAGGCAAAACTATATTTTCCAAAAGAATACTTTCGTGGACACTTTCCCTCTATTAAGCCATGTGACATCAAGGGACATCTACTTCCTTCCTTTGGTGGCCATTCTAATCCTGATCCTAGGTTGGACAGGGTTGGAGTGTCAGCATGAAGTACAATGGCTTCTTGTTCAAACCTCCTCAGGACCACCATGTTTTTAGTCCTCATGGATGAGTGTCATGCGTGGTTGCCAAGTCGCTGCAGAGACAATGTTAGTATGGTGACCGTAGGTGCAGATGGAACTACATGGTGAAGTTCTTTCTTACCCTTTTCATACAGGTAGGGTACGCTCTAACTTACCAAGGAAGAGTTGGTGCTCTCAAGCTGTTGCTTTTTGAAGTCTTCCTGATTCACGGGTTTTCAAGTGAATTAAACATGTTAATAGCCCCCTTCATCGCCTTCAGTGTTAGCTGCTGCTTCAGAAAGGAAATACGTATTGCAATAGTTCTAATAGTAAGAATTAAAAATTTAAAAAAGTTGCCAGCACCTTTTAATGTCACCTGGTCTGTAGTCTCCTTCATCATATAACTGTACAATAGTATTTTCTCTTCTGATGATGGATAATTTATATCATAAATTGAGAGGAACTCCTAGAACATTCTATGTAAGATGAGGTCCTGGAGCATGTACCCTTTCTGTCCTAAGGAGCTATTTCATATACCAGAGAACACATTTTGCGACTATTGAGTAAATAAACTTCCTCCACCACCTCCAGAGCTGTTGTTTCCCAGGAATGAGTTTGCTTCATTCTGACATTGTCGTTGTCGTTGTCGTCATCATCATCATCATGTCAGCAAGCAGTTAGTGAGCACCTTCTATGTCCAGGCACTGCTCTGGGCTATTTTTAAACATTATCCTACCCTTCACACCATTCTTTAACACATGTTCTAGAATACAGTGTGTAGAGATGAGGGAAGCTAGGCTCAAGGTCATGTTCTGGCAGAACTCGGGTTTGATGCCGGAGCTGTGTGATTGGAAAGCCCATGCCCTGTCTTCTGCCATAGCCTATGAATGTGTATTGAATCCTCCTTTGCCCATGAATAGAAGGTCATCTGTTTTTCAAATTAAACTTTTAAATTTATTTTCAAGATGATATTTTATCTGCATTACAATACCGACATATTTCTGTGCTTCTGCCCTGGGCTAACACACCTTTTATCAAAGGAAAAACAATATTTACCAAATGTTCTCTTCCCCCTGAGAGCCTTGCCAGGAAAGGAGAAAGCATGGAACCCTAAGTTCTCCACACACTGCAATTTACCAAGAGCTTCTAAATGTTCAAAGAGAGGCAAGAGAGACGATTTGTGTTGAAAAGGAAATAGGAGGATTTCAATTCTTATTAGATTGGATTGGATTGGATTTCTGAAAAGCATCCCCCAAAACAAGTATTTGGACCAAGTGATATGTCGCACTACCCTAAATGGAATTAAGAAAAGAATGTGTTCAATTTGAAAATGGTGTACTGCTGGGGTGCCACCTCTGCTTGTGTGACACAGAACTCTAACGTCGTGTTTCATACCCTGCATGTGAGAGAGAATGTAAGGTAGCTGACAAGAGCGGCTTTGACCATAAAACCAGGAGCCAAGTGCAGACAGGACAGACTGTGGGAAGAGGAGAACTAGCTGTGAAAGGATGGAACTTTCCATAAGGAACACAAAGATTTCTGATACCTGATTCTTACCTGAATTAGACTCAACTGATTGATCTTCCGTGAAAAACATCCTAATCATATATCACTCAGTTTTGTCCCACATTTGAAGGCAATGTTGCCACAAAACCACCTACACTTTTACTTATTTTAGGAATGAACAAAAGGATTTAATAAAATAGTACATTTTCACAGTTATTGGAAGGTACAATTATTAACTTCATTATGAAATAGGAGTACAACTAAATGTACAGTGTTGACAAGCGTGCAATATTTTTTCCAGAATAAATGAGTATTAACACATTTTAAAGTCTTCAAAAACTCAGAGAGGCCAATTGGGATCTCTTCCAACACAATAGTAAATAAATTATCAGTACATTACTCTGGAATATATTCCATTAACCAAAACTATTGGTCAGCCCATAAACATTTAGCGAGGCTCACACTTCTAGCTGTGATGTGGGATGTAGAAGGATTGTGAGATTTTGTATCATCTCTAATGCAGGTTACAGTGCAGAATGAGGGAGAAAAGCAGCACACAGAAAGTCTGGCCGACCCAGATTTACAAAAGTATATAGTATTGATTCATGTAGACGCTGATCAGGGAGAACTGCATGGGGGACGCCGACTCTTGAACGGACTCACAAAGGGCTTGCATGGGTAGGACAGGGAACCCCTGGATTCATACCATGTGAAGAAAGCCACATTAGTGGCACTGCGTATAGTATGCTTGGGGAGCAGGGAGGAGCGAGGCTGACAATTGGGAGAATTTAAATGAAAGAGTGAAAAGCAAAATGGAAAGACTAGCATAATGGAGTTGAGGCCAAAGAGGGAATTGAAATCTAAATTTAGATGATTTATGTGACAAAGAAAACTGGCGTGATATTTGAGGGTTGAGGGAAAGTTTTAGAAAATCAGGATGAGCAAGATTCTGTAGATGCAAGGCTAGCAGAGGAAAGGTAAACCTGGAAGGCCAGAACAGCAGGAGATAAGAGGCCTCATTTATAGCCAGTTAAAGAACACCTCTGATGCAAGCTTGGACCCCAGGGGGCTTCATTTGGGATCCTGGGTCTTGGGTCCTGCTCATTTCATTCTTGGACTCCACTTCTGACCTTTGGACGAAAGACTTTGCCACAGGATCACCTGTACTTCTACTGGTTTAGCAACGAATGAGGCAGCAGGTCTTGTTTCCTTTTCTAAATGGGGATAAACCTGATTTGCTTGCCCATGCAGTCACTTACTGCAGCACTTCTTATAGCCCAGCCTGTTGGCATGGAGACCAAATCACCCTCGGCCAACACTACAGACTGCTTGGCTCCGTTAAAACAAGAAGTGATTGTGCCATAATCCAAATAGGTTTAAGGTTCATACCCAACATGAGGGAGTAGGCAGAGAGATGGAGAACAGAGTTTCTGACTTAATAGATTTTAAAAAGCTCAGTCTTTGCAACATGAAAAGTAGCGGTACAATGGTTCAGTTTTGGCAGTGGCTAGTTTGCCTTGAAGTGAGGTATATGGTGCTATTTAGAATACTTTGCAGCGACACATAAGAGTAGGTTTGAGGATAATTTCCATGAGCCTGACACAAAGATGTTGGATAATATGAATGTATTATACATTTGTGGGTCTGCAGAGTATTCTTGTATTTTCAGAAGAGTGTTTCAGAATGGGAGAGGGGAGTAAACCATCAGGAATAGACCAACAGAAGGACACTGCACGTGAATGTCCAGGGAAAGGTAGGCATGACTTTAAATTAGACGTTAACATGACTGAGTGTAGTCTGGAGTTATATGATAGATTAGAAGCCCCCAAATGTGGTTGATAACACATCATAATTTCCTTCTGTGCTTTCATACAGAACCTTAAATCTGCAGTGGAGGACTTGGGTAGTCCTAAAATTCTTTGGAGTGAAAAAATGTGAACCACTCTGATGTAACTTTATTAAGAGGAGGGAAGGTCTCTCTGTGACTGGTCATATTATATAAGATACTTGGCTTTAGGTTAAAATAGTAAGTTGTCACTAGCTTAGAAACAATATAATTAAGGTTCTTTCTTCTACCAACAATACAGAGATTTAGTGCTTCAAGTACTGAATTTGTGCAGCTAAGCAATTTCTAAACGTCTGTGATGTTATCTAATAACACCTTTTGTTTTCCTAAGTTTTTAAGTAGTTTTTATTGATTATGCTATTATAGTTTTCCCAATTTTCCCCCCTTAATCCCCCCTCCACCCTGCCACCCCAACCCTCCAGCACTCCCCACTCTTAGTTCATGTCCATGGGTTGTACATATAAGTTCTTTGAGTCCTCTGTTTCCTATACCATTTTATCTTTCCCCGTCTATTTTATGCCTACTAATTATGCTTCTTCTTCCCTGCACCTTTTCCCCCTATTCCTCCCTTCCTCCTCCCCACTGAACTCCCTTTTATTCCTCAGTTATGTTATATTACCAGGGAGCAATGTACTGAGACTACTTTACTTTACATCCTTGTAGAAATTCCTTCCCAGCGTTACAATTTAATGGTCTGTCCTCGGATTTCTTTTATTGAGGTCGATATAAGCAGTAGCACACCGAGAGCCTGTTTACATTCTCTCCAAAACTCCAGTTGAAGACTTTACTTGCTTTGTGTGGTGGAATCTGCCTGTTTATATAAGGCTGTGTGTGATGGCATTCTCTGGGACTCACTGAGCAGAAACGGCACGTGCCTACAGATGATCTTGCAACTTGATTTCACTAATGATCTGTAAATAGTTCATGACAGTTTCCACTTTTCCTTGGCTATCAGGGAGCTCACAGCTAAATTTAATTCACAAAGTAACAATTAGAATAACTACTCTACTCATTGGTTTTGGTATAGTTAAATATTTTTCATTCAAAACTAGTTTCTCTTTATTACTATACTTTCTTAATTATCTTGTTATATATTTTTAAACATGGTAGACTGCTTCCCATCCTCACTGGAAGACTATTTATTAGAAGTCTTTCATTTGTAACTACCAATTTGTATTATTTAACCCCTTTACCCTTTTCACCCAGCTCCCCAACCTCCCTCCCATCTGGCAACCCTCAGTTTATTCTTGGCATCTATGAGTTTATTTCTGTTTTGCATAAGCACCTTTAAATAACAGATTCAAAATAAATATTTTTGTGTGCAAAGAAAAAATAGAGAGGGCTTAGGGTAACGATGTGACATTTGCAGCTTTAACATTTAGTCTTAAGTGTCACTTTAATAAAGGTCCATGTTAGATAGTAGTGGATGCTTCGATGAGGTGCAGTTTATCTTAGGTACTCATGCAGCTGGATGCAGGGACTGTGAGTGTGTGGTTGGAAGTTGCATAAGCCCTGCCCTGATCTGGACAGAACATTTCTTCAACCTAGAATATTTCCCCATGAGCCACCAATTAGAAGAACTCCTACCCTGAGGCTAATGCACTTGAGTGAGACAAGTAGCTAGTAAGAGAACTGAATCAGCTTGATTTTTTATTTCTCAACTCCTTTTCCCACACAGGTTATAAGGAAATTAATTTAATAGTAGACTATTAATTATAAGCTAGCCTATAAATATAGAAAAGTGCCTTCCTCAAACCCTACCCTGTAACTAGCCTGCCTCTTCTCCTTTCTTCTCCTTTGTAAACCATAGGGTTTAAAAGGATCCTTTGGCATATATCCTATTGATGTCCATTATCATGCAGTAGACATGAGGATTATAATTTGCATATTTTCTCATAACATGAGGTCTCAGATAACTTCCTGACATAATTTTTACATACCCACTTACCAGTTTTCAGCCTATAGGTGCTGACCCGATAGCGTGGCCAAGGGACATTTGAGTTCGTGGGCCTTGGGCCTACAGCCCATCTCTTCATGCATTATGCACTCAGTGTTCCTTTGTTCATAAGAAATCATTTTGATCTAAATTCTACAGGCATTTGTGGGCCCTTTAGGGGTGGTTCGGTTTCTGGCCATGTTCCTACTGCCTGTGCTTAGGGAAATCAAATGGAAACATTGAGTTTTGAAAGCAGGGAAAACACCTGGATCTTTCTTCATTTAGCAGTTCAGCTGGAGGTGGGGTAGAAATCGGTCCACCTGCCAAAATCCTGCTAAGACTTCAAGGCTCAACTTCTTGCCACGACTTCAAGGCTCAACTTCTTGCCACATCCTCTATGAAGCTTCTTCCCTGAACATTTTATCCCCTGCCCTTTACTGCAAGTCAAATGAATCCCTTACTCTTTGGTGTATATGCTGTGATTTAAACATACTGCTATTACAGCACTTAGAAAACAATCTTGCAATAAGGTGTTCTTCTGTCTTGGATAAATCTTCCTCACATTCTTTCTTTTACTTATCCTGAAGTCCATAATCATTCAGATGCTTTCACTAATTGTTTTAGGCATTATTTTTCTGTAGAGATCACATTGAAGGTTACAGAACATCCGTTGTCTACCTGGGACACCCTTGTGGCTCCCTGGGGGACCCAGCACACTGTCCGCACTGGGCCTGGCCGCTGCTCACTTTGGAGCCCAGTGCTCTCCTGCGGAAGCCGCCTGTGAGAGTGCGGCATCGAGGTTACAGCTAAATGTGAGGGGTTTTAAAGCCCGAAGTTTTGAACCTACGTTTGCCCCATTTGTCTGTGTTCTTAGATGATTTACTTGCCTCTATGACTCTTGTTTTCTGCATACAGAGGTACTTTTTTTTCTCAGCAGTGGACTTGGAAAGGAAATACATTTAGAAAGAATACCGTTACCATTGCAGTTATACAGTAATACATGTGCCTTTCCATGCTATTTACCTTCATCTGGTCCACACCCTTCGTTTCTCCTGGCCAGCTGACCTATGAACTGATCTTTGATATTTCCACACTTGCTGCTCCCCTATATGCTTCTTTTAAGACCCCTTTGAAATGTCATGAGGAAAAGTGATTTTTTTTCTTAGTGTTAGGAGTATGTCCATATTCTGTTCTTCCATCATGCCCGTTTCTCCTCCTTCATCTGTCACGAAGGGTCCGTGTGCTTTTTTCATTGGCGTGGCTGTTCCACCCACTTGTATCTTGGCTTATTCTCCTACGGTTTTCTTTCTGTCTTCTCCCCCAGCAGGCTGACTCATGTCTTTTTTCTTAGAAACCCATTGATAAAACTTATTTTTAAATAAGGTCTTTGAACTCTAACGTAGACACATCAAAAGCTGAGACTGTGTCTTTTCCATGTTCTTTGTATTTTCACTCCAATTAAATGGAAGCCTATTCAGAAGAAGGTAGGGGGCCTCATAAGGATCTTCCAAATAAGTAAATGACCACTCAACAGGATTTCAAATTTCATCTGCACTGGGAGACCCTTCTGTCAATGTGGTCCCACTTGGTTAACCTTTAGAAAGACATATTCCAGGGCTAGGAAGCAGTATCAAAGCACAAACGCCCTGCAGTAGGTAACTCCTGCACAGAAATCACTCTAAGCATGAATGACCGAGGTGACATTTTGTTATCAGTGGAAGAGGCATGTAGGAAGGCAAAACCGCACATAAAGAGGAAGCAAGTGACTTCTGACCTGTGTAAAAACCCATATACTTCGCTTAATTAACTAAAAGTCTAAATGCAAAATATAAATCTTTCAGCTTAAGGCACTGGGTTGATTCAGTGAGTAAGGGATCATTTGCCCACATTTTACTATTTGGACAATTGTATGAAAGACCCGAGAAAGCCATGTTTTGATTAGGACAAGCACCTTCGCCCCATGCCCCATATCCACAAAGGGGGCTGAAGCGCCAAAGGAGTCTGTCTCTTTCTGGTTACATACAAAAGGGAGAATCAAGATCTCATACTCCAGTGGAAATGCCACTTTTGTCAAGATAATCTCTCATCTGTAGACTAGTTGATCCTTAAATAAAACTTAAAACTTACAGCGTTTTCTCCATGTTGGTAAAATAAATTTCTCTACATTTTAAAAGGATTCGAAAGGAAATGAAGAACATGGGCATCTTTTTCCATCGCTTGCCGAAAATTCGTTGAGAAAATACTGTAGTTTATGTGGTAACTGCCCTTTTACTACAAAGGCATTAATTTCATTTTATTTTTAGTGCCTGTTCACAGTTCACTTTCAAGAGTGTCCTTTAGGCCTGTTAGGTTCAAAGGGAAGAATATATTCCATTTTGATTTAAAATGTCTGTGCTCTCCTGAGATATTAATAGAACTAATAACAGGATAGCCCGGCACAAACTTTTACGGTCCTCCCAGCCAAACAATGGAGTGCAAATGTTCCTCGCTGTGCTTTTGATGATGGAACAAGAATAACATTTCATATTTTATACGACATTGTATTCCACAAAGCTCTTTCACATTCATTACCTCATTTAATCCTCACAGCCAGTGGTGCTGTGAACTAGATATTGTTTTCCACATTTAAATGTGAGGATATTTATGCTTCAAGAAGCAATGATGTGATTGAAGGCACAAAGTTAGAGTTAGAGTCGGGACTTAAACTCCTTTTCCCTGACTTTCACTCCAGGGCCATTGCCACACCATTACAGGGTCCCCTTCTATTGTGCCCTGTTCTCACCTGCTGAGCTATTGATTACTGTCCTTACAGGCTGCCTCAGAATGGCTGACACTTACTGGGAGCCTGCTCTGTGCCCGGCACTGTTCTAAGCACTGACGTGTATTACAGAGTTCAATCCTTGCACATCTCTAAGGCAGGTGATATTATTGTCTCCTCCATAGAACAAATAAACAGACAACTTTAGTGACTTACCCGAGACCATGTAGCCAATAAATGGAATAAATAGGTCTCAAATCTGGGCCGTCTGCTTTCAGGGACTGAATGTTCAACCACTGTCCTCTATTCCCTCTCAAATTACAAAACCCCTGAAGAATCTGTGTATGACTTCACTCATGGTTTGGGGTGAGTTTCTAGATACCACTTATGCCAATGAGAATTTCAACCATCATTATAGTGGTTCAACTTCCAAAAAGGATGATTTCCTCAGTGGGCAAACCTAACTAAAATGTGTATTCTATTAGAAATTATTGATTTAGATCTAGGGAGGTATCAAGAATAGTGCTGTTGTCATAAAGATACCAGTTTTGAGACAAAAATGAGAGCATTTTAGTTACTCAGTCAACTGTACAATCATTCGCTGACTACTTATACTTAGGGGCTATGGTTATATAGTGTCTGCATGAAGCTTACATGCAGACACAAAAAACACAGTTGAAGAGATACACGGTAAATGACTAAAAGGCACAAAGCTTCATTGAAACACTTGTCATTCCTTTAATATGGAGAAAGCAAGGGAGGCTTGATGGAAACAGTAGCTTTAGAGCTAGTGTTTAGTTAGAAGGGCAGAAAAGGGTATAGCTGGGTATGCGTTCTTTAGGGATACCACATCTAGTACAAAGTTTTCAGAACTTACTCCACAAGTCAGTAGAGACTTTATGTGATCGTGAAAATAAAGTGCATCAGTTTTAAACCACAATGCACAGAACATGAGAGAAAACACCCACGCTGACATTTGTTGAAGAGAGGGTCTCCTGGGTGTTAAATTAGTCATATCAGGAAGGTCAAGTTTTTCCTTATAATTATTTATAGCCACTTTTTTGTATACACACTATTCATTTTGATTACTGTTAAATCAATATAAGTTCTGAATGAATTTCCCTGACTATCACTTTGCTTATTAGGCTGGAAACTCAAGGGCAATGCAGATGAGGATTTTAGATCATTTCTTTGAGAGAGTTTTTGGTCAGTGGCTCTTTAGTACCCTCTGTTGCTAAGGAGTTCTTTTTTTTGGTGACAAGTGAGGGTTTCTTTGCTGGGATACGTTGCTGGTCTGCAGAAAGCTACACTGACTGTATTTTCCAGTGGGAAGAGAGAGGTATATTGTTAGACTGACAAGAAACATGACAACACTATTAAGAAAACATTGTATTAAATTTTAGAGCCTTAAGATTATTGTTAAGAGTAATGAATTTTGTCGACACTTCTTTTTTATTAAATGTCCTTGTCACACTTAAGCAACCCTGCATTCATTGCTTCTACAGACTACCTATGGTAGCTGAGCAATAAAGGTACCGTATTTTCTGGACCATAAGACACATCTAGGTTTTAGAGGAGGAAAATAGGAAAAAAAATTTTGAAGCAAAAAAATGTGGTAAAATATTTAATAACATAAATAACAGACAAATACCATATGATCTCGCCTTTAACAGGAACCTAAACAACAAAACAAAGAAACAAGTAAAATATAACAAAGGACACTGAAATAGAGGACAGGATGTCAGTGACCAGAGGGGAGAGGGGAGGGAATTTCAGGGGAGAAGGGAAGGGTTTACAGGAACAAATATAGAGGACACATGGACAAAACTATGGGGCTTGGAAATGGAAGGGAGGTGGGGAGGGATGGGGGGGTGGGCTGGAATGGGATTAAAAGATAGAAATTGTACTGAATAATCTAAAATAAAAAAAATAAAAAAAAACAAGAAAAAAACATAAATAACATAATATTTCACCAATGTAAATGTAAACAGAACTCAACAGCAGCATCAACAACCATTATTCCTCCCAAATTTGGTGGGTGGGGGAGTGCATCTTATAGTCTGAAAAATATGGTAAATAAGGTTAACTTATGTGTCTAAATATGTGTTCTTTATAAGACTTCTCATGGTCAGAATCAAAGGGTCCATGAGTTTTTACTTGGTAGTGGAAGTGTATATTCTGACACACGACAAAGAGGAAGTACAACTCAGGACCCAAAGGAGGTACTAACCAAAAACTCCCAGTTCCTGTAGTACACCTAGTGTTCACTTTTAGGAAATTTATAGAGGAGGGATTGTGGTCTGTATGCTTGACTGCTGCAACTTACCTTAGCAAAATTCAGAAAATAGGTTCACTAGTAATTTCTCCAAAGGAATCCATTTCAGTTCAGGTGTTTTGTAGCTAACATTAATTGGCCTCTGCTCTGTATCAAGGACTGAGTTAAAGAGGAGAGCAGGATGAGTGAGATGGTCTCTTCCCATCGGGACCTTATAAATCAAATAAAGAACCAAACGTAGAAACTGGGAGAAGCTAGATATGTACAATATGATTATAATATAGGACAAATTAAGGTACACATCATTTTTTTTTGTTAAATAAAAGACTGTGTGGGTGGAAAGAGTATTTCTTTTCTTGATTGCTGAAATTTAACTGGAGTTTCTGGAAGAGGTGTTTGTATTTGATCTGGAAATTCAACTATGAGTAGGATTTTAAAACCTGGTGAAGTGGAGGAAACATGGAGGCAATGAGAACTCTAAAAAGGAAGATATTTGGAAAGGCAGATGCTGAATGAAAGCGGGACTTCAGTACAGCTAGGCAAAAGGATGGCATATGAGATAATACCAGAAAGCTTTGCAGGAGGCAGGTCGTGAAGTCCTTCAGTACTTCACTAGGTGTGTAAACAATGGCAAACGATGGCAATTTCGGGTTCTAGTGGTGTGGTCTGTGGCGGCTATGTAGAGCAAGCTTGGCAAGTTAGAGCGTCTGTGGGTCACTGCTGCCCTGTGCGCACTGCTGTCTCCTGTCTCTGCAAGCTCAGCAGCCCCTTAATGACTGCCATAATGACACCTTGTCTTTGAAGGAGACTGACATTCTCAGCATGTTAGTCTTTTTTTAACAAATCGTATTATCAACAAATTCACGGAAATAGAATTAAGATACAGAATAATGCAGACTTAAACTGAAAAAGACATTCTCCTCTTTTGCCTTTGTTTTGGTTCCATTCCCCAGAGGAAACCACATTTGACTATTAAATCGACATGATATTTGCTTTCTTTTTTGCCTGTTTTTTTTGTATTGATGAACCATCATTTGCCAATTTTTTTATTGTATATTGGTGTTGCTATTGATGTTGGTGATATTGATATTTGTATCAGTTTTTTCACTGATACAAATAACATTGTGGAACTGTTTTTTGCATTAGTAGTTTTTTTAAAATAAACTTTAATTTTTAGAGTAGTTTTAGATTTACAGGAAAATTGCAAAGATAGTACATACAATTCTCATGTACCCTAAAACCAGATTCTCCTATTGTTAAAGTCTTACATTACTATGGTATATTTGCTAACAAGTAATGAATAAATCTTGCTAGATTATTTTTTAACTCAATTCCATAATTTACTCCAGTTTCCTTAGTTTTTACCTGACGTCCTTTTTCTCTTTCTTGGTCCCATTCAGGAAGCCAGATTACATCTAGTCATTTTGTCTGCCTAAGCTCCTTGTGGCCGTGTCATTTTCTCACACTTTGCTTGTTTTTAATGACCAATTTTGAGGAACACGGTCAGACATTTTTCAGGATGCCCCTTTAGTGGAATTTATTTGATGTTTTCCTTGGTACTAAAGCAAGGTCATGGGTTTTAGAGGGGAAGATCACAAAGGTAAGGGGCCATTTTCCATCTATCATCAGCAGTACATGCAGTCAACGTGACCTAACGCTGTTGATGTCGACCTCGGTCACCTGGCTGAGAGGCAGTGTTGTCAGATTTCTCTACTATAAACTTGTACTTTTTTCCCCTCTCCATACTGTTCTCCTCCAAAATAAATCACTATTAGCAGCCGGAATTTAAAGAGGTGGGAGTTATTCTCTACTACCTTGAGGGTGAAGCATCGTCATAAACATAAATTATATGGATTTATTCTGCATAGGAGATTTGTGTCTTCTACCTCATTTTATTTGTTCATTCATTTATATCAGTTTGGGTATTCATTTTTATCCTTTGGTTATAATCCAGTAGGGCTTTATTTTGTTGCTCAAATTGCTCTAGCTTTGACTATTGGCCCCTGTGTCCCTTTGACATTCCCCATGCATATAAAAATTGTTTGAGCACTTCCTTACTTTCTAGAACCACAAGATTCTGGAAGCTCATCCTGCATATTTCCTGTCCCACTCCTAGAATTAGCTGGTTCTTCAAAGGGGAAAGAAGATATATGGGAACTCTCTTTACCTGGGGTTTAGTTTTTCTATACACAGAAGAGTGTTCTAAGAAATAAAGTCTATTAATTTTTTTAAAGTGTACTTCAGAAAAAAGAGGAGATTCTGGAGAACCCAAGAAAATATGGGAATTATGGAAGAGAAAACCACCAATTAAGCTTATTATCAATAAATATGCAATAACAAAGAGAGAAAAAATACATCCAAAACAATCTAGACCAGAAATTCTTGAGGATAAAATGTAGTGGGTATAAAAAATGGGATGGGAAGGTGGGAGAAAGGGCTTGATCTAACAAGACCTCAGAGAGCTGCTGAGAATGTGCTAACTACTTCTCTTAGGAGCATTATAAAATTGTATTTATATATAAAAATGGTAAGGGATAGTAATACAACTATTTTCTTAATAAAGCTGGAGTAAATAAAGAAGAATAAAATTTGAGAGTTTAACTCTCAAACCAGAAGGGAAATTGATGTATCTAATGAAAGGAAGAAAAGAACAGAAGGGAATGTAAGGAAAGAATAAAGGAAAGGGAAGGTGAAGGAATTGAAAGCAGAAGAAGTGAGAAGGAAAGGAGGGAGGGAGAAGGGGGGCCAAAACAAGGCAGGGAATGATTGAGAACATGGGGTAGCATCCTGTAGATGGTGCAAATTATGGGTAACAGAGTGGTGGGGCTTAGCACCAGGACTGGTTACTGAAGGGCCGTGTATCCTCACAAATTCTTAGGAATTTCCTGAAGTTCATAATTGAGGGTTGGTGGAGGCATCTTAGAATTTCTTTGGTTAGTTTTGCGAATGTTTTTTTGTAGCATGTAGACAATTATATGTGAGCCATGTCTATAAAAATGGTCAGATTGGTCAAGAATGAATGAAAATGAGAGATTTGTAGGAGAGAAATATTGGAGCAATGAATTTCACATTTTTCAAAATGATAATTGCTGAAGACAATCATCTTCAGAATCTAGTGTAACTGTTAGTTTCAATATTGCTATCAAGTAATGTTATTGAATGATTCTCAGTAGGTATCAAAAGCAATTTTACACATCAAGACTTTTTATTTAATTTATCTTAAAATATTTCAGAGGCAATTGGTATGATACTTCAGACACATGACTGACAGTAAGACTTCTCTACAGTAATTTAAATGCCTCCTCAGAGTGGATGAACAAAAACAAAATGTTCAGTGAGATGAGTGTTAAATTATTATTTAGTTGGAAAATGAGCTGAGCCATTTTCTTTGGCTGCTCTTATGTAATTCCATAAACTAACACCATTTGTATTTTATTCTTTATATTTGTCTTTAAATTCTTCAGTACAATGTAGGTGCCTAATGGGAGCATGCGAAGTTTTTATTTGCATTTCCATCCATCAGAAGCTTTTTTCTTCTAGTTACTTTGTTTAACATATTAAAATTCTCTCGCTTTCTCACTGTCTATTCATTTCATTTCTTTAGCCTAGACATTTGTCTTTTTATATTTTAGAAGCATGCACAAAAAAATAAAGTAGGGAGTTTTGAGGCAATTATTCAGGTAAGTATATAGAATATAATGAGTCTGTATATTTAGGAAAGAAAACATTTGGGAGTTTTATATTAATTACTTCACTCAGTTAGTCGTACACTTCATAGTACTCAGATGTTTACTGGCTTCCTAATTTGTTTTTGGTTGCATGGAAATAAACTGTGTTCCTTTTGAATCATGATTCGACTGTGTGTTAGTGAAGTGGGCAGTATTTTTTAGAGTGCCCACCTGTCCATGTGGTCTGATCACAAAAAGGTAAGAACCTCTGAATTGTGCAAAAATAGAAGACACTTATTTGCCATTATTTGTGTGACATAACACTTTATTATTGGCAAAAACATGGTTTTATCTTTAATTGCCTGGCATAAAGGTCATTGTTGTTTAGGTCTTGTGGCTCTAGAAAAGATGTAACTAAAGCATATATGTTAGGGGGAATTTCTAGAAAAGGCCCCCTGAGTACCACGTGGCTAACATCCAGAATCTCATCATGCCCGTGGTTGTCATGTCACGTGACACAGTTGACCTTAAAAAGGGAGGTGATTCCAGTGGACCTAATGTAATCATGTCAGTTATAAACAGCACAGAACTTCCTCGAGCTAGAGGCAGAAGAGGCGAGAAGAAAGGAGAGTAGCAGAGATTCAAACTCATATGTGGAATCTAATAAACAAACTGAACTAACAAACAAAACAGACACAGACTCAGAGAGAGCTGGATGACAGCTAAGAGGGGGAAGGCAGAGGGTAGAAGGTTTGAACACAAAGGAGAAAGGACTAATGGACATGGACAAGAGTGTGGTGATTGTGGGGGTAGGGGGAAGGGTATAAGGAGACTAAATGGTAATGGGAAAATACAGTAAAAGAAAAGTGTGGGAAGAATTTGACCTGCTCTTACTGGTTCGAAGATGGAAGGGTGTCCTCAGAAGGAATGTGTAGCCATAGGTGGCTAAGAGTGTCCACAGCTGACAACCAGCAAAGGAAGGGACCTCAGACCTAGAGCAGCGAGTCACTGCATTCTGTCAGCAACCTAAGTGAACTTTGAAGTGGGTTCCTCTCCTCAGCCTCCAAAGAAGAGACCAGACACTCAGCACCTTGATGTTGGCCCAGCTGAGCCCGTCAGGACTTTTGACCTACAGAACTGTGAAATAACGCATGGGTGTTGTTTTCAGCCCCTGAGCTCTTGGTGGTTTGTAATGCAGCAATAAGAAGTGAACATAGCCTTCAAAACAGGGAGCCCTTTGTAGTGTGAGATGCCAAAGAGGATCCCGTTCCAGAAGTTAGTATTGCAGAGCGCCGGCCACTTTTCCTCCCGTCTCACTGACATGACTTCTGTTTTGGTTTTAACAAATAGTCTCAGACATCACAGAAAGGACTATATATATGCCTCTTCCATTCAAAGTTTCAGTTAAGGTATATAGCATAATGTTTTTTATTCACAAGGGGTCCTGCAAATCTAACCAAGAGCTAAGGTAATACAGGTAGCAGGACGCAAAGCTGCCATTGGAAGCCAAGGGTAGGGATTTACCCACCCAGCAGCCTTTCCGTTCAGGCCACAGTGCCTCTGACTTTCAAGTTTTCATTGACCAAGCAAATAATCCAAACACTAAAGAAATATAGTTATTTTATCATCTGGCTAATTCTGCTCAGAATCCTCTTTAAATATTTACTGAAGGCAGGGACATGTCCCCAAAATAATATTATAATAAAAGTCTCTCTAATAACATCATCAAATACCAGAGCAAGCTTGCTGGTAAGAGATAATTAATTGAAGTCCAGACGAAATGAGCAGCTTGTTCAAGGTCACTCTCTGCAATTCTGAATACTGGGTCCCGAAGAGGTGCAGTTGGCTCAAATTTCCTCTGCCAGTTCATAGCAGAGTCAGAACTACAATATGAATCCCTTGATTTCCAATACGGTTTTACACTGAGCTGTGCCAACATGTCAATTCTTTAGGGCTTGCCCCAGATTAGTTTGAGAAATAAAATATATTCACAGCCCCTGAGTTTTTACTGTGCTGCTGGCCAGGGTCTCCATGACTTGGACCCAGGCTGTGATCGTCTCTGGGGCTATCAGTTTTGAAGGGCCATTTTAACGTCAGTCTGCCTCCTAGACTTGTGATAAAATTGGCTGGAAGGCAAACCCATGGTGCTCTATACTTGAAGTATGGTAATGTATACCCATAATGACTCACCTCCATCCTGAGATGTGCAACTAGACTGTGATTTAGTTCCCCACTCAACGCCCACCCCAACTCCCAAACCCCTCAGAGATTCAGAGAAGTTTCTCTGAATCCAGAAGACGTGCTGCATCGTGAAGTCTAAACAAAGCTCAGGGAGTAAAATGCCTCACTTGAATCAGAGTGGTTGTGGCCGGTGTACGAGTATTTCTATTGCTATTTTCTCCGTCCATTTGGCAGGTCATAAAGCCTGTGTCTGCTGCTTGGGCCCCTTGAACCATTAAGATGTATCGTATTCCTTTGGCAAATAGGCTGCTTAGCAAAGATGAATGTCAGGTTGCTTTTGTTCTTTCTCGTGTTTATTAGAGGATGCTTTCCAGGGTGTAGAAAGCCTGACTTCTTTTTTAAGTTAGTTTAAACTCAGATGTTTGCCCCACCACATCTGAGAACCGTGGAGGGCCAGGCACCGGGGAGTTGTTACACGTGCACTCGTGTAACTGTGCCTTTCACACCTGCTCAGGAGTTTCAGATGAGTCTGAGAGACAAAATAAAATGTTTCTTCATCTGCGCCGCTAGGAAAAAAATAGCTTTGCTGGGAAAGCTGTTGGTTTATTGTATGCTTTGATCTGCCTAGTTTTAGTTCTCAGAGTCTTTCAAATAAGTATTTTCTGACTTAGAATATAGTACTTTTTATTTATATAGTGAATATACAGGGTAGGGCAAAAGTAGGTTTATAGTTGTTCATATGGAAAATAATGTAATAATTAATAAATAAAAATATAAGAACAAACTCTGTTTCATGTACTCATAACTGTAAAGAGACTTTTGTCCCACCCTGTACACACTACATATTATATGTACATATGTATTTCATATTTAGACTATTTATTTATATAAACAGTGACTATGTATAGTATGTATTATATATACTGGTATGTGTATGTATACACACACACACACATATATATATATTCTGTGTTTAGGTAATTAAGGAAAAGATTGCAGTGTTTTAAAAAAAAGTTGCAGCGTTTTCAATGGAATTCTATGCAGCAGAAAAAAGAAGGAGCTCCTACCCTTCTCGACAGTATGGATGGAACTGGAAAGCATTATGCTAAGCAAAATAAGCCAGGCGGTGAAAGACAAATACCATATGATCTCACCTTTAACAGGAACCTAATCAACAAAACAAACAAACAAGCAAAATATAACCAAAGACACTGAAATTGAGAACATGCTGACAGTGACCAGAGAGGAGATGGGAGGGAATTTCAGGGGAAAAGGGTAAAGGATTTGCAGAAACAATTATAAAGGACACATGGACAATAATGGGGGGGTTGGAAACAGGAGGGAGGTGGGGAGGGGTGGAGTGTTGGGCTGGGGTGGGGGGAAAAGGCAGAAAACTGTACTTGAACAACAATAAAAAATAAAATAAAAAAATCAAGTAGAACAAAGAAAAGGGAAATATATATTTTTAATATAAAAAATAAAAAAAGTTGCAGTGTTTTAAGAAAGATTGAAATGTTTCAATGACTCCTAATATGTAAGTGACACTTTTAGTTGAGAACACATTGACCGGAATGTGCCAGGTTCATCATTTGTATGATACTAATTAGCCTCAGGACAAAAGGGAGGAAAGAACTCTCTGTCAGCTTCCTGAGGAGTTGTATGAGCCTGGAGAAATGCCCTTTCTCTTTCCGGGACTCAAAGAGCCAGGAAGATCTGTGAAGTTGAATAAGCGCCTGCTCATCCTGTGTCCTGGTTCTTTCCATCACTGTCATTGTGTCAACCAAGCCTGGGGGCACATGTGCTCACCACCCATCTCTCTTCCCTCCCTCTTCCCCAATTATATTCAAATATTCAGAAGGCCACAGGCAGGAATTTTTCTAAGAAGCACTCTCTTCAGCACACAATTCAAGATTAGATGGACCTGTGCCTGGCTTCCGGATCTAACTATGGTGACCTTTGTCCTGCTGGTTAATTTCTCAGAGCTTCCTCTGATTCTCATGTAAAAGCAAGATGATAAATACAATCTCCTTCCTAAGAGTCTTGGTAAATTCACTGTGGACAATATGACCATATAAGATCTGAGTAGATGTCAAGAACTTAGTGGGGACCTCAATAAGCCCCACCTTTCCTTGCTTCTATCACTCTTTCCTCCCCAGTAGTTCATCTTCCCCTGTTCTTGCAGTGAGTAAAACTTTCCATAATTTGTCAACCTGGAGGTATATTTTATTCCCGGTTGTATACACAATGGTTAACTTTGCCTTTATTTCTTCATTTAAGCATCAGCCAATCAAAATTTTTGAGTGTCTGTATTAGATATTGTCATCGGTGCCAGGGACACAGCAGTAAATGAAACAGGCCACTACTCTACTGGAAGTAAAATTCCAGTTGGGGGAGAAAGACAGTAGGGATATAAGTAATATGCTATATTAGAAAGTGATAGGCACTAATGAGAAAAAGAAGGTAGGAAAGAGTTTTGAGGGGCATCAAAAATTTGTATAATGGTCAAGGCATGGCTTATTGAGAAAGTGGTATTTGAGCAAAATGCTTAAGCAGGTAAAGTAGCAAGGCATACAGATCCACATAAAAGAATATTCCAGGCAGAGGCATTGCCAAAGCCCTGAGGTGGATACATAACGGATATATTTGAAGAACTTGCCAGGAGGCCAGTGTGGGCAGAGCTAAGAGTGGGGAAGAAACAAGAGTTGGAGGGGTGGAAGGTTTGCTCTCATGGGTAGGTCCTCGAAATCCAATGAAAAATGAGGGAGCCATTGGCAGGGTTGTAGAAGAGTAGCCATGGTTTGGCTTAATATTTTAGTGGGACCCCCTGTTGGCCATGTTGAGAAAAGATTGCTGGGGACAGGAGCAGGGTGGACACAGCGAGGCCAGTCAGGAAGGTATTGCAGTAATTCAGAAAAGAGGTGATGGTGGTTTAGACCAAAGTGGTAGCAGTGAAGAGGATGTGAAGAGGCAGATTACAGGCAGTTTTAAGGTAGAACCATGAGATTTGAGCCAAAAAGAGGAGTCCAGGGTGACTTGAAGGTTTTTGGCCATGACTGAGATGGGAAAGGCTTTTGAAAAACTGCACCATTAATTAAAGTGTCTCATTATCAGTGTATAAAAAACACTTCAACAAACACGGTTGATAAGACTGTATGCTGCTGCTAACTTTGTCGAATCTGAGAACGAAGTCTTACCACAATAGTGGCACTCACGTGGTCCTGCCATTAATACCTAGATGTGTCTAGCAGGGGTGTCCAAGCTTTTGGCGTTTCTGCACCACATTAGAAGAAGAGTTGTCTTTGGCCACACATTAAATACAGTGCAGCATGTAATTAAAAAAATCTCATAATATTTAAGCAAATTTACAATTTTGTGTTGGGCTGCATTCGCAGCCACCCTGGACTGCATGTGGCTCGCGGGCCGCAGGTTGGACACCCCTGGGAGAATAATTGCTCTCCTTGGAATTTTTGGAGCATGGCTGTTTCAGTATAATATGGTGAGTTCTGATGTAAATGAAATTTCTTAACACTGGGAATCCTAAATTAAACCTTAATGACTGTGATTAGTAGAATAGTTCTGGTTGAGTGTTGGTTCTCTTTCCAGGTTTCGAAGGAATATCTCTAATATGATTCACAGTCCCCTCCTATCGTGTTCTGTGAACCAGGATGTCCAGCTCTTACTTTAGACTCTTCATAGTAGATCTTAGCCATTGTTTATAGGTTTGCTCAAATGCTTAATTCTTTTTCAGCTGATTCATGTTGAACTTTATTTTTCTTAATGCCCAGTATGCCCTAGCAATGCTGGAAGCCTGACGACTGGTTACGGAAAGGGACTGTGCCGGGCTCCCGCTCACCGCCTCACTCTCCGCGTCCCTCCACCATCCTTCCCTACATCTCCCCCACCTTGCCTTCCCGAGCTTCCTTTATCCGCTGGGTGCAATGACTAGAATCAACATGTTCTTTGCATTCATGATAGAGAGGGTTGTAAAACCTCTCTCTGGAGGGCCATCACCTGCTGCTTGCAGTCTGAGCTGAAACCAGATTCCCTCATTGATCAGAACCGTGACATTTCCCGGTACCTCCATTAAATAAGCTTCTTCCAACAATAGCTTGAGAGTTATTCTTAATTACTGTGTGCTCCACATCAGGTAGGTTAAATATATTGGTGCCATTATAGAAAGGGAAGCACATCATAATTAGGGTAAAGCAAATTGTCATCATAGAGTTCGACATGTAGTATCTGGAAAGAAGACAAAGCAGTTTGCGCGTATTATAGCATACACTGAATAAACTGTTAGGTGATCTTCAATCTGGTGATGCTGGCATGAGATGAGATGAGATTTATGATATACCCCTTTCTCGCTTTATTCTCCCCGTCCCCTTTCCATCACTTTTTTTATATCTAGAAATAGGGCGGTAAAGTAAAACATAGTATATTGTTCTTGCTTTCTTTCAAGTTCAGGTGGAGCACATACTTGTTTGTTGATTTTTAAAATGTATCCTCACATCATGTGATAAAGAAGAATGGTGATTTTTTTATCCTGTCTTTAATGTGCTTCTTTACTGCTTAAAATGTCAACCAGTCAAATTATAATAGGTTGTTATTTTGTTTTCTTAGTTTTGGTGACTTGGATCTCCCTGCATTATCCATCATTATATGCTATCTAGTTGATTTGTTTTATTTGAAAATTATATATTCTTTAACACCGACATATTTTTTTCTACCTTAAGTGTATTTGGTATTAGCTTCATGAAGTTATAATTGCCAGAGTAAGAGAAAATAAAAGTGTTTTTTTATTTTTCAAGACTTACTGTATCAAACCTGATATCCTGTAATGATGGATATTGTTTAAAACCAGTAGCTAAACATTCAACTTTATCAAAAGAAACCCCCCTTATTTAATTAGACTTTAGGTGCTTGCTTGAAAAACAACATCGGATAAGTAATAGGCAAGCAGTCTTCAAAAATCACTGGTTGACCAAATCATGATAATAAGATACCAAAGAGCAATGAAAGGTGGAAAACAATGAACAGATTACACACGACAATTATTTTGTGGTGACAAATCTCTATAACTCCGGCCCTGCAACATCAATAGGGTAGTTTGAAAAAAAATGAATGTATGTTTATATCTCCTGTATAGCCCATGGACTTGCTTTTACTTTGTGTAGTTTGGTATTTTTAGGTATTTTTCAAAATCAGATCATAAATGTTTAACTATGAGTGTTATGTTCTCGTGATGATAGCTAATTTAACAAGCCCACGCTTTTAGAGCATCCTCCAGGTCTCAGGTTCCACTTCCACGTTCACGTTCATCTCAAAGCCAGCAGCAACAGGCTTCCCACAGCCCATGACTAACACGTCAACCTCCAGCCTACTTGGTAAGGTTAGGCATTCGTGAAAACACGAGAACGATTAAAACTACAAACCCAAACGTCCTTTTATTGGATACTCCTCTTTAATCTGTTCTTTTCCAAAGCTGCATGCTGTCACTTTTGCAACTAACTGTTATTATTTTGTGTGAGAAAAGTGTACCTGTTTCTGAAAATCACTTGTTGTCCAAATTGCTTCTCAACACTACAGAATGTTGTTTGTGGACTGTTTTCCTGAGTGTGTGCGTGTATAGTGGTGGTGGTGGGGGTGTCAGAAAGAGAGAAAGGGGATAAAATTTCTTTTGCATTTTTGTAAACCTGTGACTTTCTCCCAACTGAGCTGAAGTATCCATCACGGAGAAAGCTGATTTCGGATTGTTACTGGAGAAATGGAAAGAAATGAGACACAGCTTTTAATGTTCCTAAGGGGAATTTTCAGGGAACGGCTAGACAGTTAGGAATGAAAGCCAGACTGTCAACAAAGGAAAGGCTTTATTAAATTCATTATCAAGAGGCCTGGTGGACAGACTGGATCATAGAGTTTTACATAAGGGAGGACCTGCTTAGACAGAAAAGGAAAGGAGAGTGAGTTCATCCCTTCTGATCTGAGGAACGTGAGAAGCAGAGAGGAAGATAAAGGTAGACAGTCTTCCTTCTCCAGACTCTGCCAGCTGCTGCTTCACCTTAGGAAAAGATTCCTCTTGTTTTCTTTCTAGCTTTCTGAGTTATGTTGAGTCTATCAGTCAGTTTTAATCTGAACTTGCATTACGTCTGAAATATAAGAGTTTAATTAGAAATAAGTTTCACTGCTAGCAACTCTACAACTCCACAGTTTGCATTGCAGTACTGTTTGTAAAGGCGTGGTCTGAGGGAGAGCAGCCTAAAATGAAACGTGCAGCCTTCTCTACTCCCTAAAAAAACCCAATCCAAAATCTGAACATAAGATGGGCACAATATCCAGATGCTCACTGATGGACAGGCTGTTTTGAGAGGTTGCTTGTTTCAGTTATAAACCACTCAAAGTCTGTAGATAGGAATAACAGGCATACCTTTTAAGCAACTTCATTGATTCTACCTGCTAAAAATAATGTAGTCCATTAAAAATATATAATAATCATTAAACTAGTTTAAGGAAGATGTTCACAAGATCATTATCAAACTATTTTGAGCTATGCAGATCAAATTGTGCTTCAACAAATTCCAAGGAATTACCCCAAATGTGGTATTGTACTAAAAGCCACACAAACATATGTCGCACAGTTAATTTTGCTCTGTCTTTTGTTCCTACTCTCTTAGGATAATGACAGGACTTTTTAAAAGAAATTCTCTTCCTCTCTACTACCAAATAATGTAATTTCTGTTATTTCTTTTCATTTTCATTCCCAATTTAACTTTTAAAAATGTTGTGTGTAATAGCACAATTAAAAACCTAATTCTAAGAATAGCAAATGTGGTAACTTCAGGAAAGTGATTGGGAAGTGGCGGTGGATAACTGAACTCATCCTAACCATAAAATGATCACAGTCAAAGGCTGTTTATTGTGTAAAATTGGCCTGGACAATGAACAGTTTGTGTAGTGACTTCAGCAGCAGAGTCACCAGGACAAGTTATATGACCATTTGTTATTTTACCTTTCTCTCCACCATTCCCAAGAGAAATGACATCAAAAACTACAAACACCTATTTGTAAGATTTCAAATTCTAAGAAACATTTTAATTTAGAAGGCGTTAAAACACCATAGTAGAGGGAGAATGTGGCAGTGGTTCATATGTGCGCTAGCTTCTGTGCTCTGTACTGAAAGCCTAGCTAGGTCCTTCATTTCAGAGTTGAGATTCTGAAAAAAGTAAGTGCAAAAACTTTATCTGTGTTGTGTGTGTATTTATGTGTAATGGCAATTCAGAAGAACAGTTAGAAATACATTAAGACAGCATTCTGTTATATTCTATATTTCATATGCTTATATAAATTCTTTTAAGT
>CM052548.1:68935640-68967710 GCA_028533065.1 Trachops cirrhosus | reverse complement strand
GTTATCTTATCACATTTCTGCGTTCTACCTTTTACCAACACAGAGGCATATGCATATATTTACGGGCATATCATCAATGTTGGAAGTTCATTTATAGGCATGTATACCGAATGATTTGGATACTTAACTAGGCTACATGTGAAGAACTTACATTTGGAACATTTTAACAGATTTTGGCTGCGTAATGAAATTTGACACCTACTATCTCATATTTCCCTTCCAATTCCTTTTGAACCACATTGCTCTATTTTCCTGGCCAGGCAGTTAAAGAAATAAATGGCTAAGGGAAATAATGCAGGGATATTATAAAGCATAGAGTTTCCTAGTGTTTCCTTAAAATAGCAAAAGTGCAAATTGCTCAAAATCGGTACAAAACTTGATTTATAGTGCAAAGAAAACCCCTGGAATTTGTAGGAAAGGAAGCGAGCAAATTTGGTAACAGCTGCAAGTGAGTAAGATGGACGGACTGTGCTGCCTTTGGCTGGCAGTTCATCCTTTCTGTGTGCAGCTGCAGGGCAGAGCGGCACCAGCCCTCCTCCAGAAACTGGGCTTGGCACTCTCGTGGCTAAGGCACACTCACTGGTGACTAGCGGCTGGGGCACCGAAGCAGGGGCAGCTCCAGCCCGTCCAGATCCTCAGGGGAAAGGCTGAAGAGAGGGGAAGCCATGCCAGCACTCAGGCAGACTGGTGCTGAGTTTCCAAAGACACCTGGAGAGAATGCTTTGAACTGGAGAAGCAAACACTGAGACTTCCCTGGAAGAAGGAAGAGGCTTCTGGAAGCAGGATTCTCAGGCTTCCTTTTAATTGGGGTCAGATCAGAAACTCTGCCTGAAGAATACAGCAACAGATTGATCTTCCCCTTTTTCTAGAAGAGCATGAGCTGTGACCTCACAGCCACCACTGATTGGACATTAACCTGAACCCCTAATCGGATCGAAATATCGCTGGGTGTGCTTGGATCTCAAGACATGCAAGGAACTGCCTGCAGGAGGCAGAACAGAGCCTTTCTCATCATTTTGCTGCCAAGATGGTGTGCTGGGTGCCACCTCCCACTGATGGGCCTTTCAGGTCATGTTTGGGGCTGATGGCTCCACTTCCCTGCTAGGTTCAAACTGTGACCTCTGAGCACCCATGTCAGGCAGTTTCTGCTGCATTCTGTGTTCCTGGCACATTCTGTAATTTCATCCCTGTCGAAAACTTGCATTGCATGAACTTCTTAAATAGGAAGAGCTATAGCCACATGCTTTTTCTTCCCCCAAACTGTAAGATCCTTGCTCTTACATAAAAGGGAGTGGATGGAAAACTCCAAAGTGAACCTTTAAAAGAGTTCAAGAAAACACAGGAGAATGAGCCCTGATCTTGTAACTATGTATCTAAATTTTGAGTGGTGAAGGAGGAGAGAAAACATGGGCCATGCAAAGGGGAGGGAAGGGTAGAGGGATGAAACGAGGTCAGAGTTCTGCTGTGTTCCGAGGCGCTCTGGCAGGAAGTTATCATGAGTGGAACTAATGCTACACAATGCCCTTTTTATTTCAGAAGAGGATCGGGAAGTGCCATGGGAGGTGATGGAAATTTATTAAATTAACATTACCTCAAGCTTGATTTTCCATCTTCACGAAGAACCACAGTTAATTGGCATCTCTTAGACTCCTGCAGGCCCCAGGAGGCTGGAGCCAACAATTTAGAATTGTGGAAAAAAAATAAGAAAGAGAACTGAAAATCTAGATGCAGAGTCACAAAATGATTAAGAAATAAAATGTTCTTTAATATGCATATTATCTCCTACAAAGCAAAAACACATTTTGCAGCATCTCATTGAGACCATGAATGAAGATGAGCCATAAATGTACAGAAAATAAAGAACGGTAAACAAATTAAGATCATGTAGTGCTTTAAACTTGTTTAAAAAGTATTTGAGAATTGTTTGACCTGGGTTGTATAAAAACCAGATATGTCTGTGTCGCTATGTATGTATGTATGTATAAATACATAGAAGATTTCTAGAGAAAAGAGTACACAGTTAACAGTAATTCCTTCCGGAGGACGGGAATGGATGTTAGAAAGGAAAGCAGGAGATCTGTTCCTTCTAATTTTATATTTCTCCGGTGAGCTTGAGTGAGCATTTTTCTTTATAATGTTAAAATTACCAAAATATACATAGATTGAAATAATAATCCATAGTCTTCTCAGAATTAACCATGTTTACCATTTGGCATATTTTTGTATACTTTCCATTTCTTTTAGAAAACTATGTTGTTTACTAAAAAATCTTTAAAATGCATTAAACTAGTAAAATAATGCTGCAAATCAAACCACACAAAAGGCTTGCAATTAACATTAGATACATAAAATTCTGTTATACACATAAATTTCTACTTGTATCTAGAGGCACAAGGATGGGAAGATGGGTGGGTTTACAGATAGATGGATGGATAGATAGATACATAGATAAAGATAGACAGATAGAAGTAGGTGTAAAAGATAAGCCTCCTTTGTTACACTAAGCTCATAGCATAGTTAATATTTTAATTTAACAGAAGAAAAAAAGACTAAAGTTTTACTTTTAGAGGGAACTCTGGACCTCAAATAAATGTTTTACTTTAACTTCAAGATATATCTTTTCCTAAAAGATCCATCTAAGCTTCAAACAAAATTAACTTGAAAAAACACTGAAGCAGGTTCATTTTTCTTTCACTTTTCCTTTTTAACCTACAAAGCTCAACTGACTCCCTATAATGAAAGTAAAGATATCATATTTCCTTTCATTGCAATTTTTTACTCCTCTGGTTTTTATTAGTTGAATTATTAGGTTTTGTATTTACCAAGTTTAGAACGTACATGTTCTCTTCTATACCCATATTTTTCTTTTGTCTACTATCAGCAGTAAACTCAGTTGATTCAGTGGCCTGGACCACTCAGTCCTTTGGCTACTCTCCATTTCTGAGTTTTTAATTGAATTTATTTGTTGACTGAATTTTGTGCTCAAGTAGTTTATTGGTTATTTTTAAATAACTTACAAAACTCAACACCACTAAAACAAACAATCCAATTAAAAATGGGCAAACAACGTGACTACGGAGAGACTGGAATCAGGGACCCCCTCCCCTAGCTTGTTCCTCCATCCTTGCCTTGCTCGAAGGAGGCGAAATCAAGTGAGAAACGACATGCATAGTGGAAATGAGATAGCAAGTTTGTTTATGAAACACATTCAAGCATGAAGCTGCAAGCAGGCACCAGGCTAGTCTGAATGCCTCATGTAGAGAGGAAAGAAAGTTGTTAGTAAGTTTGTTCTATACACTTAAGCCAAAGCTATAAGTGGGCACTCGGCTAATCTGAGTGTGCCAGCTATTAGGGTTCAAGGGTTATATACCTTAGTCAGTTTCTAGATTCTCCTCCTTCTCCCACTTCTAAACCTTGGGAATAATGTACAGCTACAAAGACTTTCTTTCTTGGCTAGTAAAGGCTCTTGGTCTTAGTGAAATTGCTACAGAAGTTCCCTTTCCCAGTACACAGAGTTTCAATTATTCCCTTTCTCCTGTGCTATCTTTGTTTGTATGTTCAGAATGCCCAGCAATCTTATCAGACTGGGCTCAGCAGTCTAAATCAGCAGGTGAGGCATGTCTCCCTCTTTCTCCCTGCCTTAGGTTCCTAACTATCCTCCCTAACAAGGCCTGCGTAGACACTTCTCCAAAGAGCACATATGGATGATCAATAGACATATGAAAAGGTGCTCAATGTCACTAACCATCAGGGAAATGCAAATTAAAACCACAGTGAGGTACCACCTCTACTCTTTGCTTTCAGATTCGCATCACACTCCAGGTTCGTGTGACACCCTTCCTTTACTTTTGGCTCCATTTAATTTGTGGAAAGCATTCCATCTTCTTCATGTGAAGGAGGGATACATGGTAGGAGACGAGTCTGAAGTAAGACAAAAACAAATGCCCCTACCATATAGGTGACTGGCTTTCTAGTGCCGGGATATTTAAAAGTGCTTTATCCTTAAAACATGACAGCTTAACTTGATTGGATCTGAAGTCGAGTGTTTGGTACCTGCTTTTCCAAAAACCGAGCTCTTTCAGTCTAAAGATTTAGTTAACTTTTTTCCCAAGAAACTTAACTGGATTATGATTGTGAACAGATATTTTTATTTGCTAATTTCATTTCAGAGATATTTATTAGTTTCATTTAGAGTTGTCTAAAGTATATATGTATTACTATATGGCATACAAATAAGGTAAAACTGTCAGTAGTATAAATCTTACAGCATTTGGTTTGCAAAAATACATGCCAAAGTCACAATAAGCAATATTATACCACAAATTATAGAGTGCAGATGACTTGCTGCTTTTTGTACCACAGTTTACTTATTTTTAAATATTTTATTGTTTATGCTTTTGCAATTGTCCCAAATTTTCCCCCTTTGCCCCTCCAGTCCCTACTTCCACAGTCAATCCCCATACCATTGCCCATGTCCATGGGCCTTTCATGTATGTTCTTTGACTCTTCCCTTCACCTTCTTTCAATCGGTCCCCCCTCCTCTCTTATAGCTGTCGGTCTGTTCCATGTTTCTGTGCCTCTGTTTCTGTTTTGCTCTTTAGTTTATTTTATTCATTGGATTCCTCTTATGAGTGAGATTATATGGTATTTGTCTTTCACCAACTGGCAACTGGCTTATGTCACTTAGCACAATAGTCTCCAGTTCTATCCATGCTGTCACAAAAGGTAGGAATTCCTTCTTCTTTACTGCTGCATAGTATCTCATTGTGTAAATGTAGCACCATTTTTTTTTATCCACTCATCTACTGATGGGCACTTCATTTCCATATCTTGGCTATTGCAAATAGTGTTACTATGAATGTAGGGGTGCATAAATTCTTTTGAATTGGTGTTTTGGGATTCTTTGGGTATATTCCCAGCAGTGGAATTACTGGATCAAAAGGCAGTTCTATTTTTAGTGTTTTGAGGAAATTTCATACTGTTTTCCGCAGTGGCTGCACCAGTCTGCATTCCCTCCAACCGTGCACTAGGGTTCCCTTTTTTCCATATCCTCACCAGCACTTGTTGTTTGTTGATTAGATTTATACTACTGACAGTTTTACTTTATGTGCATACAATATATTATGCACATATTTGGGACTGCATTTCTAGAAATTTACTGTAGCAGATTATCTTAGCAAAACACCTGTTACCAAAAAAGTAAAATAAGGAAATACTTTAAAGTTATTTCTTAATTGTATAGAATCTGACAGCATCTTTGATAAAACATCTTTTAGTAAAAATGCCAGTTAGTCAGGTTTATGGAGTATATAGTAGAAAAGCTGGTTATGGTTCTCTCTTTAAGGACCTTTAATTGTACAGAACATTGTCTTGATATTCACTGATTGATTGTAAATTACCTTGATCTTTGTCCTGACTGGGGGAGCCCTGTAGTGTAACCCCAAAGTGCCTCTGCCTGGGACTGTTCAGCTTCTCCCGTAGGTGCTTGAACAGGCATTACATTTTGTAACTGAAATATGTTACTTTCACTGGAGGGGAAAAAAGCAGTGTATATGTATTAACTTTCTTTTATCTCCTTATCTTTCCTCATCTTCCTTTACTGTAATTATTTTATGCCATTCCTCTATGTCAGTGATTTAATTTCAGTTGCATCTATTTTTTTCTAATTTATTTATTAATTTTATGAGCTATTTTGTTTTGTTCTTTTTCCCTCACTTGGGTCAGCTGTCTCCTTTATCATCTCATTTAGTTATTCTATCATTTCAACTTTGAATTCTTCTTTTAGTGAACTCATGATCTCTTTTTAAATTCTATTTGAAAAAAGGAGTTTTGAGTATAGCTGTCATATACAAGATGCCTGTTAAATTTGTGTTTCAGATAAACAATGATTATTCTGGTTTAGTCTAAATATGTCTCATGCAGTATGTAGGACATTTTAATACTAACAGGTATTTGTTATTTATATAAAATTCAATTTTAACTTTGTGTACCATATTTATTTATTTTTAGAGAGGAGAAAGAGAGGGAGAGAAACATCAATGTGTGGTTGCCTCCCACGTGCCCCCTACTGGGGACCTGGCCCGCAAGCTAGGCATGTGCCCTGACTGGGAATCAAACCAGCAACCCTTTGGTTCACAGGCTTGCACTCAATCCACTGAGCTACACCAGCCAGGGCTGTGTACCATATTTTTTATATCCTTATTTGCTTAACCTGCGGGGGTTTTTTGTACATCATTTTCTTCTCTCTTTCCTTCCCTGTCTTTCTTTCCACTCTGGCAGGTGTGCAGAGTTACCATGGCACCTCTTTTTTTCATGCTCCGTCTCACATGCCCCTGCCTAGCTATTGTATTAGCTGTGATACACTGTGGGTGACCTTAATGAACTAACATTGGTAGTTTGTTTCTTCTAAACAATCAACTCTTTGCTATTTCTGTGTGTCTAATTCATTAATTTTCATTAAAAGTTTTAAGAACATGGCTGTCATGGTTGGGAAGGAAATCTGTTCAGGTGACCTATATTTTGTTCCTACGGTTTGGCCCAACTCTTGGCTGATGTGACTGCTCTCTTCTTATGAGCAAACACAGAGGGATCAGTACTCTGCATCTCAGAATTAAAATATAGACAATGATTCAAGAGAAAAAATATGTACATTTTGGAAATAATGTTCTGATTGTAAGGAAGAACAGAACGTGATGTTAAAATGGTAAGACAGGAATTTCAAAGAAGCAAGTGATGGCATCATCTCTGCCATTTCGTACTGGATTTTGGATTCAGTTTCCTCACCTGCACAATAAGAAATCTGTCTACCTATTTTATAAGACTACTTCAAGGTTCTGCATCCTTTTATATTTATTTGCAATTGGCATTCAGGTCAATTTTTAGTGGTGTGCTGGATGACCGAATGTTAAATGGCTGAGTGGTAAAGCAATATTGGATTGCTGACATTGCATTTGGAGATAGCAACGATAGCTAAATTTTTATTGTAAGATGAATAACTATAGTTTTTAAGAACTTTATCTGTTAAAGTTTTTAAAGTTTGGAATTCTATTGCAAAAACAGTATTATGTCAACCCTACAAGTTACTAGATTCCTCCTTCAGTAGAAAAGGAATACAGTATATTTTTGATATGAAATAGATGCTTACTTTCAACTGGCATTCAATAATGTCCCTAGCCCTTTTATTTATGCCTAAATACCATGAGAAAAATAGTTTCCTGGTAAATATGCTTTATCGGAACATATAGAACTTTGTATTAGGATTCATAATTTGTAGGAATATCATGCCAACTCCTGAAAATGACATCCATTTTTAACAGGAGTTGTTTTAGTAAAGTTTGCTTAAAACTTTTCTTCTGTAGACACAATACTTAAGGAAGAGTCTTCTAAGTCATTTTATCAAAGTCTGTTGTTTTCCACTTTAACTGAAGGAATACTCTTTGGGGATTACTAGAGGGGAAGAGGGTGGGGGCAGATAGAAGGGGATAAAGGGGGGATAAATGGTGACAGAAGGAGACTTGATTTTAGGTGGTGAGCATACAATACAATATTCAGAAGATGTATTACAGAATTGTACACTGGAAACCTGTATAATTTTATTAACCAATGTCACACCAATAAATTCAATAAAACAATAAAATGAAATACTAAGAAATAAAAGAAGCCAGAATAAATATTTTTGGGTACATCACTGTTTTCTAAGATATTTCTCTTCATAATTTTCTTATACTTTATTATGTGTGGATCAAAGATGATTTAGATGTTATGCATTATTTCAATTTTTTCTACTAATGAGATTTTAAGTTGTAAAGTCAACATTCTAGCATTATTAATTTATTCTCACAGATGTGAAGAATTCCTAAACAGAAGTTTTTCTTGAAAGTCTCTTGAGCTAAATGGTATTAAATATGTAATAATTGAATTCAGTTCTCTAGGGTAATTAAAATTATGAATGTTAGTTTTTAAAAGAATTCTACACATTTTAAAATTGTTATGTACTCTAATAATATCTATTATTCAGCTTTATGTTATTATTCAGAAATTTTCTAAATATTGGTTCTAGGGATAAATCACTTTTTAAAGTTATCTACATAACACACTCTCATTATGTTCACATTAACTGTTAATCCTTTTCCTACTTATTTATACTGAAAGTTTTAAATAGTCGGTTTGCATACAAATTTATCAGCTTTCATAACCATCGTCAACTGTTTTGCATTTTACTGTTTGAATAATAAATACATATCTATATTTTAACTTCTTGATAAATTTCAACATGTAGTAACTGTAAGATTTTCTCTCGGTAGAGAGGTAACATTGTACGTGAAAGTGAGCGCTCAGACAGTGCCAGTGAATCCTAATGGCAGCCGTGTTTGTGTTGCTGAAGTCTGACAGTGTGGTGACCTCTGTAATGATACATCAGTTTGGGAATGTCAGAACGTCATCATAGCCGTCCCCATTTTCCTTGGGGGATATGTCCCAAAACCCCGGTGGATGCCTGAAATCACGGATAGTACCAGACTCTATCTAGACTATGTTTATACTATATACACATACCTATGATTAAGTTTAATTTACAAATGAGACACAGTAAGAGATTAGCAATAACTAATAATAAAGCAGAATAATTGCAACAGTATACTGTAATAAAAGTTATGTGAATGTGGTCTCTCTGTCTCTCAGGAGATCTCATTGTACAGTGCATACAGCGTAGACGCACTGGACAAGCGGTTGATTCACATCCCAGGTGGGACGGAGCTGGACTGCATGGGACTTCATCACGCTACACAGAATAGTGTGCAATTTAAAACTTAGGGATCGTTTATTTCTGGAATTTTTCCATTCATATTTTCGGACTGCAGTTGACTGTGGGTAACTGATACTGCAGAAGGTGAAACCGTGGGTCTGAGGGGACCTCTGTCATGTAGAATTTGGCTCTCCTGCTGTCCATAGACTGAGAAGGAACCTGACGACAGAGAGCAGGTTTTGGCCACGCTGATGCTAACGTTGGCCTGGTGCTGCCCTTGCTTCTAAAGTGAATTATCTTACTTTTTAGCAACTCCTCTAGCTTTTCAGCTCTATCCCCTTCCTCAGCCTCTTTCACATAAAATGGTCATTTATTATTGAGGATGATTTTTAAAAACCTACTAAGGGATACTCCATAGCTAGAGAGGGAAAAACATGTCTCTCAGGCCCTGTTTGGGGATAATAATATGAAGTATTTACTCTTGCCTCTCTGCCTCTGATTGATGCCCTCCATTAAGTCTATGAATCAAGCAAATGAGCATTGGCAGTAGTAAAGAATAAAGCCCCAGAGTACCTCTATCATAATTTAGCATCATTTAAGATTAGAGTTGTCAAGAAGGAGAAGAACCAAACAAAATCCTGGGAATATCTCTTCTTTTAAGAGCAATATTCTAATCAGTGTATCGTTTGGAAATAAAATACAAGTTCCTAAAGCCAAATTCAACGTCCTGCATATATACTAACCAAACTCAGTGAAGACATTTCCCCTGCTTCATCGCTCTGGTGGGATCGGTTGTTCTGTGTCTCCGCACCCCGCCCCGGTCCGGCAGGATCACGGGCTAGCCGAAGGCCAGAGTCAGAACCTCCCTGGGGCCACGTGGTTCCAATGCGTCCCTGACGGCTGCCGTCTCACTGGGAGTTGGGGCTGTGGTCCTGCTGGGCCTGGTGCCAGCTTCCCATTGTTGTATGTCTTCTGCCACCACATCTGCCTTCCAGTCACCCAAGCTCTGTTTCCAGAGAGAGCAACCTCTGCTCCCAGGCCGCCTCTGGACCTCCGGCCCACCTCTCATCTACAGACGGGCAGGTGGTCTTTCCCAGTTCTTTAATTTTTGTAACAGTGTAACTAAAAGCCCTCTGAGTTGATAGAGGCAGCGTCTCCACCATCACTCCAATGCGTTGTATGGTCCCAGAAGCTCAGTGCCCGTGAGGGGCGCCGTCTGCCCTCCCCTGCAACAGCGGTCCCTCACACAGGGCTGACTTCGCCGTCTGCCTTTTGCAGTCACATGTCCGCGGTGGAACCGCAGCCCCTGCTTCCTATTCGGTGGGGATTTCCTTTACAACTGGGCAGCAACCTTCTTAATGTGGAAATAAACAGCCTGGGTCTGAGTTTGTACGGCAGACACTGCTGGAAGCAGATTTGAACAGACAAGTGACAAGAACTTATACCACAGTGACAGCAACTTGTTTTTCTTTGTTGTTTTATTTTGCTTTCTAATGGAATTAGAGGAAATAGGGAGTATTCAGGAAGTGAACTAGTGCTGTATAAGTTCATTTTAAAAATATGACTTCAAGTTTCAAATTGAAGTTCAGTATGGATTTTGGAAGGATGTGAAACTTGGGCATGTGTCTTGCTGTCACACAGGATGAGGATGGTGAGCAGACTTGGTGCTCCTCTGAGCCGTCAGGCCTGCTGTGAGAATTCGCATCCTGCCAACGGCCATTAGAAAGGAAACTAGCCCCACCTGTTGTTCAAATTCATTTTGCTCCAGTGCTACAGGAGTGCGGTCCCTGGAAGCTTCTCCCTGGTGGATGTTTCTCTGGTTCTGGACAGTATCACAAAAATGATCTGAAAAGGTTTAAGGAAAAATCACATCTTAAAATGTGTTATTGCACTGAACGCTGACC
The DNA here is from genome assembly GCA_028533065.1 of Trachops cirrhosus. Classification (NCBI taxonomy): domain Eukaryota; kingdom Metazoa; phylum Chordata; class Mammalia; order Chiroptera; family Phyllostomidae; genus Trachops; species Trachops cirrhosus. The sequence continues at coordinate 68,957,063 of CM052548.1, read as the reverse complement.
TAGGAAGTAAGCTGAAGTTGTATAGTTATATTCTCAAAGCCTTGCCGAGTCGTTGTAGATGTTTCTTTTGGCTTTGTAGTATTATTGTGCCTATGAAAACTAAAGTTGAACAATTTGCTTCTTCATTTAGTTTCCCATTCATGTTTTAGGGCTTCACTTACTAGCTGTCGTCTAAGTTTCATTTATCCTTATTTATAGAATCACACTAATAATAACAACGCATAGGCTTACTGTAAGAAGTAAATCTGATCCTGGGCATAAAACAACTAGCATACTTGCTGATTGATATATAGTATTCATTAAACAGATACTTAGTCTTTTTCTCCTTTTGTATATCTCAGCCTATGATTGTCATTCTGGTGTTGGTTTCAGATAACTTCACCCAAGTCCTTAGATTCCATCCCCACACGTGTTTGGGTAAGGATAGCAGAGAAAGAGGCAATAGAAAAACTTCTGGGTATGTTTGCTTACTCTTTCAGATGCTTTAGTACGCAAGAACTATCGGTCAGCGGGAAAAACGGAAACACTGAGGTTTGGTTTTTAAGCACAGTTCTAGTAGTAGATATGAATGGTTTCTATTATTTCCAGGGTTTGTGATTTAGCGTGTGAAATGGAGACTATGTTAGTGCATGTGATTAATATGAGAACTTGCACAGAAATTAAACACACTTTTCAGAAAGTGATTGCAGTTAACACACATTATTGAACACCTTCTCTGGGCCAGTCACTGCTCTTGACCTGAACTCACCAAGGGTAGAAAACACGTTCATTCTAGACTTTACATTATCCAGGTGCCCAGCACCTGGTGCCTGCCCTCACAGAGTTCACAACCGAGTATGAGATTCCATTTCAGAGGGAAAATTTTTTTTTATTTCCATCATCATTCTCACCATGCTAATAAATTCCAAGCACTAGCCTCAGAAATTTGCAAATGACTTTAAGAGTTGTAAATCCCCAGTTTATGACCTGAGTAGCCATTCATCAATACATGTTTCCATTTAAACTCTCATAAATAGCTACTCAAGTTGCAGGCTCATCTGAAGGAAAAGTTATTTTTATTTAGTGGGATTCAAACCACATCATTGTGTTTTTAAAAGACAAACATTACCAGCTCAGAGTCTGGGCCAGAATGGTTTCCTTGGCATGAAGTGTGTGAGCAACTGAAGGTGAAAATTGGCTGTGCACACAGGGCCCAGGTTTTCTCTTGTTGCTCTAAGCTGGTCTATGTTATGGCCTTCGTCACACGGAAAGCAAATGATTAATGCCAGTCGGTAGGCTTTTATTTGTGTATTCTGAATTCTATATCTATATATATCTAGCTATATCCATGTATAGTTCCGTACTGAATTTTATGCTTATATAAATAGATTTATTTAGACTTAGATTACATGAGCATTGCAAATGTGTTCGTACTGCTGAGCTTTTGTTGGAAAACACTCAGTTATAAAGGATGAATGCAGAGGATTTATGTTTCTGATTAAAGACACGAACTCTAAACACTGCATGTCATGACCACTGCGGCGTTCACGTGTTATTTCAGTGCCCCCGTGAATGGCGTTGTGGAGCCATTTCTGCTATCTGACAAGGTGTGTGATCCCAAATTCTCAATGCTAAGAAATCATTTTATAATAAATAAAGATAACTCAGTTATTTAGAGCCCAGTTCTCTAATTTGTAATTACTTTTCTGGAAAAGGGCAAGTAAAAGCTTGCTGTGGTTGAAGTTGGCACCTAAAGACTGAAAACAAGATTTGAATTATTTATTTCTCTTTCTTCACAAAGACCACTTACACACAGCAAGATTGACCTTTCGGAGTTACCACTTTTATTGTGGCATTTCTCTATTCAAAACCCCTTAGTGAAGGTCCAGTTTTGGGTGGCTAGAGTAAACAAACTGAAATCTGTCTCTCCCACTGAGGTAACTATCAAACCTGGAACAAATAAATGGGTTATATTTTTAAAGGTTCCAAAAATTAAATAGTAGCAGACAGATTGAAAAAACCAGAAATGAAAATACTACAAGACTAGCAGCCAGTCCACTGTGTTTTTCCTTGGGTAGCACCCAGCTTCACCCTGGGGAAACTCCGAAGTGGGCATCGACAGGGCCAGAGAGCGCGAGAAGAAGACCTCTAGCTGTGGCCCACGGAGTCGGAAAGGAGTCTCCCGGTGGTGGCAGCAATGGCAGTGGCGGAGGGGCGGGGGGGCAGCTCGTAGTACCTAAAAATCTTAGGAAGAAAAGCGTGGTGCAAGAGGGTGGAGCAAAATGGGCTTTTTCCTCTCTCTGTCCTGGATGGCCTCTGGTGTGGGTATAGTCGCAGAAGTGCCTCACAGAGAAAGATGAATCAGGCCACACATTCCTGGCTAGAGAGCTGAAAGAGGAGCCTCAGGTAACCAGAAAGGACCAGGGAAAGAGCAGAGAAGGAGGACGTCAGGAAACCAACCTCATAACATGTTTAAATAAATGTCTAGGCTCACCCCTGAACCATGTGTGGGTATATCTAGTCGAGGAATTCTGAAGACTGAGAAACCAAGAGCTATAGCATCCTACAAGTTTCAGACTGGCGATTGGGTGATGCAATGTAAAATTGGACTATAAATTAATTTATATAAGATCAGGAAAAAACATCTTGGTGAATGTCTACTGATTTTAGATTATCTTGCAAACTCCATAGCAAGCAATGAATGGCTTCCGTCCTCTGGCCACACCCATCTTCCCACAATCTGTCCCAATTCACAGTGCAGCTCTGCTCCTTAGTGTCTCATTGTCTTTAGTTTCTCTATTCTCTAAAGATCCCAGTCACAATGCACAGGTCTTACCCGTGCTGATATGAGTCCAGCATCAGATCTGGGGCTTAGTCACCTGGCAGATATGATTGGTTACCACTTGACCTTATTCAGCAAAGGCACACTCAGTTTTCAGACTAAAAAGGATCAGTGTTTTTAACTGTGAGATTTTAAAGCTCCTTTAGGCACGGATGAATTTCACCCTACTGACATTTTGAACCAACTCCCATGATTCTAATACCTTTATAAAAGAGGAAAGAAGCTGGAAGTATTTACATGTGCAGAACTATAGTTGAAGGTAGGTACTAAACCATTCAGATTAATGGTGCATAGTTGCTCTCTGTATTAACAGAGGATATAGGGACAGGAAATGCTCATGGCTGGTACCAGGAGGGTTAAGTGGTGCTAGAAGGAAGAATTTCCTACCAAGAAAACATTCACCTTGCTAGAAAACATGGCTGAGGTTGGTCACAGAAGCACTCTCCAGATCTCTTTAACAGAACGACAGATTCATAACCGTCTGAGACGGTTTAAGGGAGGCCTACCGGGAAACTTGGAGACCACTCTGTGGCCCCATAGTGCCTGCTGCATGCTTTCTTCAGGGCCAGGCTGCTCTTTGCCAGGTCAGTACTTAAGGAAGCTGAAGACGGCCAAGCTTCTTCTCTTGAGATGAGAGGCAGCTTCTGCTCCACTAACGATCTGCATTTACACTGGATCACTTAGTGCCAGATTCATTTGCAAAATATTTGCTCAGCTTTGATGCTATAAAAGCCTCTCCAAAGCTAAGGAAATACTGAGAAATGGATTATTCTTGCAGCTCTGCAGAGCTTGGTAGCCAGCTTGAACTGTATTTAGTCCTTTCCTAAGCACTAGCCTTCTAAATGTATGAAATATTTGGGACATATATTAAGTACATGTCATGCAGTTATGATCCGTCTCCAGTCATCTGGGTGAAAGATACCTGTTCTTTCTGTGGAAATCAAAAGTCCCAGTGAAGGCAGATGGTAAAGCTCAGAAACTGTTGCCTTATTTTTCTATTAAGCACTTGGCTAATTTCTGATAAGATGTCAGAAGTTTAATCAGCTTTAGTCTAAACAGCTTCAGGAAAAAATGTATCTTTGTTTCATTACCATTAATAAAATCTTAAACTACATGAAACAATATTTAATAGCAAGTAATTACAATTAGATATTATAGACACTGGTGCAGTAGAAAATTCACTATTTTCTTTAAAAGGAAATTGGACTTCTATAGAATGTTAAAGGAGATAAAACTAAGAGCAAGATTCTGGAAGATGGTCATGAGTTCTCTAAGTCTTTACTAATGAAAGGGAAAATTGTGATTTAAAGTCTAGGCCCTGGACTGGAGTAGTGAGTTTCCAAAATGAAATGCCATTGCAGGCCCTGCAGTCAACCTGCATGTGTCTCTCCATCTCTGGCAGTTGGCTCTGAGATTCTCCCAGGGCTATGTAGTGTTTATGAACATGACCATGGTCATCAGACCATGGTTGCTGTCTAATGTTTACTAGTTATTAGTGGTATGATGATGAATGAGGTGGTACTTTACCTCTATCCTAGACAATACTGTCCATGTAAATAGTAGAGAAAGAAAGAGCTTGTAGTTAGTTAGGAATGTAGATTACAAAGAGCCGGCTTCCTCATCTTGAAAACAAAAATAGTATCTGTGTCATCATATGAGGGGGGGACACATAAAGCCCCCAAAATATCTTCTGGAGGGAAGACTCCTTTTAGTACAGGCTTCTCCCACTAGGTGAGTGTTCTAGGAACCCATCTGTATCATTGTGCCAGCTGGCATTGTTGTGAGAGGCTGCGTTCGGCTCCAGTGAATTTTTTTTGAAGACTTTCTATGTGTTTGCCCATTTCATGATGGGCAATTTATAAGCGCACCTGCCCACACCACACTGAGTGGTCCCTACACTCTCTATTTATCCAGTCTCACCCAAGTGAGTTTTTTCCTTGTTTTCCTGATGGAAAAAGTCCTCAAGGGGAATTGTTTTGCTGATATGGAAGATGTGAAACAAAAAATGGCAGGAGCACTAAAAGGCATCAAAATCAACAATTCAAAAACTTTTCTGAGCAGTGAAAAAACATCTTAATAGATGTTTTGCATCAAATGGAGATTACTTTGAAGGTGACTGAAGTTTATGCATGTAAGAATAAATACACAATTTTTTATAAATAAATTCTGGGTTTTTTTGGGTCCCCCCTCATATATTGTAAATAAATAAGGTGATTTATATAAAGAAATTAGTAGATAGCAAGGCGTGTATTAATGTGTTCAATAACAGTGGCAAGAAAAGAAGTATTTGAGAGAAAAATTAGAAGGCATTAATTAGGTCAGTTGGTATCATTTTCACCAGGAAAACACAGTAAGCAAACAAAATGTTTTCTCCTCCTTCCTGCCAATAAAAAATGTTAGGAAGTGGCTGGAAGGTAGCTCCACCTGGGAGATCGCACTTTCAAAGAGTTAGGATTTTACTGCTCCTTGGGAACCCCACTGCAAATTGGGATTTTGTCATTTCTAGAATTCTAGGGATTTCTCTTTTCCTAGAAAACTGACAGATAGTATTAAAAAAAATCAGAGGAGGTAAGAATGGTGATTACTGCCAGGAAGTGAGATTCAAATTGGTCAGAACATTCTCTTTCACAAATGTACTAAAAACGCCTGCCGCCCTCCCACTCCCACCCCTCCACACACGGCTTCCCTTAAACACCTCCCACCAGAGACGGCTTTCTCTCTGCTGAGAAGAAAACTGTGCATAGACTGTGTGACCTCGCCCCTTTCTCAGTCCCCTTCCAAAGCTAGTAGTATGGTGGCCAGTCATTTGTAGCCTGGCCCCGAACTTTTGACACGGCCTTGTTTGAAAAGATACGATGCCATGTTTGGAGAATTTGATACGGAGGGTACGAAGTGATAAGCAGTGATGTTGAGAGTTCATGATACAGGGAAAGATCAAGATAGTGATCATGTCCAGTGAGTTAAGCTGACATTATGGGAAAGTAGAAACTGTGAATATGAATATGTGTGATTTATAACATTGAGACAGTTGATTTTTAATGTAGGGAAAGACATATAGATTAGAAAATTAGAAAGCCAAAGTGTAGAAAGAAGAGTATGGAGTAGATTTCTGGTGACCTTGGGAATGGCTGAATCCATGTAAATAACTCAGTGCCTTCAGAGAACATTATACTGTAGTGCCTTTATTTGAGGATAAGAAGATATGGGAGATCATAATTCTACTGAAAAAATCAAATATGGAATGCCTCCTATTTCTCCATTGTACTGGGTTGGCCAAAAAGTTTGTTAGGTATTTTCCACAAGATGGCTCTAATAACACTTGGTTGTCTTTAACTTCATTTGAAACAGTTTTGTTGGATGGTATTATGATAGCTGTCATATCAGTGTGCATTGAAAAAATTATCAAAATTGGTGAATTTTGTGTAGCCATTTTAATATTGAAGATAGAAGAAGATAAGCAACATTTTTTGCATATTATGCTCTATTATTTTAAGAAAGGTAAAAACACAGTTGAAGCACAAAAAAAGGTGTGAGCAGTGTGTAGAGAAGGTGCTGTGACTGATCAAATGTGTCAAAAGTGGTTTGCAAGGTTTCGTGCTGGAGATTTCTAGCTGGACGATGCTTCACAGTGGGGTAGGCCAGTTGAAGTTGATAACAATCAAATTGAGACGTTAATTGAGAATAAGCAGCATCATATCACTCAGGAGATAGCTGACATACTTAAAATATCCAAATCCATAAAATTATTGGTGAAAATGAAAAATGTGTCTTTTATTTTATGGAAAAAAATAAACGGACCTCTTGGCCAGCCCCCCAAATCCACAAGGCCTCCTGGCTTACTAAAGATGTAAATGAGAGCAGAGGCTGCCCTGTGGTTCTAGTCACCCAAACATCTGCTCCCCAATTCTATTTTCTTTAATGAATGTGAGTAAAGAGTAAGCATTTTATAAAATGGATATAAAAGGATACCTCCTTTGTTTATATATTTAAGAATAGTCATTAACATCAGTGATGTATAATATCGTCTGCTGGGTCCAGCATGAGGTCCAATGTGGAGTAAGGACCAGACGTGGAAACTGTTTGCCAAACTTACTTGTTTGCCAGACTTGGAAACTTATGTTAGGAGACAGATAAGGAAACAGGTCCTATAGTGCAGGGATGTCTCATGCTATGATGACGATAGAGGCAGTGCTGTGGGAGCCCAGAGGAGGGACACCCAGCTCAAACAGTTTAGTAGTACTAGAGAAGAGACAGGCAGTTTCCTCAAAGAATTATACTTCAGCCGAATCCTGACCTGCCAGCAAACTCAGCCAGGCAAAGGACAAAGGGAAATGCATGTGTGAAAGCCCCCAGGGAAAAAGAGAATGGTTCAGGAATTGCAAAAAATAAAAATAAATCTTGCGTTCCTGGATCGCACAATATGAGAGGAAGAATAATGGGAAATTTGTTGCCGGGGGGAGAGATGTAGTTTAGAATCCAGGGCTGAGACATGTGAGCTGTTTTATGGCATATGATGTGGTTTGGAGTTGATCCTTATAACATGGGATTTCAAAGGAGCATATGCTCATATTTGCAGTGGGGAGGTAGAGAAGTGATCAGCCTGGAGAGATATTAAAAGAATGGAATTTGCTGTACTTGGAAGACTCAGCCTCGTACCCTGACTTTTATATCAGCATCTTGGGGAGGGGGTTGAAGCAACATGATACACAGGAGGAACAGTCGTTCTTTCTAAAGGAATGCCAGTGACGTTGGGATGCTCAATTGAGTTGCCCGGTGATATACAGGTGGGGGAACGGGGTGAGTAATAGAATTCAAATAGGTCTGGAAAATAGGAGAGAAACTCAAGAGGGAGATAGAATTTCAGCTTCCACCTCTGTAACAACCATATAGCTGGGTATTTGGTTAACTTGTGCAATACAAGTAATTCAAGTTCTTTATGCTTTCAAATCTATGAGAACAGGCGAGGAATTATTCACCTTGTGTATAGATTTAAGAGTCCATATTTTTAGCAAGTTGTGTTTTCCAGAAATTTGATTTTGAGTGGATAAACAAAATCAGCCTGTTCTGTCTTTGATTTAGAAACATGGAAAAAAGACTTTGTTTGCCTTGCTTTCATGCATAGCAGAGAGGTCTCTCTAGGAGATTAGCACAAAAATGAAAAAACCTACGTCACAGTCAATTTGCCCTAATTTTTATTGGTTATGTTCTGACATATTCCTATGATGACACTTATTATAGATTCTCTGAGGGGAACCAAGTTCTGCCACGTATCGAATGTGTGGAAGGTAAAGTTACTTGGTCTGTCACCCTATTTCATGACTACATTAGATTCAGCTCGTGCGGATAGACATACTGGGTGCGCCCCCAACACACCCCCAGAAAATATTGGCAATAAGCACAGAATGTACTACCTTGAATGGAGAAAAACATTCTTCAGTTCAAGTATATGAGGATAAGAATGAATAATTAAAGCATAGGGACTAATTAACACTCATCCATTTTGGGGCCTCCGTAATTGCTCGGCAATATGGATTACCTAGTTGTTGGGACTGACTACAGAAATTGATGTTGCGGGTCCACTGAGTATACATGTTTGGCCAAAAGTCTATGGGGGCAGCGTCCGTTTTATTTTCTCTACCATGAATCCTCAAAGCTTAGCACAATGCCTGCTAGGTATATACTTTACAGACACAGGGTATGCATACATGCATTCACGAACACATACGCCCTCAGTATTTATGAGTTGAGTGAATGAGTGAACGAACAAACGAATAAAAATGTTTTCACTGGTAGCCATGGATTGAAGATAATATTAATAAGAAGAGCCCCCAGGAACTGTGGCTTGAGCTCCACGCACCAGGTCACTCGGCGGCTGGCTTTGTGTAATAATTGCAGCCGTAGAATGGAACTGAACCACCAGGATGAGGGGTCACGTTCTGGGGACCAGACTCCTTTTCATCATAAGGACTACTGGGTGGCCTCTGACATGATGTGTTTGGTTATCAAACATGTCAGCTAATACCATGGAGAGACCACATGTATTAAAAGTGACAGACCTAACCAGGGTCAGGGGTTAGAGGTGAATTGCAAAGGGCTTTTACTGCATTTCTGTCGTTGTAACAGTTTCTGGTAGGTGGTACCCATGAACAAAGAAGAGTTATGAGGGCTCATGGTGAGCAGTTCTCTTTCTCAGGCTGCTCAGGGATTTTTTCCCACATTGGGAGGAATATTCTAGAAATGCTGTGATAATGACAACATCTGTGCTGTTTGTGTGACAGTAAAACACACATTAGGAGTGTGTACCCATTCTTTTTCACTGTTTCATTTACTCACACTTTATACTTTCTGGTTATAAAGGAAGTGTAGTCTCATTTTATGAAATTAATGATTTAAGGAAACGATAATACAGAAAGTTAAAATGCTGTATATTTCAACACCCTAGATATAACATGCTTGCTGTGTATTTGTCCTGTTACATTTGAAGATGGTGTTTTACTCCTTTATCAGACATAAAGGACTGTTAGAGGGCTTCCTTCGGCCTACAGTGTTGTCCGCTGTGGTATATACAGAAATGTATATGGAGGCAGGGAAAGTATGAACGTGGGGGGAATCTAATGATGTTACCCTACGTCCAGCAGTCCAAGCCATGCGTGCAGCGGTGGTAATGTGACTGAATTCGCTAAGACCAGTGGTCAATGTCTGTATCTTTGGATCCTCAGGGGTGTTGGCCAAAACGTTGATGAGGACATTGAATGAACGAATGCTTATCAAGTAAAGGGTCAATTGCATGTGACAATCAACTCAATAAGAATCTGTCAAGGGGCAGATAGATGTGGCCTGCAGTTACCAACAGGCTTTGAGCATATATTAAGATTTTACTTTTAAAACACTTAAATGATTACATTTGGAAGTTGTGAGCAGAACTGGAGAAAATTTGATCAAGTTATTGAAATTCCATTCTCTCCTCTGATTTACCTGCTGGTCATGGTATCAGAGCTATTGGGGTTATTGTTGTCTTATAGGTCGTTACTACATACTGTGGCTGGTCACTGGGTAATTTAGGCAAGAAGTCAGCAGAAACTATGATATATTAAGAAAATGGCAACACTTACCCTGACGCTTCTTTGTTTGTTCTCCATAATCTCTGCCTAAGGTAGAGGTAAGCTCAGGTACCTACTGACTCAAAGGCAACCATTTCTCTCACTAAGTAGGTTTTAGTTCCCCAAAAGCAGCTCCAACCTTCATGTTTGGACTCACTAGAGTCCATGTTTGGACTCAACTAGAGTGTTGTTATTCTTTCTCAGAAGTTTTGGGATAAAAACACAGTCCATTTTGGTCATCAGTTTATTTTGCTCATTAAGAAACAGAGGCATGGATGTATGGACCGGACTGACAGCTGGCAGAGGGGAGGGGAGTTGAGGGGCTGGATGAAAGAAAGTGAAGGGATTAAGTGGGAAAAACACAGATACAGGCAACAGTGTGGCCATGTAGCCAGAGGGAAAGGGGGATGGGAGGTAGGTGGTGTGGGCGGAAGAGGGGGGAGTGGTGAGGGAAGAGGCTTTGCTTGGGACAGCAGGCACACGATGGATGCAGTGTGCAAATGTGGTTTTATTGAGTCGTACACTTGAAACCTGTATGGTTTTGTGAACCAATGTCACCACACGAAATTCAATTTAAAAGAGAGAGACAAAATCCATGAGAGTTTTGAGGCAAATATATTTTTTGTGTGTGTTTAACATTTCAATTTGAAGAGAAAAATATTTTTATATACATTATATTTCAATATCTATTTGATGTGCTAAGTGCAAGAATTTTCTATCCATCACTGGCCAGATCCATTCAAAATTAAGTTATTTCCCCCTGGGAATCAATATAATAGATCTACCATTATAAAAGATCTGTGCTTAAGGGGCTTGACCAAGGTCTGTATTTCCACTTTATGTCTTCAAAGGTAATTTCATGACAAATCTAGCTGCTGGTTCAGAGATTATAGTATAGCAAAGCATTTTCAGGCGGCACATGTAGAACCTAAAGTTTCTTTAACCACGTTTGGCACATTATGTGATGTGTCCGTATCTTCCACTTCTTCTCCTCTTCCTGTGTCACCAAACTCATGGAAAGTCATGCTGCATGTTTGACACATTTTCTTGCTTTGAGTAGCTGGGTACTAACTGGGCAGTTTTGAGATATTACTTATTCCTTATATCCTTTAACTCAAAGGTAAACTCAGAGACTGGGAGACTGGCTGGGTGCTGGCTGCTGGGATGATCGATCACTCATGGTGGTGTTTTCCTTGGTGACAAGATGTGCTCATACTCCCTCCGGACTGGAGGCTAAGACCTTTGTTTATTTTGTTAGTAGACTAGGTAGAGGTGGTTCTCTCTCTCAGAATTAGATTCACGTTAACACAGTTCACATATTGAATTACATACGAACCAGGATGCCAAATGTTTTAATTACAATGGTGAATACAACTGTTAGATAGGCTGGGGTGCTCAAGTCAACAACAGTTCACAGAACCTTCTCTGCATCACCAAGCAGCGCAGGAATCTAAATTATAATCACTATGTCACGTTATCAATTTACAATGAGAAATGTATCTGTCTAATGAGAACATTACTTGAGTTGGCCTGATAAATCTCTCTCTGTAGATTACAGACCTGGGATGCCAAGTTTTCTGAAACTTGCTAAAGAATACGATTCAAAACAATGGGAATGAGTCAATCTTGTGTTTTGTCTTCCAATTAAGATGGTTTTAACATCCTCTTGCCTTCTGTTGGGCTGGTCTTGCCAAGAAAATTGTACTACATCAGTCCCTATAACCAAAGGACACAAATACGTGTTTGTTTTCCACTGTTCTTCTCCTGTGCTTTTGTTTACCAACTCTTTCTCTTTCCAAAAAAGGATGTGACTGGGCTTTTATCTACCATGGTATCGATTCATCCAACCTCAATTATATTTCAGCCCTACAGCCCTAAGATTGCTTCTACATAATCTTTATAGGCATTCCAAATGCTCCAATCAAGCACATAGTTTATTGGTCTACCCCCACATTTGTTTAATCATGTCCTTTATTTTCAAATCCTGGAAATCAACGAATTGTAACTCACTGGCACTGAAAACACTTCTATTAGTTTATTACATTTCCCGAAATGGCAAATGAGGCAGGATTGTGAGAATCAAGGGACATAATTGTGTTCTCTGCCTCTGATATTTAATGCAAATTGAAATGAAAACAAGGCTTATTTTGAAAAAAAATCCTCCAAAAGTAAAAAACTAGACTGTCATTTTTTTTCAAGATAATAAAGAGATCAAGACAGTTTGGGGGCTGAAGACAGTTTTTCACATGAATGACTAACTATCTGCCCCCCTCCTGGAAGTATTCAAGGAATGGCCCTATAATCTTCTACTATTTCCTAACACAACTGGAGATATACAAGGGGTCACCCAATATAGTTCCCATGTGCTACCTCCAAAGATGTAAGCTTCTTCAAAAAAAGAAGGCAAAAATCAGAATAATCATATTATCTTTGACCCCTGGCCAAATATGATCAATTTCTCTTTCTAATCCAATATGACAAGCACTTGCAACTTTTGAGAATAGAGCTCTGTAGATAGAGTGTGTTTATATGGAAAGATTACAATAACCTTGAATTTTGAAGCTGTTCCTTGTAATGACATTGCGCTTGATCAGTTATTGATTTTCCTATCCCGCTTATTTATTTTGTATTGAGCTCTACACCGAGGAAAGTCCTAGTGCTTTGCATTAGGTCCTGCACGTTTGAACTCTACAAAGGTTCAAAGGTTTGCACATGGCCTGGAACGGTAAACATTTGTCCTCAAATCATCCTTCAGCTTCTAACTGGGCTTGTGATTTAATTGCCACCTCATTAATATGGACCACTGGGTGTGAATTTGTCAAAACAAGATACATCAGGAGGGCTGAATGAGATGTTTCATGGTTAGAGACTTTCGCCGCTCTCCACCCGGCCCCTCCATGTTTCTTTAACTTCCAACTTCAAGAGACTGGTTTGATAAACATGCCCTGTCCTCTAGGTCATTGGGTTAAGTATCAGTTCAGTCTTTTTGAACTTTTCACTTTTTCTATGTAAGCATAAACAGAGTACTTACTGGGTTCTAAAACTAAAAGTCTATGAAGAAAAAGGACCTTGTTGAAATAGTGCAGTAAGCAAAATATCTGTATGGCTACTCACCTTGCCTTTTTGGGTTGCCTTTTAGTGAATGATACCTCATCCTTGTGTTTTAGTGTTTATACCTTTTAAGGGTTTTTGCATTTTTAAAAAAAGAACACAGGGAAGGACTATATTTAACCCTGATTATTTAATTACTATGGTAAAATTTGATACAGAAAGTAGAAGAAAAACTTCAGGAACTTAAAACCGTAACTCCAGAGAAGGGCCTATACATAAATAAAAGCTCTCTATATAAAGCCCCATGTAGAAAAGTTATGTACAGCCCATAAAATAAATAAGGGTCTCATATTATACAAATATCTGGTACAATACATGTGTGTTCACAAAGGCCAGATAGCTGAGTTGGTTAGACTGTCATCCCAATATTCCATGGTTGTGGGTTCGAGTCTGGGTCAGGGCACATATAAGAATCAACCAATGAATGTATAAATAAGTGGGACAACAAATCAGTCTCTCTCTCTCTCTAAAAATCAATAAATAGAAACAACATTCAACAATTACTATTGAGTATTATACAGACAAGTACGTATTTATTTATTATCAAAGTGTTACATGCCAATACACAACTTAAGTAACACCAAAACATTGCTGATGAGAGGAGTCTCCTACTCCACCTTCCCCATTTCCATTCTCACTCCCTAGAGGTATCTTATTAATTTTTTCACTTTAAAATTTTTACTGGTTCGTATTTTGGGCAATCTGGTAGAGTACTCAGTATCTTGACATATAGGATTTAGAAAATTTACTCTGAAATTTTGAAGATGGATTTGCTCACCTGTACTTTACTTTCCTTCTTTTACTACCATTCTTCTCCTTACAGTAATGTAACTATGATATAATTATAAGCTTTAGGTAGAATCCTTAAAGCTCTTTTCTTATTCTGGAAACTTGCAATACTCTGTTCCTTGCATGATAAAGTGAGGATCTCAGTCTCACGTACTCTCCCCATCTTTTCTCTCTCGTTTCAGGTCCTAATTCTGTCAACCTCTGTTTTTCTGTGTTTAGATTATTTTCACTTTATACTCAAATTACAACCAAGTCTTTATCCAAAAGTTACCTTTAAATGTGGAACAATAAACAGTATTAACATTATTACAACCACATAAATATAATTTAATCTTAGGTGAAGAAATATGTTAGGATTACATTTTTTTTCACTTTAAGTGTCTAATGTCATTACCTTTAGTTCCCTGAAAAGACTTCTGGCTTTCAAGTTCAAATCAAAGATTGTTTTTTCTTAAATTGAGTCAATTGCTTAAAGTTAAGCCTCATTTATTTTATGGATTCCAGTTACTTTTATCATAGCTTCATGTATTTTTTACTCTCTTTCATATCATCTGGTATATTTGGCATGCTCTCTCTTACCCTATGAATATCCCTCCCAGAATCCCCCTCTTTCCTGAGCTCACAGCTCCTAGAACCGACGCACAACTGACATCCTGAGTTTCATTTTATTGTTCTTCTTTTTTAAAACTGCTGTTCAGTATCTTTCTATGTCTTGCCTTATCTTCTCATTATTATACTTTATCATAAATTATCTTTCTAAGAAAAAAGAATATGGAAGATACATATTCTGGCTCTTATACTTGTGTTTGTGTGACAGTTTGGCTGGACATAGAATTGTATGTTAAACTGAGTTTTGCTCTGGAAAACTGTTTATGTTGATGAGAACTTGGGTACCAGGCTGATTCCATGGATCTCTAAAAACTTTCAGGGTTATCTCATTATTTTAGGTGTTTAAATATTTTCAGTGAGACAGTTGAGGACTTTTTTGCACTTATGTTATACATTCACTGCGATTTCTTTGTAGATATATGGCTTTGCTTCAGCTAAGGGAAATTTATTTCTATCATTTCTTTAATACCTTTTCTCTGTCATATTCTCTCCTGTCTTCCTCTGGCTTCTGGTACTTGGATGCGAGGTCTTGCAGATTTACCCTCTCTCATGTCTTTCTGTGTAGCTTAGTTTGTGTTTGTGCGAGTTCCTTGGCTGTGTCTTTAGTCTTTCTACTATACTCTTTTTATGTAAGCAGTCATGTTTTAATCTCTAAGTACTCTTTTCTGTTCTCTATTTTAATTATTCTCTTGGAAAGCCTTCTGTTTTTATTTTTGGTTGTAATAGCTTCTCCAATTTGTCTAAGTGTATCAGAGTTCTTTTTCTTTTTCCCATTTCTCAAATTATCTCTGTTCCCAGCTTGTCTGTCTTAGTCTTATCCATAAAGCTGCTGGATTGCCTGATGAGTGTGAGATGCTTGATTGTCTGGTCAGTAAAGAGGAAAAAATGACTGACCACTGTGGCTTTCCTTACTCTTATAGGACAGTTCAGCCTTAAACTTTCTATCCTGAGTGGGAAGTCTGGGACTACAAGACACAGGAAGGTAAAGAGACATGATTTGGCACCAGTTGGTCTCTGTCGTAAGAGAATGACAGAGCTGTTCTCAGACGCCAGCACCTCGATAAAGCCTTATCTTTCTCCGGGGAATGTGTTCAGGTGTTTAGAAAAGCACTGCCACCAATTTTTCCTTTTTTGTTTGGGATTTTGGTTTTGGATAATGATGACGATGATGATGATGATGATGATGATGATGATGATGATGATGATTTGCTTGGGATTAATCCAGCTGTTTATTTCTTGAGATTGAGAATGGAGATGATGTACAGAAGAAGATAACAATATACATAGCTATTATATTTCATATACAGAACTTATATTGGGCTCTATTTTCAGTTACAGCTTTCATTTCTTCCCATTGACTCTGTGAAATTCCCTTGTGCACACCCTCACCAATTCTGTGGTCGCTGTGTAGCATATTTTGGACTGTGGCTTCCCCTGCCTCGTCTTTCTAACTGTTCCTTTCCATCTTCTGCATCGTCTGCACCACGATACCCACCCTTCTTGGCTGTTATGCACTTATTCTACTTTGTCCTTTACATCATATTTATTATTGCTATATATATTTATGTAAGAGAAATAATCTATTCTAAATAATATGTAATAAAATAGTAATAAGTTCAATATATAAATATTTTATAGAAACTCTGAAAGGGGTATGGGTAAAAATGTATTATCATTTTGAACCACAATAAGTACTTACTGAAAGCATCACTAAGTCTATAAATCAATGAATGGATTCTTTATCCTTTGTGTTTTGTTTTGTTTTGATTTTTTTTAAAGGATTTAAAGTGATTTCTCTAAAGCACCAGACCTATGGTCAGTTATTAGCATGCTTCCCTCTGATATCATATGACCTCTGAGTGTGTAATAACAGCTAATCTCTAGACTTTCTCCTCCCCCACATACCTCCTTCTCAACATCATCATTTTATGGTTACAGTTGTTTCTGAACTTTCTTTACTTACTTGATATGTACACCTTTTCCCCTAAGATGCCACAACTCACAACTGCAGACAGTTTCAGGCTTGCTCTCTTTGTCTTGTGACCTGTAAAAATAGACCGTTACCCTTACACTAGTTTGTCATGTGCACTATTGTATGCCCTGTGCCCTTTTACTGGTGACATTGTAAAGTAAGCACTGTAGGTAACCATGAATCACAGCGAACTCGAGCTCTCAGTTGTCTGCTCTTCACTGACTTTTTTTCCTCCTCTCCTAACTGGGAGACTCATATTTCGTACATTTGATTTTGGTCAATGCACACAGCTAGGCAGGAAAAGGGCGGGGAATAACGAGTAGCTGCTGGACAGGTGACTGTTCGGGCCAGTCCTGCCATAGAGAAGAGCTTAGAGAGAGTGCTCTGTCCCTGGTGAGAAATATGAGCCACCTCCTGTTGTATCATGTGAAAATTAAATCCCAGGGAGCAATTGTGAAAAGAAAACTAGGCAAAACAGAAACAGGAGGATGTTCTAGAGGAGAGAACAGAGTTACCAGAAGTGATTTTAAATGACAGATATACGAGTACCAAGAGAATGTGAAATTCTGCAAGCCTCCCGGCCAGGTGTGGAGCACAAAGAATGCCCTCGGTTCATGCACTTTTGAAGCTTGTCAGTTGGAAGAAGAGCATGCAGTAGTAGACAGCTTTATTGTGTTTTGTGCAGTGACCTTTTAAAAGGGAAAGGTCCTTTCTGTGGTATTTCGAGTCCACTCATGCATCCGCCCTGGAGTTCGCTTGGCAGGAGGTGTGTGCATCGCGCCGACCTTCCTGCGGAGCACAGCCTGCTTCCTTGTCTGGAGAGAGGTGCTTCCGGGGTGTTGCTCAGATGCAGCAGAAGGAGGTCTTCCCTGGGCTTCTCTTCCTTCTCAGCAGATAGGATCTTCTGGAGTTTGCAAAGTGTATTAAATATTTCTTCAGCCCTCAGGTTTGAGGGGAACTAGTTTTGTCTATACAAGTGTCCAGCATTATTTGCATAGATCTGCTGGAGGCTCTGCCACCTCACACAAGCCTCATGGAGAGTTCAAGAAGCAGGTATTGTTTGCATAAGAGAGGGCTTTTTCCAAAAAGTTCAAGAGTATATCACACGGAGAGAAGTACCTTCTTCCTACATGTCTCTCAAGTATCTGTTTTCCCCTCCCCTCAAGTATTTATTTCCCCTAGGCCAGGGGAGATAAATTCCACTTGTTCATGTAGCAAACATTTTCTTATGTGCTATTCTGCCAGGGGCAATACTCAACCTTGGGGTGATCCTCATTCTCGGGGGCTTCTCTGTGGTGCTGCTTCCTCTGTGAAGCCCCCTGAACTCCCAAGGTATACCTGGCTGCCTTCCTTGCCTCCCCCACACTGCTCTTCTCCTGGCACACCTTTTTCATGTGACCTCTCATGCAGCATTGTGATTTCTTTGGATGCCTGACTCCCTGAAGCCTGGGCTCATGACAGAGCCTGGCCCATAGCAATCAGCCAGTAAAAAAAAAAAACTGTGGAAGATACAATTGCTAAATGAAACATACGCTCTGTCCACAATCTAGTGATGGCAATAAACATTGATTCATTGAACAAAACCACAGAAATATCAGGGTGGGGAGTTAAGATTTGAACCCTAGCAGCTTGACTCCAGAGTCTGTGCTCTTGACACTGGTCTAGACAACCTCTGCATAAATTAATGGCCTGGCATGTGAAGTGCTGTGTATAGCCACTGGCACTGAGAAAACACACTTGCTAGTCAAGTGTGTTCAGCCGCTTGCTATGCTTGCAACGTTGAAAAAGTCATTTATCCTCTTAGAACCTCAATTAACGCACGACTAAAATGAGAAAGTTGTAGTAGATGATCTTATGAAATCCCTATTAGCTCCAGAACGCCCTTCATATGTATCCAGTGGTATCGGAATGTGGCCAGGGTGTGCCCTGTGTGATGAGATATAAAAAGCCAGGCCAGATATGAGACAGGAAGATACAAAAGACTTTCTGGAGATGACAGAAATAGTTTAAATGTTGACCAATGAGTAAAACTTGTATAAAAGAGGCAAAGTGAAAAATACCTTTGGGTCTGGCTGGTGTGGATCAGTGGATTGAGGGCCTGTGAACCAAAGGGTTTCGGGTTTGATTCCCATTCAGGGCATATGCCCTCGTTTTGGGCCAGGTCCCCCGCAGGGGGCGCATGAGAGGAATCCACACATTAACATTCCCTCTCTTTTTTCCTCCCTTCCCCTTTCTAAAAATAAGGAAATAAAATCTCTTAAAAAAAGAAAGAAGGAAAAGTGCCTTTGGATGGAAGCAGGCAAAAGACCAAAAAGTTGCTGGTAGCCTTTTTACAAACAGGACTCTAGAGATTGAGTAAATTCCGAGATGACAGAAACTGGGCAGTTCTGTCTCTACATTCCTTAAAATGGTTCATCATGTGGACACACAGGCTAGATACAGAGCTAGTACTGTATAAAAATGTACCCATTTAATGAGGAATGATGCTGATCACAGGTATACTGAAAAATATCATCCAACTCACCCAAATTTTCTTTTTTAATTGTAACTACTTTTTAAAAAAATTGTTTCCATTTGAACCCTGGCCAGATAGCTCAGTCGGTTAGAGTGTCATCCCAATATGCCAAGGTTATGGGTTGGATCCCCTGTCAGCGCACATATAAGAATCAACCAATGAATGCATCAATAAGTGGAACAACAAATCAGTGTTTCTCTCTCTCTCTCTGGCCCACCCAAATCAATAAATAACAAAATAACTTGTTTTCTTAAATTAAATATGTATTTAAAAATAAATACTCTTAAATACTGAGTTGTAAGAACTTCTTTATCAGTAACTTTGTCAAATGTGGTTTTGGTTATGAAAGAAAGACCTACTGTAATACAAGTCTTTCTAATTATATTTATTCATCCTTTCTTATCTGCCTCCTATATTGCTATAATTTTCTCTATCAATCTTCTGATTTGTAGGTGACTGTGTGATGTAGATGAGAACTTTAGTTTCAGGTTTAGACTACTTCATAAGTGAAGCACCTTGATTAATCTTCAAATCTTCTGTTTTTCAGTCAAAGAGAACAAACCACCTTTCTGGGAAATTAGAGAGGCCTAAGAATAAGGTTGTGAGCTCTTGTACTGACTTTATATTCTAAGGAAGAGAATTTGAGCAAATTTTATTGAACATACCTGGATGGATACGTATGTAATCTCTCCTTCCTCAGATATTATCCGTCTGTCAAAGATAACTCGTGGCAGGTGGGGTCTTCCTGTCTTAGAACTCAAGCATCAGACATTCTGAGAACTCAGCAGTCATTTTATGTCCCTTTTGGGAGCTATGTGACCTTGGAGTATGCATGGATCTCTCTGGGTCTCCGTTTTCTGAACTGAAGGATAGAGACGACACCTTTCTCTCAGAGCTGTATGCAGCCAAAGAGATGCCTTCAGTGTCTTCCACCAAGTTTGGAAGGTACTGATTAACTGGCAGTCCCTTTGCTTTCTGTCCCCTTGACTGCATGCCATTCTTAATGATGGCATTGAGTCAGTCTTTAGGTCTCAGTGAAAGAAGTGTGCTGGTCTGTTTTTCTAGTTCTGTCTTTACAGAAACTTAACACAGACACAAGTCTTATTAATTTTATCAAAATCATTTGATAATCTCTTTAATAAAAAAATCCCTGGTTATAGTTGCATTCTTTTGACAGCCCTTAAAAGTTGAACTTGCTCTACTTTTTGGCACTGTGGCTTAGGCTGAGATGAAATACTTTGAGGACAATCTTTTCCTTATTGAAAGCCTGAGGGGAAAATACTATGTGTGAGAGAGGTGGGAAAATATGCTGCACTCAATGTAATGAAAGTTATGCTTTTGGCATTTTTTTATAGACCACTGTAAAAGTAAATGTTCTCAAGTTATTTTTAGTTACTAGACTCATATGTCTTACAAATGTAATTCTAGGCTGAGATGATCCAAAGATGGTCAGATTTACATTGATTACCATAACAATTTTTTACTTGATTAAGAGCATCATAGGTGAAAACAGAATTATACAGGTTTTATTGCATATCACTGGAACCAGAAACAATGATATAGAACACAGAAACGATGCTCCAGAATAACATGGCTGCAGCGAACTTATCTGGAAAGAGACCTTGATCAAAATGACACTCAGTGAAAGGAAAATATTTTCAGTGATCCAGTTTTTAATGTGACCAATACTTGATGGAAGGACTTGCACCTAAATGGTCATTAGTGTTGGGTTATTGGACAATATAGGGTATTCTTGAAACTGGTGTGGAAGAAAAGAGGAGATCTTACCAATTATCTTGGGACAACAGTTTTTAAACTAAGATTATCCCGGGGGAAATTGAGATGTATGTATGGTCCATCTGGTAATAGTCCAATCATTATACGTCTGCACTTTAAGCCCATCAGTGGTATCTTGCAATGAAAGAATCACTCAACTAAGAAAACACTGTATTCAAAAGCTTTCAATAAAGCTGTAAAGGAAGACTTATTAGGCCAAGATGGGCAAGAAATTAAGGACCTGGTACAAGGAATGCTGCCCCAAAGAGCAGGAAGTGAATCTCAAACTACTTCTAATGATCTGGGTCTTCAGATTTCACCGGGCTGTCAAAACCACCTGTCCCCTAGACTGCGATTAACTGGTGATC
Source organism: Trachops cirrhosus (assembly GCA_028533065.1). Taxonomy (NCBI): domain Eukaryota; kingdom Metazoa; phylum Chordata; class Mammalia; order Chiroptera; family Phyllostomidae; genus Trachops; species Trachops cirrhosus. Next base: position 68,936,002 of record CM052548.1, on the reverse strand, counting down.
CTGCCTGGCAGTCACCCTCAGTGATGACTTAGCAGATGACTAAATCCTGACAGTTTTGTGATTCTTCCCTGGTCTTGGCAGGAGCAGTTCAGTAACTGCATCCTCGTGAACTTTTAAAAATGTATGTTGCTGAAGTCTATAATTAACAAGCTGGTAAGAAAGGGATTACTAACTATAAAATTTATGGAGTATCATCAGGGAAAATTATTTCTTACAGCCAAATTGATTCAAGCTAATCCTCAGGGAAACTGCCACAGCCAGTCGGGGAAAATGGATCCTAACACATGTGAGCCCCTGTCAGCACCTCTCTTCTGGGCTTGACAGCTCCGAAACCAGCAGTGTAAGAACTGAAAGTGAAAAAA
>CM052548.1:68839217-68935140 GCA_028533065.1 Trachops cirrhosus | reverse complement strand
AGCAATTGCAAAAACAATGATCATAAGGTGAAGGAAGCTGGACAGAATGTCAGACTCAGCTTGGGAAGTACAATCAGGGGATGCTGTCAAAGTCAGACAGTTGGTTAGCACATGCCTCCGTTAGCTTGGCCTGCTATAACAAACATGCTGTGGGCTGGGTGGCTTAAATAGCACACAGTTATTTCCCACAGTCCTGGAGGCTCGAAGTCTGAGATCAGAATGCAATAGATCCGGTGTCTGGTGAGTTTATACAGAGCTGCTTCCTTGCTGTGTCCTTATGTGGCCAAGTGCAAGCTCTAGTCTTTCTCTTCTTTTAAGGACACTAATCCCATGGGGCATTTACACTACTGGGCCACAAAAAGAAGGAAGTTTTACTCTTTGTCATGACAGTATAGATGGACTTGGAGAACGTTATGCTAAGTGAAATAAGCCAGTCAGAGAAAGACAAATACCATAAGATTTCACTCCTATGTGGAATCTAATGAACAAACTGAACTAACAAGTAAAATAGAGACAGACTCATAGATAAAGAGCAAGATGACATCTAAGAGTTGAGGGAGAGTAGGGAGTGGAGGGATTGAACAAAAAGGAAAAGGGACTCATGGACATGGACAAAAGTATGGTGATTGTGGGGAGTGGGGCGTATCAGGGGACTTAAATGGTAATGGAAAATAAATACAATCATAAAGAACCATTGCAGAAATTCAATCAGGGGATTGTATTTAAAAAAAAAAAAGACACTGACCCCATCGTGGGGGCTCTACCATGACGATCTCATCTAAATCAGATCACCCCTCAAAGACCCTACCTCCTAGTCCCATCCCATTGGGAGTTAGGGTTTTAACCCATGAATCTGGGAGAACATCACCATGCAGTCCATGGTGCCATAGGAAGAAATGGCAGCAGGTGGCAGATCTGACAAAGACGTGTGCAGAAGCCATGGACTTTTACAAGGTTCAGACAAGCTATTCTCAACTGGAAGACAAGCAGAGGGATATGGCAGAGGGGAGGATAGAAAGTCAGTCATAGTTGCTGCTGGGGAACTTTTCTTTGAGAGCCAGCAGCTCAGATCTGTGTTCGGCTGTACCTCTCTCGGTGTGAAAGAAGCAGATCTCTGCATAAATATGACACTTACTCTGTCCTTGAGCCCCTCCTTCAGCCAGACTGGGGTGAGGCCTGGCTTTCACGCCCTGGTGGCAGCAGTGGGGGCCTGCCACAGAGTCGTGGGTACTGATGACCAGTTGTGCCCATTAATCATACTCCTTTCTGATGAAAAGTTGGCCAAGTGCTGTTGCCTGTTGATTCTAACAGTGCAGCTGAGACTCTCATACCTGGGATGGGTTGGAACCCCAACCAAGGTTCCTGTGACATACTCTGGCTTTGTGAAGTAGTCATGGGTGGAATGCTGGATGTCCTTGGAGCAATGGCAGAACTCAAACCGTAAGGAAGATGGCATTTGTGAGGAATAATGTTGGGAAAATTATCTAGCTTTCCAGATGGAAAGTAAAGCACAACTGGCATGAGAATGGCCAGGTGTTACACCCTTTGAAGAAGGGGTGCAGGGGTCCCTCAGGACCTGTCTGCCCATGGCAGCAGACCTATATACCATGACTGTGTTTACATCAAATCTCTGAGAGTTCCACGTGGGCCTGTTCACATTCGACACATAATTACATTAAGACAGAGAGCAGTGAATGAATTACACATTTGGATACTGTCGGGAAGGGGACACATGAAATCCAAGTAGGAATAAAGCATGTTTCTTATGGGCATTAGTGGATCTCACTGGGCATGCGTTTTTAGGGAAGCCAGTATTACATCCAAGGTGAAGCACAGAATCTTCTTGAGATCCAGATTCATGCCCTTGTTCTAGTCATCTGACTGGAGGTCAGGTGCAGAAAAAGCTTACATCTGGACAAGTAGTGCATTAAATAGAGCTTTCTAGCACTGGTTGATGACCTGGGTGTCTGAAATCAAGACTCTGCGGTAGGGATGCTGTCAGGCTGGAAAATGTCCTTGCTTTAGAGGGACTCGGTAATGGAGCTACCAGGTTAGCCTAAGTCCTGACAGTGAAGTGGGTCCTCCCTGTGAGAGAACGCTATAGAGCAGGGATGCTCATGACCCTGAGACTAGGAACACCAAGGGTCCAGAAACCCTGGACTTGGAGGTGAGGGCAGTGCCCTTAGCCCTGAGGAAATCCTCCATGTCAACATGCCATTCCTGGATGCCCCTGCAGTGGTCTTAAGCACCTGAGTCCTCCTTGAGACTGTCACTGTCCCTCCGAAGTCCTGCCAATATAGTGTACCTGCACATCTTTCTCCAGGAGGATGCAGAGGGAGGAATATAACTAGAGATGCTTCTCACTGATAGAGAGCTCTGTGTGGTCCCAACTGGGGTAGTAGTTTAAATGGTGGACCTATGGACATTGAGAGTCAATGCCAGCTAGAAGGGAGTATACTTGGAAACCTCTGAGAAGCGTCAAGCCATAGTGGAAATCACATGTATTTATTTAGGTGATAAATATGTATTAATAATATACTACTTGCCAGATACTGCTAGGTATGGCACTATAATGAAAAGCTAGACAGACATAAATTCCACCCTCAGGAAGTTTAAAATCCATTTTTCAAGCAAAACAGATCTCAGTTTTACTAATTTTTAGACTAATTCCTTGGACAACTTTTGAATGTCGATTTTCTCATATATAAATGGCCATTTTAACATTGTTCTGCAAGACTGCCAATTGGGTTAATTGAAATAAAATCTTTAAAGTGTCTGATAAAGCATATAATAATAATAATGATCAGTAGCCATTATTATTTTAACAATTAAAATTTGGACTCATAAAAAGATTAGAAAGTACAGCATTGGCCCCCCCTTCTCCACATATAGGGCATAATTATTTATCAAATAGCACCATCCACATTTTGTTTCCTTTGTTCTTTTTACTTCTATCCAACCTATGAGCAAATTCTGCTACTTCTACTTCAAATGGTGCCTCAAATCCATGCATCTCTCCCTCTCCATCCAAATTAATGACAATGTACTATATACACAGTTAAGACTGAATTTTAGCCATTCAGTGGTTGATTGAGGCTAGGACAGTAGCCCTCAACTAGCCTCCCTATAATCACTCTTACATTCTTACATTTTCTCTGCAAAACAGCAGCTATAGTGATATATTTACTGTACATATCAGATCATGAGGGCCCTTGCTTAAAAGTGTGCAGTGAATTCTTGTAGCACTTACCATTCAAACCTGAACTTGACATCATAACCAGACCTTTCTCATTCACTTCTATCTCATCTCCTACCACTTCCCCTTTAACCCCCAACCCCTGCTTCCTCCCACCTCCCTTCAGCCTCACTTTGCCCTTAGTTCCCAGCACACACCAAGCTTCTGCTACCCAGAGCCTTTTTACTTGCTGTTCTCTGTGCCTGTGATTCTCTTCTCTACACTCTTGGCAGCACTATCTCCTTCTTCATTTTCTACTCGCAGCCTCACCTGACCTCGCCCATCAGTCCGTCTCAGCCTCCTTCCTGGCACTTGCTATGATTTGTTTGTGTTTTCTTATTTATCTTATGCATTCACCTCTGTGATAATAAAGTTCTTCTCTGTTCAATTTTAAATTCCTACTTCCCGGCTCAATAGGAGGCACTGATTAAACATTCTTGTTTTTTTTTAAATAAATGATATTTTTACAGTAAATAATTCCAGACAACTGGAATTACAGTCAGTCATTGTAAACCTGCAGTGGTAGAATAATAAGACACGATCACCTCGGTTTCCTTGTTGAAAACTGCGTTTCTGAAGATCTAGGTGGCGTAGGCCGTCCTGGCGGCCGCCCACCAGTGAGGCGTTACTGTGTCAGTCAGTTGTGTAGTAGACCCACTTTCTAGATTAGCCACGTGTCTTCCTTCTGTGCCCTTAACTGGCAAGTTTAGAACCTTTGGGAGCATTTCCTCTTTAGTTACCATTGCTATGTGGCAATGGAAGCTTGGGGAGCAGGGGGGGGATTCAGATTGTGGTTTTCTCGCATGACAAACACTCTCGAGCACAGGTGCAGTGAGGGAGGGTCCGTGAGCATGTATGTGCGCGGGTGCTGGTTTGAGGCGAGGGTGTGATGCGGCGGGGCAGCAAAGGCGTTTGGCGTCAGGTAAACCTGGGTTTGAGTCTCAGCTCAGTCGTTCACAAATGATGCTGCTGTGAGGTTCTTCTGGTGATTCACTTAGATGATTCCTCTAAGGTGAGTCCTTAATGAATCAGCAGCCACTTTGAAGTTTCATGTCACAAGACGGGTGACAGCAAGTCTATGAAGATACTGGCAGCTTGACCTGAACTTTTTGAGAGTAAGATAAAGAGAGTGGGAGGAAAGGCAGAATCCTTTTGCTTTTTTTGTCTAGGTTTTTACACCTTCTTTTCTCCTGAAAACATGTCCCCTAAGTTCAGAACTCACCCTGACAATTAAGTAAGTGATAAACAGAATGTGGCTTTTACCATTAAATAAACTCCAGAGAGGCTCAGATTTCACGGTGAGTAAGCACTTTTTATTATAGCATTGCCAGAATACAAAGGAACATCAGAGCACCATTAAAGCTTCTTAAAACACCAAACAAATAAAAAGCATACAAGATGTGACTGAAAGAAAAGATAGAAGAGCAAAGGGGCCTTCAGTCATTGCGTTTCTTTTTAGACCTATAATTTTAATTTCTTTGTGGGGGAAATAAAGATTCCCCCAAAGAAGTTACTACTCTGGCAATAAGCTAAGGTGATGCTGAACCAATCTCCTCCCCCAGACAATGAATGCCATGTCTCTAGAAGCATTCTTTATCACCAGGTGCCTCTAATTTACAAAAACAAACATTTCCACTGTTGTGTTGTCTATTTTTCCACTCTGGATTATACAGTAGTTTTCTTGAAGTAGTTTTAGTTGTTTTACAAAGAATTGGCATTAAACCTATAGATAAAAGTAATTTAGTAATAATGACCTAATTACCTACCTCCAATTGTTTTACTTCTTTTTTTGGATTTAAATCTTCTGCATAGCTAAGTGAGAGGCCAAACACTGTAAGTGATGATATGGAGATCTACTTAAAATTAGTCCAAATTTTATTTTCTTAAGGCCCAGTTGGCCTAATAGCAAACAAGAGAATGATTTTTTTTAAATTTAGTGTGTTAATTTCCAAAAAACAAGCCAGTTCCCCGATGACAGTGACCACATCAATGACAACAACTTCTACATATTTCTGCTCTCTCATTTACTACCATTTCAAGAGGTGCTAAAGTCTTCTGGTCCTTGCTTATTTCTATTACTGACATCTGTTACTATGTTCAGGGAAATTTTGAATGAACATGTGAAATCTTCCTACTTGCTACTGCCCTAAATACAGTGTTTGACATCGGGTCTGGGGAAAGAATTTGGCCAAAGAAGATATCCTGAGGTTATTTTTAGGAAGTCAGTGCTTAGGGAAATTAACTAATGGTAAGAAAGTTCTGGTTTCTGTCTTTGTAGATATTCCATTAGGAGATACAGGCATATATTCAGCATCTTGTTTTCCTACCCCTAGGGTGTTCCACGTCACTACCTATCTTGTTAGAACATTAAACAGAAACTTGGGCAGAAGATAGCTAATGCAACCTTTCCATTTGATTCTGTAATTGTTCCTGTACAGAGCCCTGTAGAATTTTATTTCAGGTTAGTAAGGGGAAGTTGGAACTGAGGAAATAGCTCAGGCTTTGCCAAAAATATACCAAGGATTACTAAATTCATATATAGAAAATAGAAAGTGGGAATAAAAATAGTGAAGTCCTGGCAGAGTAGCAGACTTCATCCCTAAAAAGTCGAATTTCACCTTGCTCTTCTTGGTGGCATAATTTCTTATCATGGAATTATAACAAAATTGCTTTGTTTATGTGTCTCTCTTTCTAAAGACTCACGGAGTGTCTGATAGGCTGACAATATGGCTCATACCACCCTCTGTTCATGGAAGGGAAACAGGAGGCAGAAAGCTACCACTAACCCTGCCAGGACAGTGTTTGTAAGCATTACTAACAGCCATTTAGGCTGCATCCATGCAATTCCACATAGAAGGATGAATGTCAAAAGTTAATTGAATGATCCAGGTGTTTCAAATATATGGTTGGCTTATTTTTTATAAGTAATGCACTGTCAGATCATTGAAATTTAAATTTTTCATTTGGAGTTTTATCACTCTGCAGGCATCATAGATCAGAAAGGTTTTCCTTTTTCATGTCCTGCCTCTTTCATTGGCTAGCTTCTTTTAAATACTCATAGGCACATTGGGATTTACTCTCAATGTTTATACTGACATTTACTCTCAATATTTATATGTTTTATCCAGAATCAGGATGGACGACTTATTAGGTATCAGATATTAACAAAAAAGTGTCCAACATTCCATAAAAACTGGTAAACAAAGACATCTTCCAGAAAATTAACGAAGGTACCTAAGGTTTTTCAACTGCAACCGCCCAACTTTCATAACACAATTGTTCTGTAACTCTTCCAAGATCTTCACAAGGCAGGGGATGCTGAGTATAACATAATACCTTCTGTGAGGGCTGCTCGATGTTACCTGTCTGGGTGTGCCTTCCTCACTGCAAAGCACAGCTGCTTCTACTTCCACTTTTGAGTGTTACTTGTCTTCTTGCCAGCAGGTAGTTGGCACCTCTTCTCGCTGTAACGGTTCCCACACTCTGAACCTGATGTGAGCGGGGAAGTCAGATAATGAAGCTTGGTAAGAGTTGTAGGAGCTTGAGTCTCATGTCTAAATGTATGTTTAAAAAGAATCCATAAGAAGTTAATTGCTGACCAAGGGATATGATCTTAGTAAAGTGGCCCAGTGAAAGCTGCTTCTATTCTCCTTTCTGTCCAGTATTCCTGAAGGGCTCCTAGTCTTTCCGTGTTGCCGGAGGTTGGGTGTGGGTCAGGTCTGGGGGAGGTGCATCTGGGAATTACGATATCCAGTTTGTGGCTTCACATATTTCTTCACTTTGTTCTGTCTATTGAGATATTAAAAGTAATTAAGACCATTTAATTTGCAGTCAATGTCTCAATTATGAATTCACCATGGAAGTGGCAATGTGGAGAGGGGAATGAATATTGTAGATTCTCTTCATCATAGCCATATTTGTAAAAACTTGGCAGGTTTTATGAACAAAGTATGGATTGTTTATGGGCAAATTTTTGATTATTCCTTCCAAGCAATATGAACAATCAAGAGATAGAACAGGCTTAAGTTGTTTTAAAAAGTACTTGAAAGGCAGATAGTAGTTAAAACAAGGCCTCTGGACTAAGATGCCTAAATTTAAATCTCAAATATGCTATTTTCTGCTGTGTGCTTTTAGGAATGTTGCCTTGGTGCTGTCATGGGGTCGCGGTGTGAGCAGGTCAAGGAGTGACTCTGTGTAACCTGCTGGCACAGTGCCTGGCCTGGAGGGAGCTCCATGGGTTAGCCCTTGGATAAAATAACGGCTCTGGTAGAGATATTCCAGAAAAACAACCTTAAACATTTATCTGAATTTATCAAGCCCCCTCCAATTTATGACTTCCTAAACTTCTCTACGACTTAGCATAGTATTTGTACTCAAAGCAAGAAGTTATTAATCACACCAGGATAATGAGAACAACATGGGCTTGTCTCAGGAAAACAGGTGCCCTATTTATAACATTACTTTAGTATTTATAACAACAATGGCAAATAAACAGAAGATTTTTATAAAAGAAAGGTAACTGCAATACCATGTACAACTATTATTAGAGAGGATAATCCTCCAGAAAGCTACCGTTGTGTCCTCTTTCCTTTCTCTCTTTTTTCCCCACTGCAGCCAAGCTTGTACTTCCTTATTGTCATGTCTTTTCTCCCCTCTGTTCTTTTCTGCCCAAATGGCTTAGATGCCACTTTACAGTCAGGTGAAGTTTGCTATTACTATTATACAAATTGGCGTGATCTACTCCTGCTGGCCCTTTCATTACCCAGGCTAGTTTCAAGGGAGCATCCGGGGCCCTGCTGAGTTTATAGTGCAAAGAAGAAGTTCCTCTCAGGCTTTCGGTTCACAGATCATTTTAAGCTTTGTTTTGTCTGTGTGACTAATATGTCTGCATGTTTCGTGTGCACAAGTAAATTGAGATTTGTTTAATACACCTGAATGATTAGAAGATTATTGTTAAGTACTAAAAGAAAAAGTCTGAGATATCTTAGGAATATATTCTCTTACGTAGTTCAAGGTGAGTGTTTTTGTTCAGTTTGTAACAGGCTTAAGATGAAATTAAATCACACAGATAAATACATTCAGAAGTAGCCAAGTGAATGGTAAATCTACCTGTACAAAGACACTTTATGCCAAATGATGACAGAAAACCCTAATATTGATTTACAAAACCATAACACTAGGCACTGTGTGAATAATTGGAAATAAAAAGAGCTGCATATATTGATTACTGATAGTAAAATTCATAGACTGTTGGCTACAGAAAGAACTACAGGGCTAAAAAAAAACAAAACAGGTGCTTTATTGTAGGTCAACCAGTAAGATCTTTAATCTAGAACCCAGGGCTTCAGAATCTGTTTCAATATTCTCTTCTTATAATGTCACATTACAGTTGTACTTAGTAAATAAAATTTAAAAAACCCTTTTTTAAAGATTGTTAACCACTGCAAGCATAAATAATAACAGGCACTTATTTGTGTTTCTGAATCTCGACCACAGGTGCTGACAGCCCTCGCCATATAGTAGATGAAATACATAAAGGTTAATTGAATGAATCATATGATCAGAGGTAATTTTTACTTTCTGCTTTGTGCTTTTTAGCATTTCTTATTTTTTTACATTGATCAGGTATTGCTCTTGAATTTTCTTTAAAATGCTGATACTATAAATAGAATTATAGGAATGGGCATTAAAATAGTCCATGAGCTGAAAAACAGTAAGTTTACATTGAGTTTGAACCCTCCGATACTAGGAACTGTGAGGAGCCTAATGCAGATGCGAAGTGGTGAGATTTCCTTACGAAAAGGCTGAGCAGTTTGGTCTGGAATTAGGGAAGCTGCATGAGAGCGTGGTGGGGGCCGCGTGAAGCCTTATGCTCATAAGACCAACTTCTTCCCCTTAGAGGTTGATTTCTTTCTGGCTCCATGACCAAGGCCACTAGGAAACAGGAACAGAGAGCTTCCCAGTCACTCAGGAGTCAGTTCAGCCCCCTTCCTGTATCAGTTTCAATTTGCCATGTAGTACAATATTTGATGGTGTTATTCTTATCCTTTTCCATACTTCTGAGCAAGAAAACACACCCCCTCAAAATGCTGTTTAGTTCTGGGAATTGTGCTCCAACTGTCCAAACCCGAGAAAATGAATTAATGACTCACCCTCTGTTCAGCTGAGGGTTTCCTCCAGCTGGCTAGCACTGTCCCGTGCATATGGATTCTGTCAGCGGGCTTGAATTAAGATATTAGTTGGCAGTTATTCATTAATTTCCACCAAGAACAGTGACTTGACGATATGTCATCCAGTTCTGAAGCATTTCCACTAACATTTTTCACGCCGATTGGAATTGGGCTTAAAAGTTGGGACAGGCACATGGGAGGAAGGAAAAATGCCAGTTGTGCTGATGGGGGCAGTCCTGCGGAATGAAGATTAATGGGTTTAACACAGAATGTGGGACGGAACATACACACAGGCACACACATCACTGACCACACTTTATATTTGAATTTCCCTTTTAAGGTGTCCCTCAGAGTGTTGGTGGTTATTATCTTTTTCTCATGGTATAATTAAAATTACAAAGCAGATATGATACTTGTTTTCTTTACAGAAAAGAATGGGTTAAACAGTAATTAGCAAAGGTGTGTCCAGGTGCTTAAAAATTGTATAGAAATTATTTCTTTTACTTTTTACAGCAGCCCTATAAAGTGAATAGTAACACCCCAATGTACAGATCTGGAAACTGAGACCAATTAACTTTCCTAAACCCAGGTAGCACAGCGAAGACAAGAATTCAAGTTTCCTTTCTTCTAATTTAGCATTCTTTCCTGTACAAACGTAAATGTTCTCTTAAAAAAATAGTGAATACATAATGGCAGCATTCATATCCATGAGGCAGAAATTTTTGCCAGAATTACAGTGTTTACCTGAAGTAAAATGTGCTCATAAACAAAGCAGAGAGTGCAGCTGGTGCTTACATCTGGGATGATTAACTGGCATATACAGTATTTTTTTCTTCAATTGCAAAATGAATGCAGCAAAGCCTCCCGGTAATGGGTCTGTTCTCACACGGGACAAGGTGATCGGAATGATGTAGCAGGGACGTGCTGCCTGTGGGAATACTATGTCAAGGATTCATTATGTATCTCTTGTAATTCTTCAAATAATTTTCAGTATCTATACCTTTCAACACGTGAAAGCTTATAGGTGGTATGCATAGAAACGTACACACAAATATACACTTAGCTAAAAAAAAAGAATATTTTTCAGTAAAATATAAACAAAATACACAAATATTTATGGTAAAGAGGAAAAGATTCAGGGCTGGGAAAAATATATGGAAAACACTTAAGTACACTTGGCAATGTCTATAATAGCTCCTTTAAACTGCCAGGATACAGAAAATAAATTGAATTATTTATCCTGCCTTTAAAATAATTTTTTTTCTCACTAATTTTGTCTATCCTCAATGGGTAAAAAAAATCTCAACATGATTATTAGTCTCACATTTGATTCCAGGATTGCATCAATGGAGGAGGTGTCCTGGTATTTGGAGAAGGTGCTCTAAGGAAAACGATGGAAAAGGAGCCTCCCTCACCCTCCCCTTAAGAAAATGCTGAAGTGACAGACCAGGGTATGCCACACTCATGTCACTTAATTTCCAGAAACACGGTCACTACACTTAAGCTCAGATAGTGATCGTTTATGGAGAAATAACTCCTAGGAATAGTGACAGAAATAAGACTGTGCTGCACTATGTCCAGTTTATTTTTTAATTACATAGATAACAACTAATCTATAAAATAAAAGCTCCTGCTCTCCCCTCCCCCCATACTTCCAAATTAACCATTTGCATAAAACCGACTCTGGTGGGAAAGCTCCCGCATGTTACTTCCAGACTCAGCAGTCAGGAACAGGATGCCAGCGTGGGATGTTGGGCGGTGTATTTAGTCAGAGGAACAGAACGAATGCTCTGTGTATACATAATAAGAGATTTGTTTTAGGAATTGGCTCATGTGATTATGGAGGTTGGCAAGCTGCAAATCTGCAGGGTGGGTCAGCAGGACGTAGCAGAGAACAGCCGAGGTCACAGTTCAAGTCCAAAGGCTGTCTGCTGGCAGAATTCCCTTTTGCTGAGGGCACGTCAGTAAAAGTCCTCTGTTTCATCCAGGTCTTCAAGGGACTGCAAGGGACCCACGTGCATTTTGGAGGTTTTTCTCTGAGTACACCAATTTAATTGTAAATTCCATGCAAAAACACCCTCACAGAGACATCTAGAGTAATGTTTGATCAAACATGGAGGCACTGTAGCCCAGCCAAGTTGACACATCTCAAGTCCATCCCTTGTCTGTTTGGCACCTATACAGGTCTCCTTTGACAATACTTAACCTCCAAATACAGTGACATTCTAAGAAACTGGAACTTAGGGCTTCAACATATGAATTTTGAGGAGACACAGTTGAGTTTATAACATAGGGGTAGGCTTGGGCTTGCTTCTTTCCCATTCTTATTGGCAAAGACAGTCGGAGGAAGAGAGAAATTCCATGTAACTCATGTTACTGTCTTCCACATCTAACTAATGTCAACTTCCATGAGTGAATAGGATATGAGTCGGTTCCCAAAACAAGTATTGAAGGGCAGTTTGCTTGAATCCGAACAGCTCCAGCGCTATGCAAGGGAAAGCCTACACTAGCAGGGTACAGATAGATGGGAGAAGTGAACAGCTGAACCTGGCAGAAGACGGGCTTGATCAAAAATAGGAGAAGGGATCTAAAATACAATTGTTAGGTTATAGGATAATATTTGGAAAAGCAGACTCTACCCATTGTCTCCCAATAGAAATATATTCACTGAAACCTTTGGAAAGCTGAGCTAAGGGTCAGGTAAGGTCAGGCCATTTTCCTTGGGTCCCAGAGTCCGAGAAGGAGAATTTGCTGAGAAGTGTTTAAGTGGTCAGGGGTGTGGTGTTCCACTTCGAAAAGAATTCAGATGTTCACAACTGTGGATTTTGCCCAGAAGGCTCTTTAATTCTTAGTGGCATTGTATTTCTACCTGAGGAATGGAGACTCTGTAAGAGCTTAAAGCCTCTAGCCCATCTGAGTTGGAACAACAGAAAGGTCTGGGTTTGGATCTGACAAAGGACCCACTTGGTGTTACTGGTGGAAGGAATCTCTCTTGAAGAGAGAATAAGGATGCCAGTGACGCAGAAGATAGTCAGGAAGGAGGAAACTCTGGAGGTGCCCCAGGACTAAGATAAAGGACATCCATACAAGACAGACACACTGTCCTAAGTCTGGTTGTTCCTGCTTTCTGGAAAAGCACTGAATCATGGGGACTCGTGAATGCACCTGTGCAGAAGATGCTATATGACCTCTGCTTCATCATAGTTGCATTATAATCACTTAACATTGTGCAACCCCCTTCTCCAGTGGCCAATCAAGGGAAATCTTGGGAGACCACATGCGCAGTAGCTTTAAATGCAACTACTTGTACATGCACAATAAAAGCCCACCAAAATTAGCCAGGAAATACCTGCCCTATAAGAACAGAATCCCTCCAGCCCCTGAGGTCAGTCTCTGCTCAGAGTCCGCCTTCTCCCGAGGTCTGTGGAGTATGCTATCGCTTAATAAATCTGCTCTTTCTCTTTATGCTATCAACTCAGTGTGTTCGGTTCAGTTCTTTGTCGGCGATCACCAAAACCTGGTTACCTGAGACCACCTGTGACACCAATAAGAGATGCTCATCAATTCATTAAAATCCTGGTGAAGATCCCTCAATCCAGTTTGAGCTTGCTGACAAACACCGTGTGGAAGCTGAGAGGCGATGGGTGGGAGGTATTTTTCACCATGCCGTTCCCATTCTAACTTCCTGCTGTGGAAAACATGAAACCAAACCACCACCCTGAGCGTGTCTTCGGGATTTGGGGCTCAGGCAGGATGACATGAGGATGGCAGAAAACTGCGTGCCAAGTATTCTTTTCCTGTTGTCAAGAACATGGTTCTTAAAAAAAAGAGAGAGAGAACATTGTTCTTTCCAGAACAGTGCTACCGCCTGGCCACACACCCATGGCCCCGAGTTCTAGTATTGCTTTCAGATCTGATTTAAGTTCAGAGAGCATAAGTAGAATAAAATAAGTTGCTTTTTTAAAGATCAACTTTCCAAAGTTTCACAGTTGTTCTGTATATAGTCACATTGTATATTATAAAATACATGTTTAACTGTCATATGCAAACATATTTCAACCTTTGAAACTCATACTGCCTGCTTATAGTTACTATAAGTAAATATATATGTCAGCGGCACCCTCTCCACAGTTTCTCTCCCACCAAAAACTAAATAAAGGGCAAATGAATAAATAAATAAAATTGTTCAGACTGCTGACCTTCCTGTCAACAAAGGCAATGTGAATTACATGAATCTGTTTCCCAGCTGGAGGCAGGGCACAGCTAAGAGTGCACTGCACCATTAACACCACGAAACATACTCAAAACAGCGGCTGTGGTGGACGTCGAACTTGGTATTGTGTGTATTTCTGAGGACCTTTAGAAACATACACGCACACAAAGCTGAATTAATGATACCAGATGATGGGTAGAAGATAAGAAATATAAAATTTTCCATGCAGCGTTCTGCCCTTTTTAATGAAGTACCAAAAATATTGTTTTACTGAGATGGAGGGAAAAGGAAAGGCTTCTAGCCAAATACCCTGGGTTTGGCTTGTAACTCCTCCTCTGTTACAAAGAGCCAGAGATTCAAGATGTGAGTGTGGGCGTGCTTTATCAATACCACAGGTGAAAAGAATGTTGGGTTATCTCCGGGATACTGTTACAAATCTTATCTCATATCCCAACCTTATCTCCCAGTGGGAAATTTACACAAGAAGCAGAAAGATTTGGCTTTAGGCTAGTTTTGAGGTTTCCAGGTTTTTTCTCCTTCCTAGTAAGTACTCTTCGCTCACTCATCTTTCTGTCTTTAAGACAGCTGGGTGATGAGCCATCTGCTCGGTTGGAAATGGATTTGGTTTCTTCACATTTTATGTTAGGTACAGGTCAGCTACAAAACAAGGGTGGGGACAATTTGAAAACATTAAATTTTATTTTATGCCATGTGATATAGCATACACATATTTCTTCCAAAGAAAAGCCACATATTTTATAGTTCATTTGGCTATTTAGAGCCAACCCTCCTCATGTACACTGTAATAATAATGGTATTTACAGAAACCTCGCAACATGAGAAGGAAATTTTCCCCAACAAGATGAATGACACCATTTTTCAAAGTGGTACAGAGAAAATGTGGCATGAAATTTGCTTAAGAACAGTACTGTTGAAATGGAGCAAAATAATTATCTTTCCTTGCATCCCTCCTCTGGCGTTTTTCCATTACCCTTTAACACAGAGACAGTACCAGGAAGAAATAGATATTCTAAATCAAGACCAATGTGAAATGTTATACCAATTTAGTATCATTATTCCCATCACCCATATAAAAACTAAAAATGGAATGAGTGCTCAGAATTTACACTGTAACTGCCTGTTACGTGAGATTATTTTTAGAACTATAGCCCTTATTAAAGACATACATTAAGAGTTCACTTACAGAAATGCCATCTCATAGAGTTTTTTCAGAGACTTTTCGGAGATCTCCAAATGAGGTCTCAGAAACATGATTAGAATGTAGTCACTTAGTTTCTCAGCAAATGCTGATTCTTTCCAGGAAAATTCTATAAATAAAAAAGCAAAGCTGGTTGTCAATAGTGTGAAGTAGCTGGATAGATTGTGAATACTGATGTATAAATTACATCTTGTGCCAGCTCTGTATGACTAGGGTTGTATGCATATCTTCCAATGGTTTATTTAAAATATGATTTTGCATACAAATGCTGGTAAAATTGAGTTTCAAAAAAAAGTCTTAAGAGATGCCACTTGCTACTTCAAGATATTTTGCCTTGTGAATTTTTTATAGGTAGACCCACCAAAAGTCAAATTTGTAAAGTTTATTTGTACCATTGCAGAAAACATTCTATTCTCAGTAATTCCAAGTCAAAGAGATGGGTAAGCTGCAGTTCGTAAAACCCAGTCTTTAAAGGCCAACCTGGATGGAATATGACTGGGTGGTTGGTGGGACAGTTACAGAGCCCCACTGGCAAGAATCAGAAGTGAGGGGCTGGACCGAAGGGTGGAGGAGCCTTCTGAGTGCAAAGTCAAGCTCAGGACCAGAGTAGGCTACTCTTCAGTAAAGAATACTTATGGTTTCTCTATGTGAGGATGCCTTTTTAATTCAGAATTATATTGAAAAACATAGATATGAGTTAAATCCAGGCTAATGTACATATAGTTTACTGTCCAGTGGTCTTTCATATGTAAATATATTAATATAAGAATTATGCATATGCACATGCATCATGAAAAGGCTGCTCTGAAGTTAGACCAAAACTCCTTGGTCACTAGTCTATTGTTAAAACCCTTAGGTCAAGGAAGGGAAAGAAATGTCTCTGTAATTATTGCTCTAAATTCTTTGCTTTTGACATCATTGATTCTCTGGCATTTAAAATTGATGTCCAGTAGTTTGTGGGATCCTTGCTGCTCTATGTTTTACTGGTCATACATTTCACTGGTCATTTTCTGCATGTTAATTATACAGAATCCTAGTGTCATTCATGACATTTGTCTTAATTAGGAAGAAAAATTTACTCCTTGCCCTGGAGAGAGATTTTTCAGTTGCAATGCAATTGCCAAATTTATTTCAAAATGTATTTGCACAATTTGATGGAAATGTTAGAAATTCAGGAGCTACAGCTCTTTCTAACATAAATGTCATCTTATTACACCTTCAAAAATGCTTATAATTACTTTCTTTTAAACTGTGCTTTCTATGAAAGGGTTTTTTAGACTTTTCTGGTTTCAGTGTGAAGATACTAACTTTCAGACTGAATGTTTGTTCCAGAATTGATCTCTCATTACTCCAAAGTCTTTTATTCTACCAAGGTGGTGTCTCCCTACATAAATATATCTCTAACTACAACTTATAATTTACACTGCTATCCACATGAGGTTGTATACATGATTTCCAGTTTATGGTAACTTTAAGTTGATATCAATCATCCTTAAGAATTTAAGGGAGGTGTGATGCCATAGGCAGGGATTTACCTTCCAGAGCAGATGGCTGAAGACCGCAGCTGAGAGTCCGTTGACCTAAAGCACATTGTGTCACAGAGTCACACAGTGGCCACAGCAGTGTGACACTGATGGAGCTATGTTCTGCCTCCTATGTAGTTAGTTCTTAGGTCATGTCACATACCACGTTCTTCAGTAGAAGGGAGGACTTTGAAGTTGTGATAAATACAGTACATGTTAAGAATTCCATACAGAAAGACTTAATGGCATTTCTGAAAGTCACAGGTTATGGGTGGAGTAAAATGTTCTTATAACGTTATCTTATGCTAGGTGTATTGGAATTCTCTTATAAATGGACACTCCACTAAAAGATATGTTGTTTTAGCAAATAAAGGATGTTCCCTGGCACACCTGTGGTGCTTTAGAGTGGACGTTAAAAAAATAAAGAAGAAGAAAGGAATTTCTTAGCCCAATTAAAAATGCGCATTATTTTTTGCCCACACAGATCACATCAACTGAACAGATCACACCAGCTGGGCGAAAGAGGCAAGACAGGGTGTTTCTGAGAATGTTCCAGCATTTAGACAGACTTTCTAGTTTCATACTTAGACATTTTTCTTGAAGGGTTTCTTTGAATTTAGGGAAGAATATTTAGCAAGTTGAACAAGTTCTGTTAATGTGAATGTCAAACGCAAACACCCATCTTCTCAGTCTGAGTAGAGGGCACTTTCTGTCAGGTCGTGTGGCTGGATCTGTGCTTCATAACCGCTGATGTGAACTTGCCGATGTACTTTTTCCAGTTTGTTTTCTTGAGTCTGCTTTTCTAAAGACCCAAATTCTCCCATCTTCAGCAGATGTAAGTTGAAGAAAACATAATTTGGAAAGCAATTAGGGACATTCAGGTAAAAGGGAAGAGCTACTAAATTATTATTTTTTAGATTATTAAGGAATAATTGCTAATAATGCATTGTGAATATATAAAATTTAGGGTGTTGTTGTTTTAAAAGCAGTGCTATCAATTTCACTTAGTCAAACTAACTACATAAAAAAACCAAGATAGCCTTAAGATCAATAATGACCTTCTTAAAGACTTTTTTGTTGTCATAGGAAATTTAACAGGAGAACTACCCTTTTAACAAACTTTTAAGTGTACAGCACAGTATTGTTAACTACAGGTATGCCGTCATGCAGTGGAGCTCTAGAATATATTTGTCTCGAGTAACTAAACCTTTGTACCTGCTGAACAGCAACTCCCATTTCCCCTTCCCCGACCTCGGCAATCACATTCTGCTGTCTGAGTCTGTGAGTTTGACTACGTTAGATGTGTCACGTATGTAGAGTCCGTCAGTATTTGTCCTTCCGTGACTGGCTCATTTCACTTAGCGTGATGTCCTCCAGTTCATTGCGTTGCTGCATATGACTAGAGTTCTAATGAGACCAGTTTGGTCACTAAGACTTAGCTGAAGTCAGATGGGATGTTCCTGGCCCTCGCCTCGCGGCTTGTTACCTCCTTGGCTTGATTATAGCTGTTCTCTGTTCCCACCTACTCTGCAAGGCTGTATCTTAACCATCATCAGGGCCTGCTCACGTACCAACTCCACCGGGAAGTTTTGTCTCCAGGCAGAGTTCAATAGGCTCTCATCTGAAAACCAGTTGCGCTTTGCAGTACTTTTTACTAGAATTCTGTGTCTATGGTCTATCTTTAGTGAGTATGAAAGCTCCCGAAGGCTGGGGGCTATGTCCCCCTTGTTTTTGTGTCTTCCTCTAGACCTTGCATTTAGTGGGCTGAGGAACGTGCAATAAGTGTCTGTTGATGGATAAAAAATCAGGGAATATAAGTTTTATACAAGGTCTGAAAAAGTGGATTATAATTGCAAACACTGGAAAGTAAACATTGCAAACCATCGTAACTGGTGAAAAGCCATCCAGTTTACAGTAGGTAATGGACTACCTGAGCATATACTTTCCTAGCCCTTCTCTCAAGTTCATTGAACCTTAGGTCTGAAGGGAAGCTTAGCAATCATAAAATTTGACCTTCTAGTTCTCTAAATTAGAAAACACTGATACAAAGAATACAATGGTGTCCTTAATGCAAACAGATCCTGGCTGCAGTAGGGACTAGAACCCAGGTTTCTTCAAGCCTACTGCAGGTGTGGTTTTTTTTCACTCAGCTGTACTGCCCCTCACATGCTGCCTTTTTAGGTCTCCAAATTGTCATAAAAACAGATGCTAAGTCCCTGTCAAAATGCCTGTGTGTTTCTGGGTATAAGATGGTGTGCCTGTGTGTGTACATCTGTGGGTTTGTGTCTGTCTGTGTGTCTACTCCTGGCTGCACATATCTGCATGGTTGCCTGTTGGAAAGTGAAGAAAGGCTATAGATTTCTTTGTTACACACAGGTACCCCACCCTTTGGTTTATTCCTACTCCTCAGCAATCATACAATTGCTGGAAAGCAGTGACGTATTTTGCATCAGACTCTTGGCAATGGGAAGAAGAACGTTTCTCTGTAAAAGATGCCCTCTGATCCTTCAGTGTTATCCACACTCAATGGACAGAAAGAATGAATGAGTTTAAAAGAGATTTCCCTGTTGGGCAATCGAACAAGCAACTTCGACATATTAATCGTCAGTTTTTTGTTCCCTTCTGTGACACAGCAATAGTCAAAAGACTACTTAGTCATGCCAATTAAAGTATTTGAAGGATTTGTTTCCAAAGGGGGAAAAATGTGAGTTTTTCTCCCCCTAAGGCAACAGTCTTCTTGTACCACTTTGAATTCACACTAAACACGCTGTGGCAATAAGCACACAGAATTTCCCTCCTTTCAGCAGTGACATTGTCTGCAATGAGCAAAGACGATGATAGAGAGGTGAGATTTAGTCTAAGAGTTAATGGCAGAGAAACCTAACATTGAAAACTAAAAATTAGACCTAAGTGATGATAGCCAGCATATATCTAGAAATGGGAGGAGCCCATTACCGTGGGTAAGGTCAAACGTAGGAGACAGAGAGGGATAGAAACATCTATGACAGGAAGCTTCAGGGACTTCATTTTCATAAACCTTTTGGGGAATAAAAGGAAATAGTGTGTTTGCTGTCAGACATATTCCAAGTAATCTAGTTAGATTTCTTGTTTATCTTTTGACCTGGTCTTAGAATGTATATTATGAAGGAGATCTCCTTTATTATTATTTTTTTAGTGGTCACATTTGTCAGTCTCTTCATGACCATATGAAGAAGCTCTTATATATTGACAAGAGCATAAATATATCAAGAGCAGGTTCATGTCTAGAATCTGTCTCTTAAAGGTTTTAAGACGCTGAGCAAGTTAAATCACTTAACCTTTTGAACCTATTTCCTCGTTTGTGGCATGGTGGTAGAATCGAACCTTACAAAGATAAGAAGTAAATGGGAAGAGCTGTCTGTAAGTATTCTGGAAATCCTAGTTACTGTTAACTTGGACTTTCGCCTAGAGTATTGATAAATTACATGTGACTGAAAGTACATTGAATCAAAGTCACAGACTAAACTTTCAGAAGTCTTAGTCCAACTGTATTTTTGAAACCATGAACTTGATCATCAGAAACATTAGCAATGCAGAAAGAAAGGGACCTGAGAGTTCTGAGCCAACCCCTTCATTTTACCACCACTGGCAACCTGGAGCCGGAGGGAAGTGACCGGCAAAGAGTGACGTGTGGCAGAAGTGGAAGCAGAAGCAGGACTCAGGTCTTCTTAGTCCAAGTCCGAGGGTCCTCCCATTTATTCCACCAGACACTACATTCGTCAGCACCAGTTCCACCAAAATCATGATGATTATGACCAAATGAAGTTTAAACACTTTGTTAAGTAGTTAAGTTTCCATGGTGTAGATAAAGCAGTTCACTCTCCTCTTTTGTCAAATGAAGGAATTGGATCAGAGTATTGGTGTGGTTCCTATAACCTCTAAATGCTAATAAAATAGTATTTTCAACGGTGTACATGGTGGTCATGGTACCAAGGTAGGGAAGAGAAAGAGGGTTTCTGAAGTAATATAAAGGACATTCAACAAGGTGGTAGAGGTCTGTGTTCATTCACATTGTGCACATACATTTTTGCTTTCATCTGAGTCATGGTAAAGGTGGTGAAATAAGATTTCAGTTAACAGGAAGCCACACGTGCCCTCATTGCTGTTACTCCTGGCTGGGTTAGACTTACACTGTGGTCCCATATCCCAGGTCAGAGCAAATTTCCAGTATCAACAAGGGACTCACAAAGGCTGTACTGGAGTGGGAGCCAAAGTCAGGGCCTGGGGCCTGGGGCTGGAGGCGATTCACTCCAGCTAATGAAGGATGGTGTCAAAGAAGAGCTGAAAGGGAGAGGAGAGAGGAGTTGCTGAGATCTGAAATTAAGTTGCCAAACGTCCACAGGTGATAATGTGGAAAAGGAGCAATGAGATGAGGGCCAGCCAGGGCTGGGGAAAAGCCAGAACGAGGGAAATAGCAGGCCAAATGTGAGTCTGGACAAAACCGTTGAGTGATTAGCCCTTGAAGAACATGACCTTGAGCTAGTGGGCTTGCTTGTCCCTAATGCACCTACAAACATGTTGAGTTAGAAAACCAGAAATTGAAAGTGAATATGCGAGTATATTGGAAAAAAAGACATTAAAGCTTTTTATAGAAAGTTAAACTTTTAAAAATCTGATTTCACAAAATATGTCAAACTTTTAAAATACCCTACCATTCCAACATGTATTCTGCAGTGTCAAAAGAGAAATCACGTCCACTGAAAGGAAACTTAGTGAAGAACATTAAAATGATTTGCTTATTTTCCAATTTGGAATTAGTTTGCCAAAAGAGATATAATATTAGTTCTACAATGAAAGGATTATATGTTTTACTCCAATTTCAGAGGCTCTTCCTTGAGAATTCCAACTGCTTGTCTGACACCTTATCATTTAGTTCGGTTACCTCAGAACTAACAACTTCACAAGGTGTTTATCTTCCGTCTTTCTTCTCCTCTCACCCCTGAAACCAAAAATCTTATTATCATTTTTTTTTTTATAAAACAGCTGCTATGAATGGCTTCTAACACCAACCACACCTACTTAAAAAGAAAAAAAAAATGTCTGGGCGTCTTTCCCCTTATAAACTTGCTTCCTGAGCTTGAGTTTTGAATTTCAGCTTTCTTTAATACAGCTATTAATTCATCATTTTCAACATAGGGCGCGGTGGGCAGAGGAGTGTGTAGGGAGGAGTCAA
Organism: Trachops cirrhosus; assembly: GCA_028533065.1. Classification (NCBI taxonomy): domain Eukaryota; kingdom Metazoa; phylum Chordata; class Mammalia; order Chiroptera; family Phyllostomidae; genus Trachops; species Trachops cirrhosus. The sequence goes on along the minus strand of CM052548.1, from coordinate 68,913,568 downwards.
AGGGAACGCTGGGCTCACTGACAGTGTCTCACCATCCATGATGTTGGCGTCTCATCAGACAGAGTTCTCCACATTCCTCTGGATCTGTACTTACATAGCTCCGAATATCTGCATAAACATAAAAAAATCAGTCATTTGGATATTTTTTCTACATGATACAAATGATTGAGATGCTTCTAAATCCTGACTCTTCATAATGATTTGCACAAGGAGCACTGACTTGGGGCAGGGCCAGAAAACATGTAACCTAGTGTGTATATTCACAGACATATTTTTAATTGTCTTGACAGGAAGAATAACATTCAGCTGATTAGTTGTGTTTTAGTAGAGTTTTGGAAAGAATAAATTACCCTGTGCCTTTTGACTGTCCTGATACCTCCTATTTATAGCTCTGTTCTAGTCAAAGAACATCAGAACAGAATAAATCAGTTGTTTTCCATGCCATTGTGTTTTGGATATAGTCACATCAACATTTATAAAAGTACTGAATCAGTACTGATAAAAAATATAAAGTGATTTTCTTCTTTTGTCTTTGAAGAAGGAAAATCATTATTATAGACTTGAATCTTCCTCTTCCATCGACTGAGAAGAAAAGTTCATGTTTGTCAAATGCATTGTAATCTGTGTGGTAGATTGGGTCTAAAAGTATATCCCAGTTTCCTCGTGAATCCCATCCCATTCCAATTCCAGCTCCCCTTTTTAAACCTAAATTTTTACTGTGGTAAAATATGCAGAACTAAAATTTATCATATAAAACATTTTCACTGGAGGGTTCAGTGGCATTAAGTGCATTCACGTTGTCCTACAGCCGTCACCACCGACCATCTCCAGAACGTTTCATCTTCCCACGCCTCAGCACTGTCCCCATTAAATGCTGACTCCCTGCTCCCCCTTCCCTCAGGCCCTGGGACCACTGTTCTACTTTCTGTCTATGTGGATTTGCTTATATAAGTGGAACCAATATTTTTTCTTCTGTTTCTGGCTTTTTCACTTAGCGCTAATGTCTTTATAGCATCCATGTTGTCACACGTGTCAGAATTTCACTCCTTTTTAAGACTGAATAATAATCATTGTGTGGATAAACTACTTGCGTTTGTCCATTCACCTGCTGACAAACATTCAGATTGTTTCCCACCCTTTGCCTATTGCAGATAATGTTGCTTGTGAACATTGGTGTGCAAGTATCTATTCAAGTCCCTACTTTCATTCTTTAGGTTATATTCCCAGAAGTGCAGTTGCTGAATAAATGGTAATTCTATGTTCCACTTTTTTCTTAATGCTTTAATTATTTTGTTTGGGCCTATAACTAGCCAACCTCTCCATTAGATTGCTTTGTCCTTAATCTTAGTAAAACTCTTTATGGAATAATTTAAGCTATAAAAGTTAAAGGAATAGCAGCAATTAATGAATTTATTCATTCAACAAATATATGACAAACATATGGTGAGCACTTAGAATGGCCAGGTACTAGTCTAGGCCTTGGTTTCAGTAAATCAGTAAGGAGACAATGTAATTCCAGCTGGTAGGCATAAGAAAATAGAAAGGTAAAGAGATGGAAAATGGCAGGGGCTACTGTGGTTTGGCTTTCCAGGGAAGGACTCATTTGAGGAGGTGAACTTCGAGGTTGGAGACCTGAGTAACAATAAGGAGCTAGCTATGCTGGGAAGAGTATTCCAGGTGGAGGGAACAGCAAGAGCAAAGGCTCTCGGGTGAGAACAATGCAGGCTAGTTAGTGTAGCCAGTGTCCATTTTACAAGGCTGGAGTTGGGGGTTAGTGACAGGAGTTTGGATTTTATTTGAAGTTCAACCCTCAACCAATAGATAACGTTAAGCAAGAAGTGACATGATCTAATTTACAGTTTATAAGGTCATTCTGGTTGTTCTGGAGGAAGACAAGAGACAAGAGAAATAAGGAAAGCAGATAGGGGCTATTTGGGTGGGCCAGGAAAGAAATGATGTTGGATGAGAATAGACTGGAACTAGTGGTTAGATGCAAAAGAAGAGAAATTGGAATCTTATTTTATTTTTACTTCAATAAGATAGTTTACTGCTCTCTGTGTAAAATCTTTCCAGCACTGTTATGGTGCTCTGTGGTAAAAGGACCCAAGATCTTTTATCTTGTTACTTTCCTACCAGTAAATTCCATTCCTAACGTCATCTCAGGATCCAAAGTGACTTCAGAAAGTCGGGCCATTACATTACATGGAATATATTTTAGAGATAGGATCAGTACAAGTCACCAAAGAATTAGATGTAATTAGGGAAAGAAGGAAATCAACTAAGGCTAACACTTGTTTGTGGCTTAAATAATGAGATGACTGGTGTGATGCAGAATGGGACAGGGAATATTTGGGGAGTATTTAGTGGGGTTTTTTGATGGATGAAAGTGAATATGAGATATCAATTATATATTCAAGTAAAGTTATAAGCAATTGCCTAAAAAAGTCTAGAACTCAATGAAGTGGTCAGGGTCAGAGAAAACATTCAAAATTGGAATACAGATTTATTTAAAGTCATTGAACTTGCTGAGGTCACCCCAATAGAGAATGTTTATGAAGAAGATGAGAGTCCAGAACCAAGCCCTGGGAACTCTGTACTAAAAACTGAGAGAGGAAAAAACAACAAAGACCGAGAAGAAGCAGTCAGTAAGGTGGGAGGGAACTGGGGGGGCAAGGTATCATGGAAGCATCTGAAGATGAGAGGACTGTTGATTAAAGAGAAGACAGAAAAGTTTCCATTGGATCTGAGGTCACTTTTGTGAACTTGTCAGTACAGTTTTAGAGAGCGATGTGTCCAAATTGTGCATCAAACCGAGAGACATCCAGTCCACGCACTCTAACCAAAGGGACAGCCACAGAAGGTTGGCACCTGATACACTTGGCGTGCATGTTTTTGGTTCTGTCCTCTGCATTCCCCTGTTAGATATGCATTTCTCTTAAATAGGTCTCAGGAATAATGTCTTGGTGATGAATGATTCTGGCAGGAGCCAAGAAATCCCAGAGTTAAACACATCAGGTTTATTGTTAGCTGGGAAAGCCATCATTTGAAGTCTGGAAGACTCTATTAGGTGAAATAGGACTCCATTAAATTGCCTGACTTTTGAATACTTTACTTTAGTGACTGACAAGGACTACTTTCAGTGTGAAATGTTTTTGTCAGAAAGATCCCATTTTAAACTGCTTGGATTTTGTAATTTTGCATTTTACCATCCAAGCCTTTTCACTGGTATAACTACTCCAGATTTGTGTCTTGCCCAATGATAATTAAGGAAGAAGGGCACTTGGGTTTTAATTAGCAAGGATGGAACCAGTTCAATTGTTCAAAAAGGTGAGGAGGTAAAAACATATTGGACTGAGGGCATGAAATTCTGATTCACTTCCCAGGTTCACCCCTGACCCTCCACAGTAGAGCTGTAGCCATAAAACCTCTTTGGACCCCAGTTTTCAAATTTGTAAACTCCCTAGATATGGACAAGGAATTATACCTTTAAATATAATTGTAGGATCTCATGTAATCTTTTTTTTTATCACCTGAGGACACTTTTTCATTGTTTTTAGAGAGAGAGGAAGGCTGGAGGGAGAGAGAAACATTGGTTTGTTGCTTCCTGCATGCCCTCCCCCACCTCCTACAGGGGATCAAACCTGCAACCTAGGTATGTGCCCTGACCGGGAATCAAACCTGTAACCTTTTTTGGTGTACAGGACGACACTCCAACCAAATGAACCACACTAGCCAGGGCAATCTCATATATTCCAAAGTGTTAGTGACAATCCAGGGAAGTCGGTTTAAATGACAGATTTAGCCCTTTCTAGCAAAGAACATGCCCAGGATGTAGGAACTGGAAAGCACCATCAAGTCAAAGGGGAAATGAGTGATCTATCTGAGTGCCAGACGGACTTAAAGAAAACTGAAAGGAAGACAGGGAAAGGAGACAGGAATGGAGAAAAGCGTGGTTGCAAGGAAAGATGTGACAGTGAAGCAATTTGGAGATTGAAAGGTAAGACACTGAAGTCCAAGGCTTCACACTAATTGTTGGACCTTGGCCACAGGTCAGACAGGATTTCATAGGCTGAAGCGGAACACTGACAAGTTTGTCTGGCTTGTTTAAAGCTGGGCCACAGAGTGGGAAGATTGTGGTCTAAGCTCAGCTGAACTGATAGAAAACATGAAGCTGAACTGAGAGATTTCTCAAATGTATATAGTTGTATAAAGAAACAGCCCACTACTGTAGTAAATGTTTGTGTTAGAACACAGTGGATGAAGGTAGGATACAGAGTCTTAGACCAGAGGGATTGACAGAGTGTGTGGTGGCAGGGCAGGGGAGGACCTGAGCTTTTAGTTCAGATTCCCTCTTCTGCATTATTTCTTCCCTCTTCCTCTTCCTCCTCTTCTTCCCCTTCTTCTTCTTCTTCCTCCTCCTCTTTCTCTTCTCCTTCCTTCTTCCTCCTCCTTTCTTTTTTCTCTTCTTTTTCTCCTCCCTATTCTTCTTTCTGTCAACCCCCCCGCAAAAAAAAAAACTGTGCTTATACAACCAGTAGTGTTGTCAATCTTTGCTGACACCACCCCTACAAGGAATAGGGGGCAAAATTTTTAAATGGAAGTAAATTCTAAACATTTATTTTTCATTTTACAGTACAGAAAGCACTTTAATATAATTGACTCCTCTGATTTGATCATCACAATAATGCATGAGGCTGATTTTGTGTTGTTGAATTCTTATTATTGATGAAGAAGCTGAAATTCCGATCAGTTAAATTTGTGGCCTGAGGCTTAGTAATTGGCAAAGTCAGCCAAGCCTGTCTGTCTCCACACGCTATTGTCCTCTGGCTCCAAATGCCATGCCCTTTTCGTTACATAGTGCAACCTTATTTAAAAAAGGAAAAGCCATTTTTTAGGACAGTTTGTGGTTTTAGACACAAAATGGTTATTTATTAGATGTGAGAAAATACAACACATTTGGATCCTTTTCCCCATACTATAATGAAGAAGCTAAGGGCCAAGAGGCAGCTGGGCAATGGCAGAAGGAGAGCTAAAGAGCCTGTATAATTGATAAAGTACATACTAAACCCAGGAGCCGTCGGAGCAGACCACGTCAGAGACGCTGGAGCTGCCTGGTTATTCATGCCACCTGGTGACACCGGGTCTCTCAGTAATAAAAACTTCAGGGAACCTGAAGGAAGTAATAATTCACTATACTATTTTGGGTTTATCACCGTAAGGGATAATCTATAATTGGATCAAATGATTATAAAAGACATATTTTTAGGGGCATAATAAGCAATTCAAGGGACAGTTCCAGTTATTAGTACAAAAATATGCATTTATTCCATATACTGCCTTTTGCAGACATTTTCTGGTATCTCATTTCTGACTATTAAATGATACCCCAAATAGAATATGCAACTGCATGGAACCAGCCTATTCCAGTGGACCTGAAGTGCAGCATAAATAGAAACTGAAAAATAATCAGAAGCATTGAGAATTCTGTTCTTATTCTTCTAACTTGCTTGTCCTTATTCTGGATTGTAAGTGATTCCGAGCCTCTCCCCACACTGGCACCTTCCCCAGGCCTCAATTTCTGGGTTCTCCTTCCCCGTGGAAAAAATTTCAAGGCAAACTTCTACCCAGGACTGCTTATGTGTTATCCACACACAAATCACTGTTGCTCAAAACATAGGAAATAATGATTGGAGATAAAAAGAGAAAGTCTATTCCTTGGAGAACAGGAAGGAAGCCAGCATTTTTTTCATACTTTCTTGTTAGTGGGAAGCAGATTTTCTTGTTTTTAATTTTAGTGAAAGCAGATTTGGAACATTGAAAAAAATGACCCAGATTGTGTGTGTGCATGTATGTGTGTGTTTTATACAATCTACAAATAGTTTAGCTGAAATGGGCTGTTCTGCTATTGGTCCTAAATGATAGATTTGATGAGTCATGTAGGAAGCAATAAATGCAATGTTTGGGGCAGATGCAAGGTTAGGAATATGTAAAAATATAGCACCTTGGTTATGTTTAATGTAGAGGACAAATTAAAACCAAAGAAACTGAAAACCCACAAATACTGAACAATTTTTCCCATTAACTATAGAAATTAGGCACTGTTCTGTGTGCATCTTCCCTTTCAAGCTGTACTGAGGTTTTAATTTTGTAATTTATACTTATATGTCATTATACCAGATGTAGTCTTTTGAGGCTTTCTGGTTATGGAAAGTAGATGAAATGAATTTTCAGTTGAAATAGGCTCTTTCTCTTTTCCCTTCTTTCCTTCTCTCTGTCTCTCTCTAACTGTGCCATTTAGCATTTGAAGGGTGTTTTCTGAGAAGCTCTTCGCGTGTACACTGGAACAGTTGAGTAGACTTTACAGCAGGGTCAAGCTGGGCATTGTATCGATGCAGTTTTATTTTCAAAAGCAGATGGAGAAAAAGTGATTCTTGCTTTCAAATTTGCTTTTAACAAAGTTCAGGCAGTTGACAAAGAATTATTGGAAACTTTTATGCTAGGGGCTGGGCCACACTGAAGGACATATGACACTGTTCTTGTCTTCCAGGAATTTGCACAGCCTAGGGAGGGAGGCAGAATATAAACAAACACTAATAAACAAGCAGTTAGAAGTTGTGCCCAGTGCTGCGGTAGAGAGTAGTGGAAATGCACGACCGCCTTGCTCCCTGTTCCACCTGGCCCGCCAGGAGGGCCCATCAAGTGCGCCCAGCCGTCTTGGTGCCTTTCTGGAAGCCCACCTGGCGAGAGCCACATGGAAATTCTGATAACAGTGAGAAGAGAGCAGTTGGGTGTAGTACAGTGTTTTTCAAGCTGGTTTTATTGTTGTCGTTGTTTGTTTTTTTTAGACCTAGGATTCCAGAAAATTGGCTCCAAGGTTGCTGCAGAGCCATGAAGAAAATGGGAATCAGCAGAGGGTCGGGGGGCGGGGGGTGAGTCTGGAGGCCAGGCTACCTCCCACCCCAGCTTCTCTCAGACCGGCCCTGCTTTTATCTGTTGAAGAATTCCCCTGCTAAAGGAAAAAAAAAAAATTAGATTCACTGTTGTGGTCCAAACAGGTCAGGCTTGGGAACTAGGTGATTCTGGATTCCAAACAGTACCACCGTAACACTAGTGTGTTTTAAGTCCCTTGAGTCTTCATGTCCTAATCTATAAAACCTATTCTGTGGGCGGTTTCAAGGTTTGTGTTTGCCCAGGAGAGAGGAAGTTACTAAGAAACGCAACTCCTAATGTTCTCATCACTTATATTTGTAGTTGGTGTGCAAAAATTACAACTGTATTATTGTGAATAATGACTTTTAAAAAGTGTCGTGCTACTACAATAAATCCCTGGAGTGAACTCAAACATGGCCACTTTGTATAAAAATATCCATGATTCTATTTTTGTCCCACCCAGGACTTTTTTTGAATAGTAGAAATTCTTCCGCGCACTTAATCTCATCTGCTTGTAGAGAGCAGCTCCCTCCGCCCAGCGGACTGACTCCACTGCTCACGTAGGTTACGGAGTTAGAGGAAGAAGCACACTGTCTAGAAGGGAAAGGTCCGAAAGCAGTGCGTACATGTGGCAAAGGAATATCTGCCTCAGTCCGACTTGGCTGACACCTGTGAAAAGTTGCATATATCTCTTTTGTTTTTTCAGATTTTGCTCATGAAAGGGACGCTTAGTTTATTCTTTGAACTTAACCATTATATTTTAACGTGCATGCTGATTTAATCAGCATTTTGACCAGCATCACTGGTCAAAATTTTCTTTTTATAGCATCCAGACAGCTTGTGCATATAACCACATGCAGTTTTATTTTGTCACCAACTGGTCACCATATGGAAGCCCGTTGAAATGTATTTTAATTATATAACTCTCTGCACACAGGCAAATTGTCTTGGGAAATTCAAGTAACATAGTGGCGAGTGGATTCAGCTTGAGGCTAGAGTGGCAATGTGGATCTGGTCGTTGGCAATTCGGGACCCACAACGACTTCTCTAAGACCCATAAAGTGACCATCAATGCCTCTGATGACCTTTCTGTATGATGAGCTCACAAAAGGGTGTGCTGCCCAGCCTTCTACAGCTGTGATGGTTAATGTTATAGATTTGCTTCAGTAAGCTGACTACTTCAGTAATACATTTACAATGAAAAAATACAGGAAAGAGAAATGGAAGGAAAAGCAGAATTGGTGGTTACAGTTGTTGAAATGCATATGTAACTTTTTCCCTTTTTAAAAAAATTTGAATTTCGGTGATTATATTGTACACAGACTCCTGTCATAACGTCAAATTGTGTGTAGAAAAAACCCCCCTGCATTTTCTTCCTTTGTTAGGATACCCACTTAAAATAAAATGAGCGCCGTATTAAAATTTAATTACATGTTGTGTGAAAAAATGTTAAAAATTTATAGTAGAAATGAATCAGGACTTATTTTTAGTCTCAAATATATATAAGAAAATATAATAAAGTCATTTTCTAGATGTTACTAGACCTTTTTTTTTCTATTTTGTCATTTCCTTTCAGATGACCTGACATAAAGATAAAAATGATAGCCATTTCTTAGTTGGCGTTTGAAAGGCAACAGCAATAAGAAACCCAGCAGAACTCCTGGAGACTTTTCATAGGGAAAATAAGCATATTGACATTCTTTGACTTTTGTATATTGATTTTTGGCTCCAGCAGCTCCAAACCCATTAAGAATTAGAGTTAATCATTCTTGATTTTTTTATTGTCAATCAGTTCCCTTATTCATAATTCTGAACAATAGTAATGTTCTTTAGTTTTATTTATGCTCACGTTCAGGTCTGTAGTAAAAAATTCATAAGGTACCATTCTGAAATTCTTGAAGCTAACTGATAAAATATATGGTCTTCAGCAGGCTGTTAATGTTAATAGATGTTCTAGTAAAGGGGTAAATCTCATGAATTTCAGAGGTGGTCCCCAAATGGTCTTCAACAATCCTACTGTGTTAAAAATATCTGTATCTCTTTCCTGTGATAATAACCTGAGGGCTCTTTTGAGATATGTATAACTAGTTACTGGTAAAGTCAGCTTAATGAGCTATAAAAAGAATGATCTTCCTCCCTATGTTAATATCTACTTTCGCTGTGAGGTGATAAAGGGTTCCTGATAGAGATTGATGCCGTGTCTAATGAGCTCTCTCATAAAGTGTTTCTGTTTATATCAAACTTTGAAACCCAGAGTAAAAATGGACAGTGTGGTAAGCAAAGCAGTGACCTTCCAAGGATGTCTACACCCTAATCTTTGGAAACTCTAAGTATGTTGTGTTGCATGGCAAAGGGAATGAGGTCGCAGGTGTATTTAAGCTTACTCATCCGTTGACCTTCAAACAGAGAGATTATCCTGAATTATCCAGGTAGACTTAAAATAGCCATGAATTTTCTTAAAAAGTGGAAGACAAAGACAGGAGGGTGAGGGAATGATAAAATGAGGGGGCTCAACCTACCGTTGCTAACTTGAAAGATGTAGCAAGGAATTCCTCTAGCTGAAGGGACAGGCAGCTCCTAGAAGCAGGGGCTTCTTGCCTGGAGCAGGCAAGTAATCAGATTCTCTCCTAGAGCTTCCAGAAAAGTATTCAGTCCTGACAACACCTTGGTTTTAGTCCTTTGAGACCCACTTTGGACTTCTAAACTTCAGAATTGTAGGGTAATAACTGTATGTTGTTTTAAGGCAATAAGTTTGTGATAGTTTGTCACAGCAGCAATAAAAAGCTGATGCAGACAGCAAAATATAGTAGTGTCTTTAAATCATGTAGTCATTAAACATCTATTATTGTACATGCCTGTTTATTAAATAACAGTTTAATTTCTGCTGCAACATCTTGGTGTAATTAAAACATGAGTCAGAGTGAAAATCATACTTAGGTTTGTCAATTGCCTTGATAACAGCGAGCCTTATGATTTCTATAGTCATTGTGTTAGGAAGGCTGGGGCTTACAGAGTGAGCAGTGTGGTAGAACCACAAATATCTTTCTGCCTATACACATAGGCAATCATTCATTCTCCACTTTGTCCCTAAGGTTTCTCATTGGTGTAGAGAGATGCTGGGCCATGACTATCCCTGGGAACATGCAGAATTCAGCTTTGGGGTCCAAGTAAAGCTTATTAAAATATAGACAGTAAGAAGCTGGAGGAACTTTTGAGACCATCTGGCCCACCCCAAATATTGGTTTTACCAATGAGCAAATTCAAACCCAAGTCACTCAGCTGGTAGGTGGTAAAACTGAGTTAAGTCCAGGTGTTCTGTTTCTTTCTAGTTCTATGTTGTTTCCACTGGAGAGTGAATTCCAACCAGATCCACACGTTCAGTTCCCCAGCTGGCCCACAATAGAATCACCATCACAGCAAATGCAAAGGCAGTATTACATCCACGAGTCCACACTTAATACCTGGGTATGTTTCCCCTGTGGGTTCCTTAAAGATTTGCCATTTACACTGAGAAGCTCAAGCAGAAAATGAAAGTTCCTTGTTCAAGAATAACTGAGACCAACATCATTCACGGATTATAAATAATATGAACTTTTATATTTGGTAAGAATCACCAAATCATTAGACACAAAGACAGACAATGAACTTATTTTTTAACTTTGTTTATTAGCCACCATCTGAAATACTAGATTGTTAAAGAGCTTTGGGCTACTTCTTATAGAAAAACATGGCAAAATGTCTTTTTTTTTTACTTTCTAATTATAAGGCTGTTGGTGAATTGTTCAACTTTTCTGAGTCTAGGCATCCTCCTCCATTCTGCCTATACTGTACCAGAATGAAACTGACCATGCCGCATCAGAGAGCCGGTGTAAGGATTACAGGGACTAATATTTGCAAACTCCATCCTGTCATTTGGAGCATAACATGAGCTGAGTAAATGGTAGCTCTTTTACTGTTATACTTTATCTCTAAAGCCTGAAGAGCATAGTTATCTCAGTGGGAAAGGAAAAAGAAGAAAACCCTAGGTAAGATCCTTAGGATCTGAAGGCAAGAGAAAAGAGGAAGGGAGAGAGGACGATTGAGAGAGAGAGCAGAATGTCATTGTAAAGGGGAAAGGCTTGAGGAACTTCAAGGGCCTGAGTCAAAGGCGAGGCTGGAGAGAGTGTCAGAGAAGACAGGCCCAGGGAAGGGCAAGGGAGGGGAAGAACGGAAGGAGAGCAGAGCAGCCAGCGGTATTTTATAAAGGTGGTAACTGGGGAAGACGTGATGGGAAGCAAAGAACACAGCGAGCCATTGAAACCACCACTTATTTTCTCCTGATTCATCCCTTAAAGGACACATTTTCTAAGAGAGAGCCTTGCTCTTTTGTGTGCTAGCGAATATAAGGTAAGAACCACCGTCCTTTACCCTGAGCAAGGACATGCTCTCCTTTTAAAAATCCCTTCTGTCTGGAGCTACATGACAGGATGATCAAATAGGGTGTCCTCCGTTTATGTGACTGAGACACGCTTGAATGATGCACCTGGCGGGCTTGAACTGCCCCATCTGGGACGCGAAACAAAGCCCAAAGCACTGTGCTTACAGACCGATTTTCCCTTTTCTCACAGTCCCCAGACCACTACCCAAATTATCAAATCCTCCCCAGAAGACATGGATAAAGGCGAATAAGGCAGCTTTCCCCCAAACTTGCCTGATTATATAAATACTGAGAAGCATGCCTGTCTTGAGATTCTGATTCTTTTTTTTCATTACTGACATTATTACTGATATCCCCTTTTCCCCACCCCTTCGACCACCTCCACCCTTCCCACCTTCCCCCTTTCTTCTGACTATCTTTAACACTGTTGTCTGTGTCCATGGCTTAAACATATATGTTCTTTGGCTAATCTCTTCCCCTTCTTTTATTCAGTCTCCCTTTCCCACCTCCCCTCTGACAGGTGTCAGTCTGTTCCCTGTATCTATGCCTCTGTTTCTATTTTGTCCATCAGTTTATTTTGTTCATTAGATTCCATATCTTAGCTTCAAGGTGATTCCTATAATTACCAACTAAAACATGCAGAAATGAAGAAACTTCACAATAAAGCAAGTTATCTTCCTATTGATAAGGCAGATTGGAATAGGACACCATCATCCTCCTCCAAAGTTGACAGTTTGGTAAATATGCTAAGGTTCTGTATTCTTATATGAGTTACCTCTGTTTTAGCTAAGTTATCTTATTGCTACGAGTGATGATAATTTTCTGGATGACTTTCTGGCCTGTGTTGTCAGTACTCAGAAGCACCTCTCAGTAAAGTCTTCATTCTGCTTTGTACCAGGCTTGCTGGTCACTCCTTTTCTGCTTCCTGGCAGGCCCTTAAATATGAATCGCAATCACATTATGTAAGAATTAGTTGTCTAGTGTTTCTCAAGACTCCATGTCTCATTCGATGTGACATCGTATTCATCTTTGAGTCCTCAGTATTTTGCTTTCCTGGTACATAGTAAACGGCCAACATTTATTGAATAAACACCCAGTGTGGACACTTATGAAGACACACCTGGAGGATGAGAAAATTGAGCTTATTCTAGAAAAAAAGCATGACATAGGAGTAAGAGATTCCCCTCAGATCATCTTTACATCCTAATTAGCCAGAAGCCCTCGGGCCTGCCCTGGCATCCCTTCAGCCTCCGGTCTCCTTCTCTGGCTGGAACTGGTATAGAATTGATCTCAGATGCTGGCTTGAGCTTCATCAGCCTATATAGGAGCCTCTGATAATTAGGATTCTCTTCTGTGCCCAGATTGCAAGGAAATCCGTAGAGATGGAGTGGGAGTAAAAGTGATGCTGATGCTGGTGAATAACTAGTCATATTTTGTGCCATGAAGTTGAGGAGATAACCTATTATCATAGTGACTGTCGCAGCGTTAGACTTCTCCTCCTGTGTCACTGGCACTGTGTAAGGCAAAGACCACAGAAGGTGCTCCAAATCACAGCAAAAGAACGCTGAAATATCGAGGTAGAGATTTATAGTAATTGCATTAGGGATCCCTTGCATTAATTAATATTCCCTCTGAGTTGATTCCTGCCAAATTCCTTTGGCTTCATTCCCGTTGTAACTGTTAGTGAAACTAGAATTACCCCAGAAAGCGAGGCTAGGAAGATTTCATTGTAGGAAAACCTCATGTCTGAAACTCTGACAAATGACCAAAGGAGGTGGGGGCAGGGCGGGGGGCGGCAGAGCTGGCTGCTGTTGTCAGGAGCGGAAGTCAGCACCCAGGGCTTCAATTCATTTGCAAGGAAAGGTCGGTAAGGGAATTGACCATTGAAGTCAAGTCCACATGTATTTCCTTATTTCCTCCTTTACATCCATCTTGCAAGGCAAATTTTAAAGAAAAAACTAGTGTTCCATTTGTCTACAGTGAATTGCTCTGCTTCTTCTGCAGGAGGAGCAAGAGAAATGCTTTTCGTATCTTTTCAGCTATTCCGAACAATCTCCCAAAGGTTGAGTTAATGTTTGTTTATGGCCTGGAGTGACCAAATGGGAAGAGCAGGCTTTATTCTCGAGTAGCAGTGGCCAAGTACCTGCGTCCCTTCCTCACTGAACTGGAAGATTCACCTGCACAACTCACCCCTCTGCTTCTTAGTGCTGTTTGGAGGGTGGAATTGACTGTGGCTTTCTGGAAAGGGTGTGGACTTTGGCCTCAGAAATACCGGGCTGGTTTCAAGTTGTACTCTATCCACTTTTGGGAAATCTACAGTATGCTACTTAAACTCTGAGCCATAGGGTTCTCATCTGTACAGTTGGAATAACCATACTGTTATTCCAATTAAGTTATTCCAAATTACATCTATGCAATTTGCTGTCTAGGGCAAAACAGGGAGGTGGAACCTTTGTTAAAAAACACTGCGAATTTCAGGGTGTTGATAGCTTCAGTCAAGTGTGTGGGCCCTTTAGAGCTGGTATAACTAGGCAGGGCACACCCATACAGCTGGCCCTGGCTGTACAGACATTTGCCTCTGGTTCTCAGATATCTTCTTCCCCTGTTTAGCTCTGTATCTCAGGGAGCTGAGCCCTGAGAACTACATTTCCATGGGCCGCTAACTAGATAGGACCCATGGGAGGAAACAGCAGAGTGGAGGGTGGGAAAAGCCAAGTTTTTCCTCTCTCTCACTCTGTCTCTCTGTTTCTCTCCCTTCCTCCATCTCCCCCATCCCCTCTCTATTCATCTTCCTTTGAGAGAGATCTCCAGCAGGCCCCTAGTTCTCTAGGAAGGCCATCTTCTGGGGGCCCGCCTCCCCGATCCCACTTCCTGCTAGACGCTCTCCATGGTTTCCGGTCCCTGCGTCCGCAGGCGGCCCAGCGTCTCCTCCGATCACAGCGCCTTTTCTCGTTTCCCCGGCCTCACTGAAGACAGCCGGCTCCTGCTTTCGCTAATATCTGGATTGCCTCACTGTTCCCTGTTTGGCATTTCGGCTGTCCCAAGCCCTTTTTAACTGGTTCCCCACATTAAATATTCTCTGTTGAACTATTCTGCATGGAATCTGATACCAATATCTGCCTTGCAAGGTTTTTATGAGGAATAAATTTGCCTAAGTTGGTCAGTGCTTTTCAACAGTAGGTTGCAATCTATGAAATCAATGTAATGGGTCAAAACCAGAATTTCAGAACACAAAATAACAAAGTGGAATAGAAAATATTGCAGTGCATTGTATATACTTAGGGCAAGTACTGTTTCATAAAACTTTTCATTGTCTGTATGTGTGTATGTGGTATGCACCCGTTCATGAAGTAAACATGTATTACTTTCTAGCAGCTGAACTTAAAGAAAAAAGCTAATAGTCTAAGGTTTCTGGGATGTAATAAGCACTTAATGAGTCATAGCAACTATTGTTGCCATCCAAGGTCACGTCCTATGAGCACAGTCCCGTCAGGGCTCACAGAGTTTACCGGTCCGGTGCACTCCGGTGCATTGGGCGAGCTCCACGCAGTGGGGCCAGGGTGTGCAGAAATGGCCGATGCGTTTACTTGCATTTGTTGGGTTACACCTGGATGGCCCACCTGCGTCACCGGCCTTGGCTGAAAAGGCAGCCAGCCCAGGTGGAAGAACAGAAACAGATTGAAGATAACATTTTATTTTCTAAGAGTTCATTGCAGTTCTGTCCCTACAATGTCTTTCTCCTAATGTCTGATTACTTCAAAAGAAGCAAGTCTCACCTGGAAAGTGGGAATGGGGAGGATGTAATGAGATAAAAGCAGCTCCCAATCAGTGTGTTAGTAAAAGGACAACTTGGGTCCTCTGGCATTCCTCTTTTTACAAGGGAGTAAAGGGCTGTACTAAACGAGCGGTGCTCCAAGACAGCCATGAGATTGGTAAGTTACACATACTATCAACTCGTCAATGATATATCACCAGCCATCAAGCATCTGCTGATGGGAGATCCGAAAGATTACAGGATACTTTACTTTGTCATAGCCATCCCAGCCGATGGCTATTGTTACTTATGTGTTGATGACGATAGAAAAAAAATGACTAGCAAAAGAATTTTTAGCTCCTTGTCCAGTTCTTGTCTATTTCATGAGACAAGGAAATGGAAGCTCCTAACCGATTTTAAATCCATCCAACTCCAAAGAACAAGGGATCTGAGGAATAGCCGCAGCTGCGGGTCCCACGGATTTCCCTGCCGTGGCCTCCTCTGAGACCTCACCACAGCTCTGTGCGGTGGAGAACGGCCTGGCCAAGCTCTGATGCCCTTCGGATAGCACAGTGGGCAAGGACACTCGGACAGGTGCTGGCTTTGAATTATCTGCAGTGACAGGACAAATGTCTGTTTCTACCTGTGATTGATGACTGAGAAAAAGAACAGTTTCTAGAGCCCTTAACATTGTGCCAGAAGCTGTAGTGGATACTTCTTACATTTAAAATTATGTAATCCTTAAAACAACCCTATAAGGTGGGCACTACTCATTATCCTCATTTTCTAGCTGAGGAGCTAGATAAGGAAGGCAAATAAATTACAGAAATTCTCACAGCCAATTGCTAGTAGTAGAGCCATGATTTAAAGGAGACACAGTCCGGCTGCTGAGTCAATGATCCTAAACTCTACCTGGGCTGGGAGCAAGATGGACCCTGTTCTCCCACCCAAGTCATACCCTTTGCAACAGCATGGATGGAGCTGGAAAGCATTATGCTAAGCGAAATAAGCCAGGCATTGAAAGACAAATACCATATAATCTCGCCTTTAACAGGAACCTAAACAACAAAACAAAGAAACAAGTAAAATATGACAAAAGACACTGAAACAGAGGACAGGTTGTCAGTGACCAGAGGGGAGGGGGAGGGAATTTCAGGGGAATTTCAGGGGCGAAGGGGAGGGTTTACAGGAACAAATATAGAGGACACATGGACAAAACTAGGGGGGTTGGAAATGGGAGGGAGGAGGGGAGGGATGGGAGGGTGGGCTGGAATGGGAGTAAAGGATAGAAACTGTACGGAATAAAGTAAAATAAAAAAAAAAGATGGACCCTGTTTTCATTTTACCGTTAAGCCGTTGGCCCAATTGGTGTGCAATGTCTCCTCCCATCTATAAGATAAGGAAATTGCCCCAGACCACAAGTCCCTTGTAGTGCCACCTTTCTCACTTCTTTGAGTTTTACTGTTCAGAGGAATTCTATTAATTCATCTCATATATTCTGTTCTCCTAAAATTTGTCAAACAAATCAGTCCCTAACCACTTTTCCAAATTGTCCAAGTCGGGGTATTTTTGTATCAGCCACTCCCTCGTGTAAGGCAGGGAGGCCCCCTGTGTTGCTGCTGTGCCTCTGTCTCCACCCTCTTTTCTCTCTGTCTGACCTGAAACTGCCTTTTGTCTTCAGCCCCTGGCGGGAAACCTCAGGAAGATTTCTAAATCCCCCAGTTTGACACACCAGCCCCTCCGAGGAGTGCTGAATTAGCGAGCGTGACTGGTCCAGAGGATTTATTTGTGGTAGCAGTGCACTGAGGAGATGCTCGAGGAAGAAGAGGGATGGGGGAGACAGAACACTAAACAATGTTTCCAATTAAAGGAAGAGTAAGGTCAGAGAGAACTGCCCTCTGGATGGAGCTCTCCACCACCTGACAAGCTGATTAAATATCACGCTGCAAAAAGTAAATGTTTACTCCGAGCCAGGTGCTTGGACTACACAGAACTCTATTAGGGATGAGTAAGTGGTTTGATTGGCTTACCTTTATTCAACCGTTAGTATTTTCCCCTTAAGTGCCTCTCAGAATCTTTGTGTTCCCCTCGTAACAGCTGGCTCATCCAAACATAAACTCTTCTGAAAATGTTGAGTAGGGATCTTGTGATTCCTACTCTTTTTTCTCAAATTTGTATTACAGTGGTAGGAGAGAAAGACAGTTAAAGCATGTTATTCTAGCTGTTTACTTTATCAGAATTAATGGAACCATCTTTTATCATTTGTTCTGTATTTTAAGTGTTGTTTGCTTTATCTCTTGAAGATGGAATCCTAGCTAAACACTGCGGACTTAATATAACAGAACTGCAGTATTTATCTATGAGAATGTCTCTAAGGGGGACCCACCGTGATATGCACAGAACATTCTTATTAATATAGGAATTTGTGGTCAGCTTGCCATGTTAACCGTAATTGACTCCATGCTTCTTTTCCTTTTGCGGTTTTGTTGTTCTTGGATTTATTTTCCAGGCTTTTTCCCCCCCAAACATGTACTTATTAATTCATCTGCTTGGAATGGTTTAAGTAGAAAAACATATCAATATCAAGGTATCAGAAATATTCTCTTTCAAAATCAGAGTATCCTTGGCTTTGTACCCACTCCACCTTTTCCTTTTTCTTTCTCCATTTCTGATTCTCTACCTCTGGGGTTACTCAGGAAATACAAGCTCCACGATTTTTAAATTCATGACTAACTCAGAAGTAGTGACTCAGCATTTGTTTTAAAAACAATGTAAGGAATAGAGATGTACAATTTTAATTATAATAAATGTGAATTCACATTCTTTTATGTACTCCAGTGCCACACTGTAAGTGTAGGATGCTTTTTCAGAATAAACTTAGCCTGGTTATCTCTGAATTCTTGAATTTATGTTCAGTAAAATATTTTTCCCAAATTGTGTCCACCGACCTCTATCTCCCCAATATGCTTCTTAAAAAAAAGGTGTCATGGTCACTTTTTAAAAACTTATTAAAGTTAGGAAGTCCTATCCACACTTTCCATTTCTTAAGAGTAATCACTAACCTTTGCAGACTTAAGACTAAAAAAAAAATTAGTAGAGGAACTCATTTACTTCTAAATCAGTATTTCTCAAAATTAGTTGATCCCATCCACCTAAATTCCTGCTTTTATTCTGACAATTGTTACTACTTATAAATGAGCATTCTTCGGGATATACTTGGGAAGTAGACTCTAGATTTATGATCCTTGTGAAATATTGATAGTAGCCATCATTTGTTGAGAAAATGTGGCAGGAACTGTTCTAGATACTTGAGGTGTTGTAATAGCTAGGTGTTTATTTGGGTACTTTAGCAGAGACTGAAATGACTGCTTTATAGGAAACAGACTATTTCTCTCTCACGTGGAAGTCTAGCATGGTGAGCAGTGTGGACACTGCTGAACTTTCTAGACACTTTCTGCTTTATTAAGAAAAATAACTATTGGGTAAATTTCAGTCATTAAATTCTTCACGACTGAATAATGTAGAGCATTGTTTGGTTTGCTTGTTTTACATTTTTGGAGCAAATTATTTTGAGGATATAATAAAAACTGCATAATATCAGAAATTATTAAGAAAGATACAAACACACGTGCATAATTTTGCACATAATTTACATACTCCACAGAGGGCTGCCCTGTCAGAGGGCATCAGGGCAGCCCTCTGACAGGGACGCCCACAGGCTCAGGTACCTTCTGTGGTGTTGCTTCCCTATCCTTCAAGGTGTTCCCTTTTCCGTGGAATCGTACTCACCATCCCTCACTCACATTCCGTCAGAAAAGAGACAAAAGGCACATCTCGAACAAAAGAGAAAATGGAGACCACACAGCTTCCTGTTAAGGATCTGGTTGTACTATGTTCATATCTCATTGGCAAGCACGTATGGACATGGCCACACCCAGTTTACAAGAAAGTCTGGGGAATGCAGTCTTTTTGTGGGGAACATATACCCACATCAAAGTTAGGAGGTTTGATTATTAAAAAGGAAAACGGAAAAATGAGTATTACACACACTTAGTCTTCTCTGCTGTGCTTTTTCAATATTAAACCCTATAACGAACTGTATGAAACAGGTACTTCTGTCCCCATTTTAATAATGAGAAAATTAAGATACAGAAATGGTAAAACTAAAATCACATAATGATCAGTGGCTTTAGGCTCTGATATCAGGTTACCTAATTCCAGAACCTGGGTTCTTAAGTAATACCCACACTGACAATACTTTCCCCCCAAATTTCTAGTAGTCTCCACCATTCTTGGGCCTGTACTTTTCAATTTCAAAGGAGAGTAATTTTCTAAGTCAGAATGGGGTAGAGACTAGTTTCTTTATTCAACAAAACATGTTCTTTTTTTTTTTCTGAACACATGTCTAACCTATATTTTGCAACATCTCGTAGGTGTGGCCATATAACTGAGTTCTAGCCAATAGAACTTGAGACGATCTGATTATATCACCTCTAGTCTTGGCCTTTAAAAATCCTCCTGTGCAGCCGCCCTCCCCACCCATGCCCTTTCCCCTCCAGGAGCTGAAATGAAAATGACCCCCAGGACACCTGGAAGCCCTCTGTCAAGGATGACAGAGACTTGCTCAGCCTGAGTCCCTGAACGACTAGGTGGAGGAGAGACACCATATAACTTGTTTTCCCATCTACTACTGTTATGCGAACAAAGCAAACTTCTCTTGTGTTTAATCTATTTTAAAGTTTTTTTATCTGTTTGTCTTAACAGTTTTCCTACTCTAAGTAATACAATCTGTTAGAAAGATATTGACACATTGGATTAAAATCTTAGACTTGCCGGTTACTAGTGACGTGGCTTGGGCAATTTACTTAACTTCTCTGAGCCTCAGTTTTCTCAACTTAAATTAATATCCAATCATAGAGTTGTTATAAGAAATACATTACTCTATAAAAAGTGCTAATTCTTATTAATTATTCCATTCCTGTGATCAGCAATTTATATTTATTCTAGTTGTTCCAGTGTTTAAAATATGCATGGAAAAAATAAAATAAAATATGCATGGCTTAGTATTATGAAAACATTTTTAAAGACATGTATCTTAAGTATCTTAAGGTTTCCATGCCAACATTAGAGAACTTTCAGATTTATGCTTCACACCATTAAAAAAATTATCTGTCAACAAAATGAGAGAATAGCAGTTTGGAAATCATTTGACAAACCTTGATAAAAACATTGGTTTGACCACTTATTAGCTAGTCACTTCTCTGAGACTTAGATTCAGTATGAGTAATTTTGCCATAATAATCTTCTTCTTTCAGGGTTGTAATGATTAAGTATAATTCTAAAAGTTTAAGAAACCTCTTTGCACACTGATGATTTCCCTTCTTTCTCCAAACAGATTTTCATAGCATTGACCTTAAACAAATAGACAGCCAGATATTTCTCCAGCAAAATTGGGCTTATTCAGAAACAACAAAGAATTGCAGTTCAGGACAGGTGGTCTCATGCGGCCACACACAAATCTCCCTCCCCCCCAAAAAGGAGAGGAATCTTTTACAGAGGAGAAGTGGGGAGAGCTGTTATAACAGAGTTCTTCCTGTTGGTCTCCATGGCCTACAAGCGCATGAGAGCGCCCTCTTCTGGCCTCCTAACTTCATTTTGAATGAGGTTTCTGTTTCTTAATGTTTACAGCATAGAGAGCACTTTCTGTCACTTTGGCTGGACTGCAATCACCTTTGTCTCTCCAAATGTTAACACTGAACAGTAGTAACTGACTATTTGAATTCTCTACAAAGCAGATTTGTTTTTCTGATTGCAACACTGAATTGCATCTCATTCTCCCCATAGGCCTGTGGATTTGGGGTGGTCTGTGAAGGAAAGGGTGGCCCATTGCTGTATTACCAGGAGACAGGACAAATGTTGGTTGCACTGTCTATCCAAGAAAGTGATGGTCACCGAATGGGCAAAACAAGGATGATTTTGTGGAGTGCCTCCATGTGGGGCATGCGAAGGGGATTTTCACTTGGCAGGCACGTGGTCAAACTGCATGCAGTTTCCACACCCACTTCCATTTGGATTTCACTTACTATGGAACTACAGCGTCTGGTCCTCTGCCTCTCATCCTCATTTATATCGTGGTAGGAACGCAGTGGTTGTAACTGCACTCATTAGGTATATCTTAATCTGTTGCAGCATAAAAATATACAAGGCATGTTAACCTGTACAGTCTTTCTAGTAGGTAAGACAAAGGCAGAATCATGGGGAAACAGAAAGTAAAATACTGTTTAATGTTAAGGTTTTATATTCCCATTCAGTGTAGTATCTACATGAAATTAGTGCATCTTAACTCAACTCAAACAACCAACAATGTCACATTAATGCATGAGGAGGCTTAAGGGGTAATTAATTGTTGAAAACTTCATTGGGTATCCACATGAATTGGTCACTTATCTGGGAAGTTATTTTTGGTTTGTTTTTGTTGTTTTTACCTTACCTTTGTAAGGTAAACCACATAACCTCAGTTTACTGGAGTGTTCCAATTGATCTCCTGCATTACTGAGTGTCACTCTATTTCCCTATTTCTTTTAACCTTTGTAGTAAAAAAACAGTCTGGACACTGCTGAACTTTCTAGACACTTTCTGCTTTATTAAGAAAAATAACTATTGGGTAAATTTCAGTCATTAAATTCTTCACGACTGAAAAATGTAGAGCATTGTTTGGTTTGCTTGTTTTACATTTTTGGAGCAAATTATTTTGAGAATATAATAAAAACTGAATAATATCAGAAATTATTAAGAAAGAGACAAACACACGTGCATAATTTTGCATATAATTTACATACCCTGCAGCCCACACTTAAGCCCCTGGCAGTAGACGCCAGGTTAAGAATCCCTGTCAAAAATTATTTTGACATTATATGGTAAACATTTCTTTTAATTACAGTAAAAATATAGGCAGAGAAAAGGGGATTTGGCAAAATATTCATTCCCTCAAAAAATTGAGTACATTAAAACCATAAAAATGTTTTTCATGTGTATTCCAGGGATCGTATTCATTGATTATTTTATTGTTGGAATCTGTATAATTGATTTGCCTTTTTAAAAAATTTTTTATTGTCATGCTATTACTGTTGACCCAATTTTCCCCCTTTGCCCTTCTCTGCCCAGCCCACTCCCCCCACGCCCCCCACTCCTACAGTTAATCCCCACACTGTTGTCCATGTCCATGTGCCATTCATACATGTTCTTACCCTAGTCCTTTCCCCTTCTTTCCACCATTATCCCTCTCCCCCACCCCCTCCAGTCACTATCAGTCTGTTCATGTCTGATTTACCTTTTTCTTTTAAAAGCAGAATATCAAAAGAGTAAGCCTGATTAACCAAGGGTTTTGGGGAGTTAATTCTGAGTTGGTAAGATGTATTTAAAGAGCTCTTCTGCATATCCTTTGAAATCAGCATGTGGAACTAAATTCCAGAAGTTTTTCAGAATTTCTCAAAAGCAAATATAAATACTTAGCTAAAAACAAACAATGAAAACACCCTAAAAAGCACCAAACACCAGATGCCCGTCATTTTCAGCACATTTTTAAATTTTATTTATTGATTTTAGAGAGAGAAGGAAGAGAGAGAGAGAAACAACTTGTTCTGCTTAGCTGTACATTCATTGGTTGCGTCTTGATGTGCCCTGACCAGGTACCAAACCCGCAACCTTGGAGTATCAGTTCGGCACTCTGACCGACTGAGCCACCCGGCCTGGGCTATTCTCAGAACATTCTCCACTCTCCTTCTCTGTGCCACTAGGTCCCAGTGAGAGTGCAGCTGCTCCCCCGAAGGGGGCTTTGGCTATGTGGGGGGACATTTTTGGTTGTCACAACATCAGACAGTGTTGTAATAGCTATTTAGGTAGCAAGGATTAGGATTGCCAAGAAGTCCTTTTCTTCTTCTTTTTGCATCCTTCATGACATTGTAATCTCCCCCAAGATACTCCTGTAGGTGAAAATACTATTCATAATGATTGTGCTAGATTATAACCCCATTTTACAAACAAATACAGACAAATATTTTTATGATGTTTAATGCACTCTGAATTTTTTAAGAGTGTGTGAGAATGCTGTATATTTTAAGGTAGGATTGTCTTTTGACTTGGTTAAGAACTTTGCTAAAAGTTGTTCTCCATTGTGGAAAATCATACCAAGGATAATGATACTGTTTATGGTATTCCGGTAACCGTGACAACACACCTGTATTGTCATGTGCATTGTACATGTACAAATGTACATTATGTACATTTGTAATGATCTGATTCATAGTGATTCCTTGTGCAGGTATTAGCTTTTCATTACATAACTGTCTTCTAATATAATTATCCCAAACATTCAGATATTGAGATATTATTTATTATAACTTTAATTTCTATTCTATGTTAACCTATAATTTATTCTGTAAATTATAGTTTATCAAATTAGTCAAAATTTGTTGAGAAAAGTGCTAGAAAATGAAGTTTTAGCTCCTTGGTCTTTTCAGTACTTGCTAAAGAAAGTTCACTGGCATTTTTATGGCAAATCAATTAAACAGATTCCAATAATAAAATTCATGGGATTTTTATGGTTATTCAGAGCTGTGTTGTTAAAAGGACACATGATTTACTACCTTCTCGGAGCTGAACTCAAGGGGGAAGTTTGAGTAATGACTGGTAGAATAAAATAGTATAAATATATTTCTTTTGTTCTAGACAATCAGCTACACAGTATCCTTAACCTAAAGAAATGAAATTATTTATGAACAGAAGTCGGGACATTTAAGTGTTTTTTTTCTTTTTCCTTCATTGCAGAAACCCTCCATAATGCAAGCTTGAATAAAATGGAATTTTGCATAAATGACATGTGGCAACCCAATTTAGTATAAGCTAGGGAATGTGGTAATACTTCACAGCTCTTGCATTTCATTCCTTCATTATTCTTCCTCTTTTTAAAGCATTCTTTAGCCAATGCACCAAGTTTGAACAATGACAAATCAAATTCCCAAAGCCAAAAATAGTTTCGATATTTCCATCTAATTAACTGATGCTTTCTGAGGAGCACCCAGTGTACTCAGTGCT
This sequence comes from Trachops cirrhosus, assembly GCA_028533065.1. Classification (NCBI taxonomy): domain Eukaryota; kingdom Metazoa; phylum Chordata; class Mammalia; order Chiroptera; family Phyllostomidae; genus Trachops; species Trachops cirrhosus. The sequence goes on along the minus strand of CM052548.1, from coordinate 68,889,374 downwards.
CTCATAGAAGAGTCACGAAGCCTGACACTAGGTGGAAACCTGAGTTAGTGGCGGCCGCCACTGATACCTCCTTTTGCCCTCACTTCCATTCTGCAGGTTCATTTACTGTGCCTACAATGTGAATTGGTACCACTGCTGTCATTTCTAGTAAACTCTGTGAAGCTTTCTTCCATGTTTCAAAGGCAACAATAATTATCACAACAAAAGTAGCTGATATTTTTTAGATGTCCTAAATGTGCCAAAACCAACAAAAGGATTTTTTTCCCTGCCTGCATTGCATCATTTAATTATCTTAACAACCTATGTGGTAAGCTCTATAGTATCCCCATTGTACTGATGAGAAAATGATATTCAAAGAAATTTACAGTCTGTCATTGGCAAAAGTCACATAAAGTCACTATTTGATTCCCAAACCCTCTTCATCATCATGCTTTCCTGCCTTTTAGCTTTATGTGCTTGAATTGCTGTTATCTTTCCATGAGGTGTTGCTACCTGAATTCTCAGACTTTAGGAAAAACTTTCACATTTTTTGACAAATTATACTTCGATCACAAAAATTATCTGATCCAACCTCTTTCTGGAGTTGACAACACTCCCTTACTCAAAAATCTATAAGAATCTGCCCCTAATGGTATGGCTCAGTGGATTGAGCATGGGTCTGCGAACCAAAGGGTCACTGGATTGATTCCCAGTCAGGACACATGCTTGGTTTGCAGGGCAGGCCCCAGACAGGGGGCGTGCAAGAGGCCACCGCACATTGATGTTTCTCTCCCTCTCTTTCTCCCTCCCTTCCCCTCTCTCTAAAATTAAATACATAAAATCTTTAAAAAAAGTCTATAAAAACCTACTATAACAAATCAAGTTCACATTCCTTAGTCTAGCATTAAGCCATTCTAAGCTGATTCAATCTATCTTCTCCATTTCCTACTATGTTTACCACTGTCGATTCTCATTTGGTTGTTTCCTTGATGCAGTGCTCTTCCTATCTAACCCTACCAGCCTTTCTTTCTCTCTGTGCTGGTATTGCTATTCCCTCAAGCTCTTTCACGAACTCTTTTTCACAATGATCTCTTTCTCTTCTCATCAGTGATGTTAGCTCCCTCCTCCTGGCATTTGATTGTATTATGGCTTAGTTTCTAAAATTTCTTCAAAAATCTTGTCACAATAAAGTTGTTGGGGCTGGTAAGTATTTTGCGATTATTGACCAGGGATTCTGTATAGGCATGTTAGTCTTTCCGTTTGGTGGGGAAGATTCAATTTCTCTTTCCTCTATGTTTCCACGGTTTCCTGGACATATCCCTTAATTCTTTACATGTTTGTCTCTACTGGCTGGCAAACTCCAAGGTAGGAGCCATGCCTTGTTCATCTTTGTATCTTCCCGGAATAGAGCTAGTATGTACTTAGTAACTCTGTTGAATGAATGAAGAAAATGCTGGGGAACAACCTCCAGGGATTTTTGTGGGTTTTATACCTTTTCTCTTGATCTTGCAAGAGGTAAAAGCTGTTAATGAATTAGTACACCCACATACACACACTCTGTTGGGATGATAAGTTAGGGTACACAACCATTTAATCCACCTTAAAATGGTACAAATATTAGGCAACTCTAATGCTTTGACTTCAGGGGCTGGAAAGCAAACAAAATATAATGTCCAATTGCTCATGCTAGGGACAGAGAGGGCAGATTTAAGGAAGAATATAATGAGATGAAATTCGGCCAAGATACAAGGTTAATGTCTCCTCACCTCTCAAAGAGTACCGAATGATTGTTCAGTGTAACAGCTGTTGGAATTTAGAGCTCAATTCTCATCCAAATGACAGTGCCTTCCACAGAAGGCTATTTCCCAGGGCTACCCTAATCAGCCGTCTTGTCGTGTAGAGGAGAGATTCGTCCTGGCCGTCTCTGCCTGTCTCTGCCCGTCTCTGCCCGTCTCTGCCCGTCTCTGCCCGACTCTGCCCGACTGGCGACTCAAGCCCCCCTGAAGGTTTTCATTCATGCACACAACAGCTCCGCCCATGGTGGCACTGATTCCTAAAGCTGACGACCTGGAGAAGGACCCTGATTTTCCATCATGCTGATTGTTATTTTCAGCAAGAAGTTTACCTCTCCAGTTTTCTCTCTGCCAAGTACAAATCAGTGTATTTCCAACATCCTGGTGTTTTAACTATGCACTGCCAGCTTTCACTGCTTCTCTTCAATTAACGAGCGTCTGTGAAAGAGATTTTCAACTGACAGGGGAGGAAAATCTCTAAGGAAGGGATGGACTGCATCCCACATCTCTAAGTCCTCACCATACTTCTGTTAAGTCACCAAGGAGACACGCGCAGAGGGGACACTTCAGATAAATGAATACTCGGTGACTAATAGGGATCGGTCCCAAACATATATGTAGGCTCTTGTCCCAGGGAGGAGGGAAGGGCCACATAAGATCAATTTAGGATTTCTTTCCTTCCTCAGTTGAAAGTCTAGAATGTAGGAGAACTGAGTAGCTTCTTTCTTTAGACCCTTCTTCCTAGGTCAACATACTGAACTTGAGCTAGATTTTAACTCTTCGGCTACAATAAGAAACATGGAAACAAAAGGTTTACAGCAGTTTTAGCCTAATCTGAGCTCCCCATGTCTTCCTTTAATGTGGCCACAGCACTGGGGCACTAGGCCATCAGGGGACCTTCCAAGGAAGGGCTAACTACAGACCTTTGCCACTGTACTTGAACCTGAGGAAGAAAGAAAATACCTACAGCAAGTTTGCCAAAAGTAAGAGAAGAGATTGTCTTACTTCTTTCCTTCTACTTGCCCCTTAATGTAGATTGTGGGTCCCTATTTCATTTTTGAGCTCCTGTCTTTTGGGTGTAATGTGTGTGTTTGTGAGTGTGTATGTGTGTCTGTTTGCATGTGTGCGTGAGTGAGTATACATACAAAAGGGGGAACCAAAAAATCTGGAATTTATTTATAAAAAATTTGTGTATTTATTCTTACATGTTTAAACTTCAGCCACTTTCAAAGTACTTTTCATTTGATGCGATACACCTATTGAGACTTTTTTCCATTGCTCAAAACAGTTTTTGAATTTACTGATTTTGATGCCTTTTAGTGCTTCTGCCATTTTTTGTATTACCGCTTTCACATTGGCAAAACATTTCCCTTTGAGGACTCTTTTCAATCTGGGGAAACAAAAAAAGTCACTCTGGGTGAGACTGGGTGAACAGGGAGAGTGGGGAATGGGGGTCATGCCGTCTTTGCTCAAAAACTGCCGAACACTCAGCGCGGTGTGGGCGGGTGCACTCATAAATCACTCATCATGGAATGGGTAAACGCGCTGAAAGAGCCTTCAAAAAAACATTCACTGAAGCCAAATGCAGCCTCTCACAACAATGCCATCTGACACACTGATGCAGATGGGTTCCTAGAACACTCACCCAGCAGGGGAAGCCTATACTACAAGGGGCTTGCCCTCCGGAAGATAATTCCAGGGTTTTTTTTGGTCTCCCCTCATATTTACAAATTCAACAATATGAGATCTTGGGCTTTCTTGAAGGTTGGAGTGTGCCTTCAATGAGTCTTTGTAGGAAAAGAAGGCTTCTGTAGCTCCAAATCCTCCCATGAGTACACAAATAAATGAACATAGAAAAGAGATTCTGATTAGCATGACAGTAAGAACACATTATGTCTTTTTTTTTTTCTGCTTAGTGGCTGCTTCTAGAGCTAAAGACACCATTAGTGGTTTAAGAACATTTCTTCTCCCTTTCCCTCCCCCTCCCCCAGCGATTTTAGATGGCTCATCTAATAAAGTACACATTTTGCAGTAATATAGTCAGAGGTAACAACATGGCAAAATTATTCTTTTTCCACAGTCTCTGCCCTGTAATGTTTAGGTATCTCCCTCCTTGAGAGCAACAGCTGAGTTGAGGTATTTTTCTCCACTTGGAGGGGCTATGCACATAAGTGCTTGAAGGGAAAGGAAAGAGGGACCTGCCAAGAGCTCTCTTCCAGCTGTTCAGGATTGAGTGATCTTTCCAGGGCATCATCCTAGCTTTATGCAGCGATGCCTTGCCTGGGATGGCAGCAAAAGTTTAATTAGTGGGCACTGTGCATTCCTATGTAATGCAGAGCACACATGGCAAGGAGAAGACACGTTTCCAGCTCCAGTTTCATCGTCAGCCAGCTGTGTGATTGTAGACAAATTGCTTTATTTTGCTGTGCCAGAATTCTTGACTAGGTAGAGAAGCAAGTAATCCCTCTTTCACTTATCCCTGGAGTTCGGTGGAAGCCTAACTAAAAATTAGATGTAAAAATGCTTTGGGAAGTGAAACAATGGGTAAATGCAAATCAGAATGCTTGTTTAATTCTATCAGTTTTCCCAATGGGTAGACTGCCTGTGTCTAGCTTCTCTTAGTTCGCAATCTGTTCTTCACACAATAACCATAATGGTCTTTTTCAATGTATATGTCATCATAACAATTCTCTTATTAAACCCTAAGTAGCTTTTTCCTCCTATAGAATTAAAGTCCCAGCTCCTTAAGTGGCTTACAAAGTCCTTCACCATAGGCCCTCTTCATCTCTGGCTGGTGGCCGGGCTCCCCCGATGCACCGACGATGCCCTGGACCGTGAAGCCTCCTCTCTTGCTCTCCAGATGTTGGCCATGTGTCCTCTTGGTCTGGGACCAGCTTGCTACTGTCACCTCCTAGGCTGACTTTCACTCCTCATTTCAGATTTCGGAGTAGAGTCATTTCAGTGGGAAGGCTTCCGTGGTCCTCTGTTTAGAAGCCTCTGATTTCTGCTCACACAGCACTCTGTCCTGTCCCCAGAGGTTTTATCCGATCCACAAGGCACAGTCATCATTGGTACAACTCAATATTGTAAACCCTTGGCAGCTAGCACAATCTCAAGCTCATAAAAAGTACTGAAGAAATACTTGTTGGATGGCCAATTGGTTCCCAGGGCTGTATAACAAACCACCACAAACTGGGTTCCGTAAAACAACAGAAATTTATTTTCTTGTGGTTTGGAGGCTTGAAGTCTGAAATCAAGTCGTCAGCGGGGCTTGGCACCCTCTGAGATTCTGGGTAAACTCTCTCTTCGCCTCTGTCTAGCTCCTGGAGGTGGCCATCAATCCCAGGCCTTCCTGGGTGTGTAGCTGCGTCACTCTGATCTCTGCCTCTGTCATCCTTCTCCTTGTGTGTCCACGGCTTTACATGACATTTTCCTCTTCCTATGAGGACCCCAGTTCTACCCGATTGGGGCCCACCGTAATGGCGTCATCTAAACTTGATTACATCTCCAAAGACCCTGTCTTCACATAAGGTCACATTCACAGGTATTGGAAGTTAGGACTTTAATATGTCTTTGGCGGGGGGACATAATTCAACCCATAATAGATTGGAAGACCAATTAATTAATCATTAATATAACTTATGGATAAAATGACTTCCTCCAATTATGATAAAAACATACAAAGATCTAATCAGTGTGCTTCCTTAAATATTATATATGTATAATATATATAGATGTGTGCTTATATATGTGTATATATAGACACATGTATTAATTATTTTATATTGTACACAAACCCCAAAGGCTAATTATTCCAAATATGAAATATTGTGTGATTTGTCTTAAGCACTTCAAAGACTTCTGTACTTTTCAGATGTAAATTTTTTGGATGACAGAAATGGTTGCTTTGCCAACTTTCAGAATACTAAATTATGATAATCCATCATCCACCATTTAAATTCTGTGCTTCTATCATTTAAAAATATAACAACTCTGAGGCTTATAGTAATTTTAGTTGTAAAGACAGCAGTTTAATGTCTTATTTCATTCAGATTTGGTGATATTGGGGTCAGGATGTGGCTCTAGCCACCACCTAAAAAGTCCATGTTTGCCTTATCTTTTGAGCTTAGAGCTGCTAAGGCAATCCCTCCAAGAAGCCAAGAGGGAGACATCTTCCAATTTGACATGAGCACGAATCTATCCTGTAGACTAACTTTGCTGAGACAGACATTTTGGGTGCATATCTGAGACAAAGGGGATGATAGGGGATAAAGAAGTGACTAGGGGCACTTCTTCAAATGCCATCTATTTGGGTTCTTTTACTTAGAGTTTCAGAGTAACTTAACCAAATTCCAGCCTCATCTCCTCTGAACTTTTCCTAAATATTTGTGACTGAGATACTCTTTCAGCTTTGGGAGTGGAAAAATGGTTGAGAGAAGGAAGGGCAGGTTGGAGGACAGGCTTCAGGTCACTGCATTGCTTCAAGGCAGTACGTCCCTTGCATACCCACGTTAAACGTCTAACTGGAGCCCCCTAGCGTTAGCCGGCTGTCTTGGATGTGCATGTGTGTGCCGGCACACCACCATATGGCAAAAGTCAGAGCTGCTGAAATCGTATAGAACTCAAAGGAAGGTCAATTAGCGAATTAACGAACTGAATTTTATACAAGATACTAACCATGCCTTTAATTTCCAAATAGAGATGTTTTCAGAAACTTCTGCCTTGACGACGCTGTTGGGACCTGCAAGTGTGTTTGCCAAGCACGGGTCCCCATTATGAAATATTAATATCCTGAAAAATCAGACATGCTTATAAAAATGTACTTGTGCTCTCATTTTCAAGAGTGTGTGGGGAATAAATACAAAAATCCTTAGCTAAACAAGGAGAAATTGTGACTAAGCACAAGTAGATTGCATTATTGTCTGTGCATGTTCTAGTCACGCAAAACACCCATTCCTCCACTCTTTCTTCTCCAAACTGTAAGGCCGTACAGGGCAGCAAGTTGCATTTTACCTCCACGTTGTGTTAAGTATCCTGAAAGTCCAATGCCCAGTGACCACGCAGGGGTGATGCAAAGCGCTTCCGAAAAAACTCTCTCGTTCTACTGAAGCTCTCCCTCTAATTACATTAGTTGTTATGTCAACATTTGTATAAGCCTATGGCCAATTATATTTTTATTTCTTCTTTGCCTAGGTACACTAATATGTGAAAGGCATTTAAGATCTCCAAGAGAAAGGCATAAGAGTACATGAAAGGTTTGGGCCACTTTTTATATTAATACCTCTGTTATTGTTACTATTATTGTCTTATTTCCATGGTTACCGGAGGATTAAATTTTAAAGTTCATAAAGTGCATAATAAGCACCCTGGAATAGGAGTACCATAAAATGATAATTATTTCCTTCCCTGTGCATTGTTACTGAGATTGTCATGAGTCAGAAACTGTACACTCTGAACTTTTTTCTCTAGCTATCTTACTGAAAGAGCTTCCGGATTTTTTCCCCCAGATTGGAAACAAACAAAGAAACCCAAATAACTATTAAAGATCACTGAGAGGGAAATTTCAAAAGGCATTTTTTTAGAATAATTAACTTCACATTGAATGATAAATAAGATTCAAATTAAAATCTCCGTTTGCACTAATTATCTGGATGTTTTTGCTAATTGGCCTTTGGCCATTTTTTTCTTGTCCTGGCTAGTCAAGGACTGCACTCTCATTTTCAAGAAGAAATAAAAGTAAGAGGAGAAAGTAAAGGACTATTATGAAGGACTCGTTCCATACGGCGTACCACGCCTGCCTCTTTCAGGTGTGCTGGGCCCAAGATCACCTTGTGAGGCAGAGGTTTTGAGTACAACTGCAGGGTAAGAAAACATTTCAAATTAAGTGTCTGACCTTTTAATGGCAGAGGACTATTGAAATAGGCAGGGTTTTAACACAACATTTGAGCCGCCTGATTCCTAAGGCTAAGTGCCTTTCCATATACCATGTTAATTACCAAAAGGTGTGAGATTGACATGTGGAAGTTATATCCTTATATAAGTGCAAAAACAAAGCAAGGCAGAGACTAGAACGTTCTCTGGCCCTGGCCAAGAGACAGGAAATACAGTGGCGGATCTATTCTGGCCCCGTAATTTAAAATAATGATGCACATTTACATTTGCTTTTTGTCTCCTATTCACTAAGTCCTGCCCCAATTCCCTGGCTAAGGGGTGTGCAGAAATGGCTCTTTGTGATAAATGATTGTCTGTGTGTGAATAGATGCAAGGACACATCTAGATAATGGAGTGTTTACTGCTTTGCAATTAGCACAATGGGCTGTCTTTATGGAGTGTAATATTCAAATTTATGCACCAGTGCTCTTTCAAAGAGAGAATTTGCTTCCTATTTTCACTTAAAACTATCTTTTATTTTAATTAACGGGAATGCAGTTTAATCATCCATCTTTTCAGCTAAGGGAGTTTTACAGGCTTATAATACTGTCAGAGTCTAGGGTATATAAGTGAGAAATAGAAAAGACAACTTTAGGGAAGAAATGCATCTCCCTCCCTCCTTCCCACCCCACCCTTATTTCCTCCCTTCCTCATTTCCATTCTTCTTCCTTCTTTTCTCCCTCTTCTCTCCCTCCCTCCCTCCCACTTATTCTTCCCTCCTGTCTCCCTCCCTCTCTCTCTTCCTTCCCCCTCCTTCTCTCCCTTCCTTTCTCCCTGCCTTCTTGCCTCTCCTATGAAGAAACTGTCCTACAAGCTAGGAAGTTCTATTGATGGTGTATAATTTCATGAGCTGGATTCCATCTCAGAACATTGTTTGTATTCAGACCCATCTGAAGCTTCATTCCAATGTCATTACCCAAGATCTCCCAGTAACGTGTGCAGCAGTTTTTACAATGGTTGGAGAAAGGATTTGTGCATGCATCTGTGGATTAAAATCAGTGGTATGCTGGTGTAACAACCCGTTATTCATCAGGAGGTACAGCGACACAAAGAGTTAATGGGGGTAAACCTTGATTTCTAGTGTTTGCCAACTTCTTTAGGGCCATATTAGATGTTGTAAAGAATATAGCAGTGATAGGAACTCAAGTGGCTTAACTGATGCTTACTTATGACTTGAAACTTTATACTATTCAAATAGCTACTGATAGTGTTGTTTCTTCCAAGAAGTAATTTTCTTCTATCCTAAAGAGATAAGAAACATTCATAATATAAATTAGGAGACTTTTAAAATTCTGTTGCTGACCTTATCATTAATGCTTCACGTGAAACCAGATTTTTTAAAAGACTCAGGGATTCTACGTTTATTACATCACTTCCTGTTGGTTTGACAATGAGATGTTTCTTTTGCTAATATGTTTTTCTGATTAAGAAATTGAGGCAGGCCTTGTCTGGTGTGGCTCAGGTGGTTGGACCATCATTTTATAAACTGAAAGGTCACGGGTTTGCTTCCTGGTCAAGACATATGTCTAGGTTGCTGTCTAGTCCCCAGTCAGGGCACGTATAGGAGGCAACCAATCAATTTTTCTTTATCGCATTGATGTTTCTCTCCCTGTCTCTAAAGTCAATAAGCATGTCCTCAGGTCAGGATAAAAGAAATATTTAAAACAAGAAAGAAATTGAGGCAGCAGGCTATTAAAAGTGTTTCTCAAGGTGATACAATGATAAACTAGAAATTTTCAAATTAAATAGTGGTAATTTCTGTGTTCTATCCACTCAGTGTTCAAAAATGGGCTAAAACATGGGTTTTAAATTTTTATGGGTCCAAGAAAACAATTAATCAAGTGATTATTTTACAGACAGACACACACGTATTTGAAAAAAACATGTATTAGCTGATGAAGGTAGCTTTGCCAATTTAAAATTTGCCAAACAAGAGGAAAGAATCTCATACTCTGCCAAGGAGCCGTGTCCTGCTATAGGTGGCTGGTTCGCGTCTTGCATCTTGTTACTTGGCCCTTGGTCTCTAGAAGAGACGAGTCTATTTTCTGCCTTGTCTGCTGTCAGTATTTCAATCTCTACATGGTGACTACACATAGAAGGCATTCAAAAAATCATTTTAAAAATAAATAAGTGAACTAATTTAAAAGATCCGATAGGAAAATCAGGTCTGTGCATTATTTCTAAACATTGTTTAATTTTAAGTATAATTGCTTATTAAGTAGGATGCTTAGAAACTGTATTTACCTGAAAGTGGTTTAAAAGCTTTCAATAGGCAAACAAATATAAGTTGAAGTAGTTCCTCTTCAAAATAAAAGCCTCCAGATGTCTGAATACCTTCTATGTACATGACCCAGTCAGACTGTGACAAAAGATAATAAAAGGCTTCTGATGTTTTAATTACCTATATTGTTCTCCAGGGAACACCCACCCCTGCCAATTCTTACACATGCTGTTTGTCCATGTATTAATTTATTTATGCATTTAAGAAATATTTTTATTATTCCAAGAATTGTTTAAATAGTGGCGTTACCACAGTGAGCCGGATGTACAGGAGACCTTTGTTGTCAAGAAGCTTACATTTATGTGAGATTAAATTCATATATAGAAGAAATGTCAGTATTGATAAGTATTATACAGACAAATAAAATAGGATGATGTGGCCTGAGGATGACTAGATGACAATTTTAGATTGGATATTCAACAATGAAATGAATTCAAAGTCAGATCTGAATGATAGGATCTACCCATGCAAAAGTGGGGAGAGAGACAGAATATCAGAGACAGCAAACACCTAATGTGATGACCTTAGGGTTGGCATGACTTTCTTTTTGTGTCTTGAATAGCAGGTTGGAGGATAAAGAATAAGGAAAAGACTGGTATAAAATGAGGTTGGAGAAGGACAGGGCCAGACAATGGGGCTTTATAGCTTGACTAAGTAGTTTGCGCTAAATTCTAAATGCAACAGAATGCATCAAAGGGCATGATGTCGGGGAGTAATGTGACTTGATTTAAATTTTTAAAATATCATATAACTGCTATGTAGAAAATGGACTAATGTGACAGGAATAGAGGTGAGTTCGGAGATTAGTTAGAAGGTCATTACAGTTGTCCTGGTGTCAGGTGGGGGTGACTTGGTGTAGAGTGGTGGTAGAGACAGATGCAAAGAAGGTTCTGGATATATTCCAAAGGCAGAGGAGACAGCATCTGCTGAGGAACTGCTTATGGTATTGGAGCAAAGGAAAGACAAAATTAAATGATAACTCCCGAATTTTCAGCCTGAGTAACGGGGTAGATGGTGTTGGCAAGTACTAAGATAGATGGGCAAGACTGAGAGAAGAGTAGAAGTGGAAGGCAAAATTTTTAGTCCTATTTTGTCCATGTTCACATTTTGAGATGTTTATTAAATAGCTAAGTGGAAAAGTCAAATGGACAGTAATACGAGTCTTTAGCTCATGGGAGAAATTGGGAATGGAGATGAAATTTTGAGAAGCTATAACATATAGACAGTATTTAAAGATAATAGTCTGCGTGAGACCACGTAGAGAGTGTCTTCGTCAGCTCGGGCCGCCATCACAAAACACCAGAGACTGGGTGGCTTACATAACAGGAATTTAACCGTCAGTCTTGGAAACTGAAAGTCCAAGATTAAGACACCAGCAGTGTCAGTTTGTCTGTGGGAACTCTCTCCTTGGGATTGGAAGGCCATGTGAGGACACAAGAGTGCTGTGACCTCACATGGCTTTGCCTTGATGAGTGCAGGTAGAGAAAGGAAGATGTGGCACGCTCTCTGGTGCTTTTTCTTATAAGGGCACTAATCCCATCATGACCACACCCATGAACTCCTCTGAACTTAGTTATTTCCCGAAGGCCCCACCTCCGAACACCGTCCCCGTGGGGGTTTGGGCTTCAACATATGAATTTTGAGGGGAGAGAGTTCATAACAGATGGGAGAGAGAAGGGAGCCCAGGAGCCCCCCAACATTTACAGATGAGCAGGGGAAGACAAGCCAGCAACAGAAACTGAAAAGGAGCAGAAGCGAACAGGAGGAGGACCAAGAGGCATAGGGGATGCCATTGGCAGTGATTGTGAGGGTGATCGGAGAGAGAGGGTTGAAGTAGCCATTTAGGAGAGTGAGAAACCAAACACAACGGAGAAAGCAGGGAGGTAGGGAGATAATTCTCTCTGCGCCTTTTGCATTTTTGCTCATTTTATCATCAGTGTTGCTGACTTCTTTCAGGACTTTTTTTTCCCCAAAGGCCGTGTACTGAATGGCCTGGGGAAATAGAGATAGTGTCTCTCTCCAAAGCTAAGGGCAGATCTATGAGCTATTCAGTGTACAATAGCAGGAATGTTACCCTCTGGGGCAAAGGCCAGACAAGCATATATAACTGCCCAATATAGAATACTCAGGTTCCATAAATTCCTGTAACGCAACCTACCTGCGTGTGCAGATGTCACCTGGGCCTGTTCACATTGCCCCGAGAGAGCTGGAATTCAGGGAACCAGCATAAACACCAAAACTCTGACTATCGCTGTGGTTACAAAGTCCTTGGTCTCTGACACCAACGGCTCACGTCTCCTGGCAGCATCCCTGAAACAGTGACACGTTAACTGCAAGTTGGGGAGGGTAATCTCTCATATTGATCACGGTTCTTGGCAGGTGGTAGACAGTTTTGATTGCCCACTTGAGACCTGTGGTTACGGAGGAGTATTTTTCTCCAGCAATGTTCAGTGGCTCTGAGGCAGGTACAGGTAGGCGTGTGTATGCCTTGGGGATTTAATATGAGTGGCTTACTGCAGAATCACATAGCTCCCTTTGGAGACTGAGACCCCTCACTACTGGGTTGTGAAGACCCAGTGTTGGGACACGCCCAGGTAAAATGCCGATAGTGTGCCAGGATATTCAGACATTTCCAAGAGGCACTACAATGGTAAATTCTTAGTTACTTGAACATAATCAAATTGTGTATTTTTATGCTTAGATGACATAATTCATATTAAAGAATTGATCCCCATGTGATACCCTAGTATTAATAGTATTTAACAAAACCATTGACCATGAACTACACTTAATTAATAACAATAATTAATACAGCAGGCATTTTCAGGGTACATAAGGAGGTAATTACATATTACAGAGGCATGTAATTTATCTCTGGTTTATTAGGATGAAATCAATACACATTTTTTATATTATTTCTATCCTGAATTTTTAATTCAATTGAGGGAAGTTCCCCTACTATTTGGTTGCCAATTTTTCTCTTTATAATATAAGGGTATTATCCCTATAGAGCAGTTAAGTAGCTATTTGTCTGTAAAGCAGTTTAGTGGAAATGATGCTGTCTTTGCGTGTATTTCCACTCCCATGCACATTTAAGGTACTGAGGGATTCCAAGTCCTTGACAGGGTTTCATCTCCAGACAGTTGAACAAAGGGATAGCTGTGCAGATCCAGTCTCTGGTCATAGGTGTCACTTCCTCTCCCACACCTCCTCTTTCCATGACCGCCTGGATGTGCACCAGCATCCTCATCTCTCAGGTTCTGCTTCGCTGTCTCCATTTGGGTACCAGAAACACGGCTTTCCCTGCCTCCCGAGAGACTATTTGCTGCTGCAGTCCAGTAAGTAATTATACTAGTCTGAAACCTCTCGGTCATTCCTAAATGTATCTTCTATACATAGTTATTTTGCCAGAAGCAGCTTTGTATTAAGATTCACGTTTTCTTAGGTTTGCTGGACATCTAAAATGGACCCTGCTGTTGCTGAGATCCTTTGGTGCTGAAGGATCTAGAAGTAGACAGTAGAGGCAGAACAATGCCCAGTGTCCTTGTTGAAGAGCGAGGAGGGGCAGAAACCCCCTTGAAAGCCCTCGTTCCTCCCACGCCTTGCTTCTGTCCTCTTCAGCTATTCAACAACTGCGCTCAGGGCAGCTACACGCATCAGTGAGGACCACAGTGAGTGATTTAAACTTGGGGGCGATGCACCAATGGGACAAGTAGAATTTACAGTTGTTGCCCAGAGTGCAGAATGGTCTGCACACCCTGTGGGGGGTCCTCATTTAAGCCCAACGCCCAAGAAGGGCAAACCACTAAAGCTCAGCATGGGAGGCCCTTAAGGCCCGGAATACAAACAAAGCACTTTCCGTACCAGATGCATTTTCCTCACAAGATGCAAGTTTCAGGATTTCATGCCAATGACATGGTGCCAATCGGAGCACAGCTTTCTCTCTTCTTGGGGCCTGAAACGGTAACCATGGCTCCTTGGTATGCACAGTTCCACTGGCTCAGAAGGCATGCAGGCTCCGCGCAAGGGCAGGCTCGGGGGCGCAACTGGTGGGAGGCCCCCAACAGTTTCTAATTCAAGATGGTTGAAGCCAATTTTGCTTTTATTTCCTCCCTTCACACTCAGCAAGGTGCTTTTTTAAAAGTGAAAGAAAAAAAAAAAGAGACTATTTTGCCTTTAGCAAAGCATAAAAGAGTCCTTAATATTTTGATCTTAAACGACCGTTCTGACCACACCTTCCCGTACTCTCTCTACTCACTCAGTCTCCAGGCACACCCAAAGCACTGGGTTTTCTCGAACACGGATAACCCTCTCTCATAATTCTGTGTCTTATTATAAAATGTTTCCTCTGGTATGTTCATTTCTACCTGATGAAACTGTATTCATCATTCAGGTTCAAGTGTACACATTTCTGAGGAATGTCCCATTGACCCCCACCTCCTCCTCCCCACGTCCCAGGGTTTCAGCTCTCCGAATGAAGGCTGGGGGGCGGAACCTGCCTAGTGACCAGGGAGATGCCAGAGAATGGAACGGGAGAGAGCGCCCCCTAGCGATATCTTCTTCTTGCACAGTCATGATACAAAGATGGAAAGGAACCCGTGTTCTACTTGACAAATCATAAATTATCCTGAAATAAAATGAGATACTATGAGCCTTTGGACCCTGTCAAAGTAATAAATGGTGGAAAGAAATATCATTGTTACATATATACAGATTATAGAAATATATGAGACATGCTTTTTACAAAATGTGGAGACCAGTTATAGTAAGCCTATGTGTGTGTGCATGTGTGTGTGTGTGTGTGTGTGTGTGCGCGCGCGCGTATATATATTTCAGGGGAGTTTTTGCAAGCATATGAATGTATACACTTAGGTTTGAAAAGGTAAGATTTGCAAACTGCAAGATGAAAGATGAGAACGCATATGTATGCCATGTGGATAGTGCACGATATATGCTTGGTGACAAGAATCATTTAGCTTACTTCTGGGGAGACTAAGTATCTCTAAGAGTGGCTCCTAATTTGCCCTATCAGAGGTCACCACTTAAAGTTTGTAGCCAGAGTGCGTTGCATCGAGGGCTCCGGGATTCTGTAGCTGTCAATTTCATGGCCAGGAATGCAGTGGGATGGTGACATTTCCTTCCGTGCATGGCACACTGGCTCAGCTAGGGACCCAGGGATATGGCTATTTCTGCCAGGGAATATTCCTCTGCTCTAGAAAGGAGTGGCGAGAACACTACAATTCTAAAATTAGCCTCAGCAACAGTGAAGGGCAGGGCAATCCTTCATGTAGATGGATTTCTGTCATCCATACTGAAACATCTATTTAATGTCTGCGGCGTTGTCAGACAGGGGTGTAGGATCATTTGTTTTTCTTCACGCAGAGACTCAACTGATACCTAAGACCTATGATCATCTGAATTTTTCCTGCCTATCCAACTTTATTTTTTAGAGTATAAATCCTGTCTTTCAGGCAAGCAGTCCAAATTTCTTTTCATTACTCACATCTTTCCCATCTCCTGAAAATTCTCCCTCCTCCTTTTTCTTTTTTTGCTAATCAAGTACTTCGAAGCACCACTGAAAAGTGCCATCTGCACTGTCCCCTTCTGAGCATTTCAGCTCTACTTCTCCTTTCTCTGAACTTATAATCATATCGACACATTTGAGCCCTTGATTTTACAATCTCTCTCTCCCTTCCTCTGCCTCCTTTCCTCCTTCTGTCAGTCATTTTACTCCAGTATTTGGCACTTCTGAGTACATCTTCTTAATACCCTAAACTCTTTCAAAACAGGAAAATGTATTTTGCTTCTCATGTAATTTTTAAGAAACTTTACATGGGGATTAAAAATCTGTAGTGGTGGATCGGTTGGTAATTAGGTAATACCCTACTTGAGAAGGTCAGTAGACGGTTCTAGGACTGGGCAAGGAATGTGGTACCGGGGCACGTTGCCCAGGGAGATAAAGTATTCGTGGTGTATGCTGCAGGGATTCACGCTCAATACAGACTTTCCTCTAACACTTTAGCATTGTTCGCATCAACCATAGAAACGTTAACAGTAAGTCAGTCAATATTACTCGTTAAGAACTGCTAATACCTTCAGTAGACATAAGCCATGTTTCTCTTATTTCTTGTATTTCTGAAGTCAAATTTCAGCCAGGTAAGCCTTTTACTGTAGCCTTTTTTGATGGAATCATGTATCTAGCCTACAGATGTGATATTTGTCAAAAATGAGATAGATGCTTGAGATAGACTAACTATATATGTGTATACATTTACCACCATACATCTACATATCCAACTATTCATGACTTTTCCACTAATCACTGAACAACATTTGAAAAGTTGACAGCTGTGTCTTCTAGATGAAGATCAGCATAGACATTTTTGTTTGTTCCATGGAGGTTTATGCCAAAAGCTTGCCCAGCTCAAGCTGAGGTGCACAACAAAAAATAAGAAACTATTATAACTGCAGCTAATACCACTAGAGGCATTTCCAGTTTGAAAACAAAGGGTGTCTTATGGTTTGCATGCCTCATATTCCCAGCGCTGAAAACCCTCTGTTCAGGGAAGTTCCCACTGCTGCAGTTCTGCGGGTAATGTTCAGCTCTGCGGGGGGGCTTCGGACTCTGTTGCCATCCCTGAAAGTGGCTGTCCTCTTTCATCAGTTTCCTGGGCAGGGGATCAAACCAGCTATTAGGAGTTTATTTGCACTGCATGAAAACAAAATTTAATGCAGAAACTTATAGCTTCTCCATGCCGAAAGCTCCAGGA
The DNA here is from genome assembly GCA_028533065.1 of Trachops cirrhosus. Taxonomy (NCBI): domain Eukaryota; kingdom Metazoa; phylum Chordata; class Mammalia; order Chiroptera; family Phyllostomidae; genus Trachops; species Trachops cirrhosus. The sequence continues at coordinate 68,872,620 of CM052548.1, read as the reverse complement.
GCCTCATCCTGCCTGACCTCAGGCATTTTTTTGAACTGAGATGGGGGTGGATATCTGGAATGTCTATTTGACTAGATCTTCTTATTATGTTGAAAGTTCCAATGACCACTTCCTGGGGATGGTGAAGGGGACTTGAATGTATACGTATCGTCCCGCTTTTTCATTATTTGCAATCATGGGATAGAGGGTTAGTTGTCTCTCCCTGTGGTGCGAGAGCTGATAGCATTGCTGTGTTAATTCTTAGATTTCCCAGGCTCTGTAATCTCCCTATAGAGCCCATTCAGAGCACTAGGTTTCAAAAATCAATAGCAGGCCCAATCATTCCTGCTCTCAGGGGTCATTGACCTTCAGAGACCACAAATAGGCCAAGTCTACAGGCATCAGATTTCTAAACACATATTTAGTGGGAGGAATTTCTCTTTCCTCACTGACGAAGGCTAGCTACTGGTCTGGAGAAAAATCTTCTAGAAAATCGGAAGAGGCCTGGGGATTAAGTACTATTGAGAACCACTTAGCATGTATTTTCCCTACCCACAGTATTATATTAGCACAGAGCAAAAGAAAACTGTGTTCTTTTGTTTTCTGGGTTCTTTATTGTACTTATTAATTATTCATTAGACCAATAAGATATTATGAGAATTTGGCCTCCAAGGGAAAAAAAAAGCATTTGTAAAATAGGGCTAATACATGTACAAATACAGAATTATATTAGAGATGTGTTAGGGTGCGGATCAGGTTTCTAAATGTATTTCTGTCTGTCTTAGACTTAACACAAAGTTATATCTATATCTGTATCTGTATCTATATATCTATATCTATATCTATATCTATATATCTATCTATATCTATATCTATCTATCTATCTTAAGAAGAAGAAACTGACTATGGTAAACATGAAGCAAACCAAAGGCATGTTACTTTGTCGTATTTGTCATATTGTTCAGGCCCCAGACAGGGGCACCTTACTATCATGTATGATGTGTGGCCTTCTGGACGTCACTCAGTACCTAGAGCCCGGTAGTCTGCCAGCCTCTAACTTGTAGCCTCTGCCGGCTTTGGGACAATGGAAGCCATGTGACATGTCTGCTACTGCCACTGGTTGGCAGCTCACAGAGCAGGTGGCCCGTGTCTAGCGTCCCAGCTACTATGGGTGGCTTTCTATGGGAGGAAATATTGAGTATTTCTTTGCTCTCAAAGGGAGATGCTTCTCTGCTAAAGTCCCTGGCATTTTTGTGTTAATAATACACAGAATATGAATAAATAGAAATCAGTCAGGACTAAACATCACTCTGTCCTGGATTACTCTGTATTTCAATAGCTTGCACTAACAGCTAGAGCAATGAAAGTGTACAAGAACTGCCCATTCCTCCCCAGATTATAAACTCCCTGGAGGCAGGGCCGTATTTGCCTGGTTAACTGTTGTTCCTCAGTGTTTCCACTGTGCCTACCCTACGTCAGGCTCTCAGTACCTCTTTGAGTCGAAGTGAATTACAGTGGCAGGAAAGGTGTTCTACGTCAAATGCTGGACAAGCATTCTCGGGGGACTTCCTGGGTCAACACAGGAACGGGTAACGAAATGTGAGGAGCACTTAGGGTGATCACTGGACCCTGCCCTCTATGTGAAGCTTAGACTCCACAGCATTCCATCCACTGCTGCAGTTCCTTCTCACTCCCCAAGTCGACAGACAGCACCCATTGAAAGCACACACACACACACACACACACACACGAATACACGTACATGTAGATGATTGAACTTCTGCTGGTTTTAGACTCTTTGGGAGCAATGGCAGTTTGTTGAAAATCACTGCACTGGTTCATTATCAGTGTAGACATGATCACATTATATCACATCTCTCTGTAAAAGGCTCCTTTATTTAGTCTGCAAGCCTCCTTCAGTCTGCCTGTCATTTCTGTGCATTTCTGTTGAGTGTCCATTCTCCCTCCCAGGAGGCCATCATCTGCTCTACGAGGCGCTGAAGTGAGGCAAAAAACCTGGAATGATGTGGCCAGTCGTAGCCTGCTAGGAAAGGACCACTGGAACAAGCCAATCAGCAGTGGTGACGGCTGGTCGCTATCACACAGAGGCATCCAGTGGCTGAGAGAGGCACAGAGGCAGGGCTGCAAGGGAACCAGGATCTGCTAGAAGCTTCTTCAGTGATAAAGCCCAGGAATGACCATGTAGGAAAAAAAGAAGAAAGATAGAAAATGGTTGGGCCTAGAGTTGCCTTTTTTAGTCACAGGTGTTGATCGCCACTGGTGAAATAACTGAGTAAAGAAATGCTGTATACAGTGTGTGTGTGTGTGTGTGTGTGTGTGTGTGTGTGTATGAGATAGAGAGAGAGAGAAGGAAGGGGGGGAAAGAGAGAGAGAGAGAGAGAGGGAGAGAGAGAGAGAAAGAGAGAGAGACACCTGTGTGGCAGCTGTAACCCAGGGCTGAAATTGTTGTTTCACCATTCTGCCAAGGCAGAGGTTTTCCTAGATTCCCGCCCGTGCATAACCGTTTTACTCTAAATGACGCTGCATGTCTTGTCTGACCATTTTTTTTTTACCTATAACTGGGCACGGAGCTGCTGTGGGATAGAATAGGAATTATTTTTATTTACTCTGAAGGCTTGCACCGTTCTTAGAATGTCACTGTTCTTTCATTTATTTACTTTTGGTCTGTTGTTGTTTTTTTTCCCCAATTTGACTTTTTAGTTTGATGTGGGATTTCCTTTACTTCCCTCCCTCCCCAACTAATAATGCACAGAAGAAATGGGTTCTGGGTGAGAGCAGGGACCTGCCTGCTTCAGTACCGCAGTGCCAACACACTGACTGGTCACTGCCCATTCACAGCAGAGATGACTCCTCTGGAAGCCCAGGGACCTATAGGAAGTCCATGGGTACAACGTCTACGAAATTACATGCAACACAATTTGCAGGTATCTTTTTAGAATTAGTTTTCCATGAGACGTTGTTAGAATTTTCATTAGATTCTCAAAGGGCAACATGACTCCAAAAAAGGCCACTCCATTCAAAACAGAGAGCGGGTATCACCAATAGCCAGCCTATGGATTTCTTTCCTTTTGGCTTGTTGGTTTGGAATAGTATCCAGCATAGAAAAGTCATGAGATTTCCCATAAAATACATGCAGTTGTCTGCTTGTCTGGAAACGTCAGATCTGGCAACAGGATGCAGATTTCTTCCTGAAATTGGGTGAGAACTGCCCCTCCAGATGGGGCACTGCGCTCCGCGTCCTGCACAGCCGACCCCTGCTTATGTTTCCTACAGAGCTGCTTCAGCTGCCTGCAGGTCTGTGTTTCTCCCCTGATCCCAGAGCACGTTTGGAGGGGAAAGTCTCGAGCTCCGGAACCACACCACATGGTCCAAATATTGGCTCTACCCTTTGCTACACTAAGAACTTGGGGGCGGGGCTTGTAAAATCTCTGTGCCTCCCATATTTCTCAAGGATACAATGGATATAATAAGGGTACTTTTTCTCAGAGGGTCATTAAAAGGAGTATAGGAATTAATACATGTTAAGATATTTAGATACTTGCATAGCTTTTTACTTTATCTAAAAATCTAGAGTATATTTGAATAGATTATGAACTGAACTCATATTTTTTCTCACAACTTTTAAATTGTGTGTAATAGAATGTAGGCTCTGGCCAACCAACCATTTTTCAAATGGCCACATTATCATTCCAGGATCATCTCTGTTTGTTTATACTTGTGTGTCCTGGATAATATCTTCTAAATATACAATGAATATTTATTGAATTGAATTAGTAAAGGTATAGCTGATTTTCAGTGAAGCTGAAATTGCCTAGCTGTGCACTGTCTTTTGGTATAGGGTTTATCAAATCTTTGGAAACAGAAAATGAATCAAGCCAAAGTATTTTAGGTCTCTTCCTATAATGCCCCCCTTCTTTGCATTTGCTCCATTAAAAGAATAGAAATTACATCTCTAGTAGAATATTCTTGAAGACACTTGAGTTCCCAGAGCAATAATGGCCATGGAACCTGGGTCATTCATTATACAATGAAATTAACCCTCCTTGGAGCTTACACTCTTGGGGGCTGAGAGTTCACCCAGAATATCCTATACCACATCTGATGCATCAGGGCAGACTAAAAATGCCAGTCCAGGGCAGGGGGTGGCGGTTCAAGGTGCCCACTAAAATAAGCACATTACACTTAAAATAGTTTCATGATTACAACTGAAAATAACGTAATGATCACAGCAGGTTCTTGGACCATCGCTGTATCCCTTTGCTCGTTTCCTTTCCTCAGTTCTAGTTTCTAAGTTGTTCACTAGGTTTTGATGCATGAGTGTGTGTGTTAGTTTTTGGAACAGAATTTGGAGTTTGAGTGAGTACTGTTCTTGTTTGCCTTTGTTTCCATTTTTCCGTCTTTCATCTTTCTCTTCCACTGGCACGTGAGTAGTAGCAGAGCCAGCCTGCCACTCACGTGTCTCTCTGGGGCTTCATGGGCTCATGTTCACATAGGCACTTGGCTTAGCCAGCCAGGTGGGAACATCTAACGGTTTGGACGTAACCAAATTTAATCAAAGCCTCAATCTTTCCTACTGCCCTGCTTTTCGTTATACCTAATGACTGGCCAGGAGAGAGGTAAAGGAGACTTTCCAGAAAAACTAGGAAAAAATCAAAGGCGAGCAAATTGTTTTCTTATTTTCTGAGATACTTGAACCAGAACCTACTGAGCATTTACTTCTAATTTTCTTTGCCCTAATAGGGGAATGCCTATTCTTAGGTGCTTAAAGTATTCTTTTATTTTTTTTTCAAAATAAAGAAGGCATTCATGTAAACAGACAAGAATTATATTTCCCATCAGTATGGATTAACACAATTCCAATTAATCTTGAATGTCAGTCTTTGTTCCCCAAGTCCAATGCTCAGTTCAAAACATAGGACTTTTCCTATGATGCTGCAGGGCTGCCATAAATGCTTGTGTGGGATGTGTAATGAATGGAGAAACCAGCCGAAGGCTGAAATCAGATATTACCCCATTCATTAAGCGTTGGTTCCATGCATGGGACTGTGTCCACCCTAGAGCGTGTGCCTTTTGCACCTCTCATAAAGAGAGGGTATACACATAATCAGGAATCACCTGATTTTAGAACATGAGTAGACACCAACATCATGGGTGTCTGCCTTCCATGCATGGTGTGAGGGTGCTCGTTATAATTAAAAACCTTGGAAATAAAGTGAATCAATGTGTTTTTTAATGCCCTGATTCCCCTAAATTTCAGCAAATTCCCTGCAGGCTTTGGAAAGTTGAAGCCTAACTTCTGGTCCTTAGGATTCTTTGAGAAGGTGTGTAAATCATTGATTCACCAACTACTTTTTTAGTAACTATCGCTTTTGTGAGGGTCAAAGCACAGTGGCCAAGCTTGAATGCAATCTCATGTTGGGTCAGCTGGAGCATAAGTAATTGGACTTTCTAATAAATTTTTGGGTAGAGTGTAAGCAGCTGGGAATTTTAGGTACATATCAAGAACATGTAAGAAGCAGGAAATGTATTTGCTCAGTGCCTCTGGGTCAAAGTGCAAAGTCAGAGCCGAATGCTGTTCATCGATGTTTGTGTGTTCCACTAGAACAAGGCACCTCTATCTGCTGGGAACTTTTTCTCATTGTTTTCTTTAGGTGCATGTCCCTGACATCCTCCCGAAAGACCTCGTGAAAAGTAGTAGTAAGAAAATGTTTATTAATTGGAACTGAAGCATAACTTCCCTTCCTTATACTGCATTTTCTATCTGCAGTAGAGACCTATATAGGTAAAAAAGATTTTCCCTGAAGAAAATTTTCACCAAAGATCTGAAACCATTAATTAGTCCGGAAATTAATCATTCCCGGAGCCTTGATTGTTTGGCGTCACTAGCACAGGGCTGGTGAAAGCCTCTTTAAGTCTCCTGATTTGGTAGAAACAATCTTTCTCCTTTTTTAAAGAAAGGTTTGTTGTTACTCTTCATACATTTGTTTTCTGAAAAAGGTGTCATTTGCCACTTCTCCCACCTGTTGGTTGGATCAAAGCTTTTAAGATGTGCAAAATAACTTAATTTCTCCAGAATGCTATTCAAGAAAAGAAAAGCACCATAAAAATGTGTGGCAAAAAATGGACCAGGGAATGGAAGATTGGGAGTTTATCGTGAGAATTTAATAAAAGAATGACAAGCCTAGCTAGATGTATGGCATATATAAATGCAGTAAACCTTAATTTCCTTCTCTCCCTCTGTGGTTCACCTCTCGAGGCCTCCTTTCCTTCTCTGGAGAGCATTTTCACGGTAGCACAGTGGGTGGGCCAGCCTGATTGGTTGGTCCCCAAAGGAAGGGACTCTGTGTTCTCATGAGCAACACAGCCGGGCCGGCTCCAGCCATGCTGTCTCCTCCAGAACAGCCCCTTGTGCTGCCTAAGGGCTTCTGCCTCTGGGCACATTATTTTCTTTGGCAAAAAATGTGTGTTTGTTTATATGGGGAAGGGGCCAAATTGGGGAGGAGGGCATCAGGAAAGAAGTAGAATTGGGGTACTGGTGACTTACATTTATTCCACATCTTTTGTGCAGAATTTGAATCTGATTCAAGGAAGTGACTAAATGGCATTAAACATTCTAGAGAGGTTGACAGGCTGTGTGCTATATTGTAAGATGTAGATTTTAGATGTAAGACGAATTCTCCTATCTCACCTTCATGTGGCCAACTCTTTCCACATCGAACCTATCATGTGCCGTCAGCTCCATTTCTCCAGGGCTCTAAATGTGACTGATTTGTTAAATCACTCCCCACTGCCAATGATTTTAATGTGCTTGTTATCAGAACAAGGAATGTTTTGCATTTTAAAAAGAAAATTTTAGATGTGTAATGTTTTAACCTCAGGGCATAAATGTCTTGATAGAGTTTTCAGTACAAAGACCCAGAAGGAGAGAGATTTTTGATTAGGAGGACTTTCAGACTTGTCCCTTAATTATTTCTTCTAAACCCTCAGGACTAGGGTAGAAGCCCTAAGATTTGCTATCTTTTTTTTTTAACTTTTTGACTTGTTGAGAGATAATGTTTCAAATTATAAATTAAGCAAAGCAAGCATTTGAAAAATGGAATTGCCAATGAAAAATGGAATTTTCTCTGTGTGACATCACAAAAATTATTTAACCTTTCTGAATCTTTGTCACTTATTCTATTTTTAAATGGGCATATGGAAAGGAAAATTTTAAAAGATGTTTGGCACCCAGGGTTGGCAAAGGCAGGCTGATAGCGGGCACTCTCCTGTTCTTTCTGAGCTTTCACTGTTGTAGTTTTTATGGAGGACGACTTGACAGTGTGTATCAAAATGTGTGTCATGATAGCCTTTGTCCATGTGATTTCTCCTTGGAATTTAGCCTAAGAAGATCAGTGAATAAGTGTAAAACCAAATATTTATATAAAGATATTCACTGTAGCCTGGTTGAAAATTTAAAAAATTTGAAAACAAATTACATGTTTGTCAATATAGGAATAGTTAACTGAGCTACAAATAAAACCTATTCATAAAAACTGCAATATAGTCATTAAAAATGATAATTTACAGGTACATTGATTGGCAGGGACAATTATCACAGCATAGTAATGGGTACAAACTATCACTTACAGAATGGGAGTGCTCTCTCCTAAATAAATATCTCACTGTCACCAAACTAAAAGGGTCTGTTCACCTGCACACACCACAGCATAATCAAATGCAAACAGGAGAGTGTAGCCAAGAAAGTAGAGGTTTGTTAAATAAGGAAGCGGCACTCTGCTCAGAGTCACAGGTGAGCTCTGGCTCCCCGGTGGCTTCGAGAGGATGGTTCACACAGGGGACTGAGGGAGTCGGGGTGGTGGTCTCTGCTGATTGGTTGGTGCTCGAGTAGGGTGCAGTTGATCACAGCATCTGGTCTTTTGTCAGCCATGACATCACCCTGTCTGGTTTCACAAGGATGTAGTTGCCAGGGTCGTTCCAATCTTTTGGGCCTGAAGCTGAAATACAACTGAGGCTTAGATGTTATTTCCAGTTCGACTGAAACTCTGTCTCTATGGTCAACAGACCCAAGGCTTTGTTCCTAAGATTATTTGATGTTGACCAGAACCCCACTGTCCGAGGACTTGATGATTGAGGGAGTGGACGTGCAATGAAGAGAGAGGCAGATGAGTCAGGGTGCTGGACGAGGCCAGTTTAAGTCAAAAGGAAAGAAAGGAGAAAAGGTCAGATTTAAGAAATGAAGTTCCTGCACAGTTACACCACCATCCAATCCTGTTACACATGGCAAAAACCATAAATTATCTCTGCCTCATAATCTTTCTCATCTCCCATATCTAATCCATCATAAATACCAAACGTCTTTCAAATTGTCCACTTCTCTCCAACTCCAGCAGTACCTTCAGATTCAAGGTTGACAGTTAATTAATGCTTGTTCAGTGAACACTGAGTATGATCCCATTTGTAGCATTAACACATCTCCCTACACATGTGTAAAGAAGTGGGTGCTGGTGGGGGGTATTCACCAAACTGCTATCTGTGGTATACTGTTAGATGATGGTGGGATTCAACGTTATTTATATTTTTATTTGAATTTCTTTGCATTGTTTGAAAGAATTTAAAATAATAACCTACAATTTACTCTTCTCCAAAAAAAATCCCTATTATGAAATAGGGATAATAACCATTACCTCATGATTCTGTATATAAGCAGAATGTTCAAATAAACAAGTGCATATGAAAGTCTTTTGTAATATGGAAACAGTTATTATTTTGGTATTATGAGCCAAAATAATAGTAATATAATAATAAATAATCATAGCTGCTAAAATTTTTAAAAATATGTGTGCCTAGTCTTTTAAGTGCATTAATGCATTTAAACCTCACAAGTCTGATACTATTAATACTCCCATTTTGTAGATGAGCAGACTGAGGCAGAGCCAGATTAAATAATTTACTCTGGCAGACACAGCTAGGAGAGTGGAGCCAGGATTTGAACCTGACATTCCGGACCTAGAGTCTGACCACCAACCACTGTGTAATAAACAGAACATATTGAGAAAGTATAAGAAGTAGAACTTAGTTCTAAATGTCAGACTCTCCCCATTAAGAAGCCCCTAAAGGGAGTTTTATACAGATCAGTGTACCACCTCTGTCGATTTATAAAAGTTTTTAGGCAGTACTGAATGATTTGGGGAGTAGTAAGATCACATACACCACGTGACCATTGTTGGAAGCAGTAAAAGATATTATTTAAATAATCGAGGTGGATGCTATGGGAAAGGAAGGAGAAACTAACACAGGTGAGAAACATTTATCTGTTAGGTACTATGTAGATATTCCATTCCATTCTCACAACTCTCAGGAAATAAGTGTTATTATTTTCCATTGTTTTCAACTTATAATCATAGATAAGGAAACTCAAATGTGGATTTTTCAAGTAACATGCCCAGTCTTTGCAGCTATTAAGTCCTAGGGTTGGAAACCCACCAAGACTCTGAAAATCAAGGTCTGAACCACTTCTGTTACTCTGTGATTGTGCAGCTCTTACCCAGGAGCGATGAATTGTAGCAAAGTAATTAAGAGGAAAGGCTTTAAGAAGATAAGTATGGAATCCTGGTTCCAGAGTTTATTAGTTGTGTGGACTTGGATAAGTTAGCATCTTGAGTCTCAGTTTTCTTATTCTCAAAGTGGAAATAATAAACATTTTTCTGCTTCTCAATAGAATTTTAGCCAATCTCTCCTTTCAATTACTCTTGCCAAAGCATTGGATAAGCCTGTACAAGGGATTACCAAAATGAAGATAGGGATTATCCTTTAAGAACCCCAGACCGTATATTTCTCAATGCTGTGCCACTTATTTGACGCTTACTTTCCAAAGTGATAGTAAATGCAGACGGGTTCCTCTGCTTGAAATTTGTATTGCATCTCAGGTGGCCTCTTCCCTGTCTTTTACCTAAAGCATGCACGCTGTGGTGTCCAGTCTTTGCTCCTGGGGTCTCCCAGCCTGGAATGCCCTCCCTTGTCTCAGGAGCCGGAACGGCTTCCTGTGCAACATCCCTGATCGCTTCAGCCTGGAGAGGTGCCCCTAGGTTATCAATGCCCCTAACTCTGAATAGGCCATTGAATACAAACCCCTTCGGAGGTTCTATATTTTATTATGTGTTTATGTGCTTTTTTGAAAAATAGGTTATAGAGTCATGAGGCAAAAGCCTTCATGTTTATTATCCCCACAGAGAGTGGTATAGGAGATACTCAATGCATAGTTGTTAATTGATTTGATTTTAGGAAAAAAAGAGGAATAATAAGGTAAAATGACCGGCATGTAGCAGGACGTCATAAAATTATCTCAAGCCCTCCCCTCCCCCAAATTAAAAGTTTTCTTCCGTTGGTTACAGTAGCTTCAGAGAGGAAACTTACTTTCGGTAGATCTCAGTGCCCCAATTTGCCAAATGGAGTTTGATCATATATTTTGTCCACCGGGTTCGACTTAAAAAAAAAAAACAACCCTGATGAATTGTGGTCAGCTCTTTGGAAACATAAAATGAAAGGGAACTATTAAATAAAAGGATTGATCAATACAGAATTCAGCTTTGACATTATTTCATCTTCTAAAGTTGGTTTTCTTGGCAACACCAGCAAGATCTGGCATTTTAAAAATCATACTTATATATGTATTGGGCTTATTAAGATGCTTTATTACCATATCCATTTGCTTATAAGAAGGCATCTGTGTATGTCAATACAAGTCTCAAAAGACAATCCAATAAATGGAAATAATGCAAAGCCACAGAGGCTGCACACCGATTACAAATTGCATTTGTATTCACTTTGATGTCCTCATACAAGAGAAGAGAACAAAGGGTTGAAAGCCTTCTAGAGCGATCCAGTGGAGAAAACACGCTGTGATTTGCGAAGTTCCCCTGCTGAGTAAGTGTGGCCCAGGACAGAGAACCCTGGGCTGTGGCTCCACACATCTCAGCGCGCTTGAGCCTGAGGGGCCTGGACCTTCAGTTTCCGCTGCGTTCACGGAATAGAAGTGTGAATGAAGAAGCACCTCATTCGATCCACTCATTTACTGATGGGCACCTAAGTTGCTTCCAGCACTTAGCTATTGTAAATTGTGCTGCTATGAACATTGGGGTGCTTTTGGATTGGTGCTTCAGGGTTCTTAGGATATAGTCCCAGCAGTGGAACTGCTGGATCAAAGGGCAGGTCCATTTTTAGTTTTCTGAGGAGATTCCATACTGTTTTCCACAGTGGTCTTTAACAGGAACCTAAACCACAAAACAAAGAAACAAGTAAAATATAACAAAAGACACTGAAATAGAGGACAGGTTGTCAGGACCCAGAGGGGAGAGGGGAGGGAATTTCAGGGGAGAAGGGAAGGGTTTACAGGAACAAATATAGAGGACATATGGACAAAACTAGGGGGGTTGGAAATGGGAAGGATGGGAGGGTGGGCTGGAATGGGAATAAAAGATAGAAACTGTATTGAATAATCTAAAATTAAAAAAACAAAAAAAAGAAGCACCTCATTTGAAAATTTATTGCAAATTATCCTCTAATATGTTCCCAGTTGGTCACAAAACAAGACCAAAAAAACAGGCAATAAATTTTTAGTATATTTTTAAGATTCCAGTGTTTGTCAACCTAATGTCAACATTTGCATCGCCAGAGAAGATGGGTTTAGTTATGTTATTTTGGTCAACTTTTCACCTGTAAAGCAGAATAGTGGCCAGAAAGGAAAAAGAGAAAAAGATTTGGGTATTTCTTAAGAAGAGATGTAATAGCTGAAGAGTGTTTATATGAAATGGAATATATTATAATGAAAAGGTAAGACAGCTGGTTAAAAACAAAACAAAACAAAACAAAAAACTATACCTAACAGGTACTATACAAGGATCCAGATATCTAGAATAAAATGGCATGTTCAGAGCCCAGGGAGATTTCTAGAGATTAAAGATTGGGGAGCATTATTCCTATAAGTCTAGAGGCTACCTGGATGCAAATCCCGGGAAGTATCTGAGAGAAAGGCCAAGACAAAGCAAAAAGTACTCAACAGAAAAGCTAAGAATCAGGTTCTCATTTGGACAAAAGTAAAACTCATAGAAATAAATGAAAGAAAGTAACCCCCCAGACAAAAGAACTAGCAACACAGGATTCTGCAAGGCAGAAGAAAGTCTGAGTCAGGAAAGCAAGTCTGCGGGTGGAGGCGGGATAGTGTCCCGCATAGATCAGAGTGGTACTGAGGTCAGACCAGGAGAAGGCACCAGAGCCTGGTAAGTTAGATCATAGGAAGCATGACTTCAAGGGAAAATGTGAGTGGTGGAAGGAAAATCCACAAGGATCAGAAACCTGAGTATTGGTACTTGCTGGAGAAGTAGGCAAGAAATGAAACGGGGAGAGCCAGATGAAGCACCTGGAGTCGGGAATCTGGGCCGGAGCACCTGGCTGCAGCCAGTACGACCTGGAAGAACAGGCGCAGATTAACAGCCAAGCTTTTTCTTCAGGCCCCAAATGAATATCCCATCTGTGAGGCCCAGTGCCTTTGGGTGATGTTCATAGAGTTTCATTGTCGGAAGTGATTTCAGAGATGTCAGCAAAGACCTTCTCTAGGCCTCACGCCCTCTGCAGTATCTCCAGTGAGGAAAGCAGAAGCACTTACTTGGAGTAGGAAAGAGGGGAGAGAAACGGAGATTTCTAATCCAGTCTACAAATGTCTTATCAGTGAGCTAGTCTTTAAAAGAAAAGACTCCAGTTACTTGTAATTTAGCTATTTATTTTGTATCCAGAGAACTCCACAGTTGTATGTAAATAACTTTTTGTCCTGTAATAGTCATAATTTTTCATGTAGTGTTCAACTATCCCATCGGAAAGAAATATTGCTGAATAAGGAAAAAGGAAATGCCATTTTCTCAAAGTCGTGGTCTACATGGAGGTAGCACTTCACTTTGGGGGTTGGTGATGAAGAGTTACCATCTAGCGGCTCTTCTTTTTGAAGAGATGCTGACAGCTTTATCACACATTCGAAGTTATTTTTAAAGAAAACTTAATGGTTAAAATAAACATGTTTCAAAAAAACTCAGAACACTGGTTTTACTCATATGTAAATACTCCGTATGAAGGACATCTAATTCACACTCATAATGCAGGTAATGTAGGATATGATCAATGAATATGAGATAATTTCCCATAAGATTTCTTTAAATAGTAAGCTCTTTTGCAGCTTGTAGTCCACACATCAATTGATACAGAACCACTTTCAGTAATATAGTCAGTCTCCAATTTAGGAGAAGATACTACATTTCACAAGTTGGTTTTAAGGGAGTAGTTTGGAATCCAGAAGCATCTGTCCCGAAGAGTGAGTGCTGAACTGATCCAATCCTCAGGGCAGCCCACAAAAAAACAAAAACAAACAAAAACACAACAAAAAAGCAAACAGTTATTGCATATCCATTTTTAGATTTAAAAAACGTATAAAAGTTAGAACTTCCTGTCTAAATAAATTTACTTGCTGTGGCATATATACACAGGCACACAGAAATTGGCATGCAACTTGAATGGGTGCAGGAACCCATTCTAATGTGTCCACGTTAAGAAATCCAAAGTAAGAGAATAACAATAACTATATATAACAATAATTCTTTGGAAGAAGGCATACTGTATTTCAGGTGCTTAATAAGAGAGCGGATTCCCATCCCCTGTGTGGCTAAGAGTGAGAGCCAGAGGTTTCTTTTAATTCTGAAACATCAACAGAATGTACCGTGTGACTGGAGTGCTGTTTTTTCCCAAATGTTAGTCCCAACAAGAACCAGCCTGCTTTCTAATCAAATGCCCCAACTGGTTGCTTTTACATTAGGGTACCCCTTCATTGTCCACTGGGGGAGAACTTCTTTTATACTCTTCAGAATAAATGAATAAATCTGTTAGCACAGTAAGAAAGCAATGAGGTATGAAGAAGCAGTTCTGGCACTTTTTCTTTTCTCTTTTCTTAGCGTCTGTGGTGAAAGGGGGAAAGTACAGAAAATTGCTAGCACTGAATATACAAAGGTCTGAGGTAAGACTCAAGTGAGGCTGGGGATCTTGGGGATTTCTTCCAAGTGGGTCAGAGGTAAGATAGAAGAAATGTATGATGAGGCCTAGAAGGAAGTTGGGGCATGGGGTCAAGAGATGAGTGGGGATAGGAGACAGTGCAGGGAGTAGAGGAAGTAGGAACAACCAGAAGATGTAGGCATCTTTGAAGTTTTTCCCCTCTCCTCGTTGCTGACAGCCCTCCCCTTCCTGGTTTGCCACAGACTGACTCTTTGATAAAGAGAAAGAAGGCCAAATGCAGAAAGGAAGGAAAGAAAGAAAAGAGGTAGATAACTAGTTGTGCTATTGAGGAAGGAAATGAGGGAAAAGCAAGTTCCTGTCTCCATGGTCCACCAGCTGAATTTACTACTCATAATTCAAGGTATGCAAAGAAAGTATGTGTTAGGTATACATTAACCAGAAACTCTCTGAAAGCCTCTCATTAACAGCGAAATATCACATATCATTAGTTTTGCCGAGACTTCCAATGATAAGCTACAAAAGAACCTTCCTTCCTTGGATCTGAATTCCCAGACATTTCTGACACTCAGAGAGTCTTCAGATTGGAAAAACTTAGAATCCATGGGTATGCTGGGGAAGAAAGTATTATCCTTTGTGGGATGTCAAAAGAAATCTAAGTAAGTACAAGAACCGGGAGACCATTGGTGGTCTGCAAAGAAGGGTGGGAGTTACAAGGATCAAATAACCACCCTGCCTGCTGAGCTTCCTTCCAAGGTACCATGAGAGAAACTGTGTATTCCCATCCAGGTGGTAGGACCAAGTCCTACTGACAGTGTGTGCTTTTGGGCAAATAGCAAGCATATCTTTGGTGAAGTTTTGTTCACCTGGAACTCTCCTCTTGTTCTCTCTTGGCTGCTTTATCTTTCTGAGGAGGACAATGGAAGTCTGCATAATTGAGGCAGCTCAATCAGCAAACAGTGAAAGAATTAACACTTTCAAGTAGATCAGCTAGCTCTGAACCAAATGTCCAAGGCAATGCAATTTTGCAATCTCTCTCTTTCCCCCTCTCTCCCTCTCTCTCCTCTCCCTCTACCTCCTCTCTTCTCCTCTCCTCTCCTTCCCTCCTCTGTTTTCATTCTCTCCCCTCTCCCTGATCTCCCTTCCTTCTTCCTTTCTCTTCCTCTTGCCTGCTTCTCCCCCACGCCACTTCTCCCTGCAGTGATACATTACTAATACCTGATAGTATTCACATCTTCCTTCCTTCCTTCCTTCCTTCCTTCCTTCCTTCCTTCCTTCCTTCCTTCCTTCCTTCCTTCCTTCCTTCCTTCTCTCCCTCTTTCTTTCACTCCTTTCTTCTTTACTCTGCAAGGGTCTTCTTACCAGTTTCCACCCATTTTCCTATGTAAAGCAATTTTGAATCCTAGCCATCTGTTAATATAAGGCAGTGAAAAATGTTGAAGTCACATCAAATTCCACTTGCTCTGCCAGTTAAAAATACAGATGCTTCCTGTTTTATGCTTTCCTCTCACTTTCTCTGGAGTTTAAACATGAAAATATGTTCAATGATAAAAACCAGCACATATCCCCTTTCATCAGGAAACATATTCCAAACAATGAAAGGTAGGGTTATTTTCCCAGGTCCAGCTGGGGTATTTATATGTTGGGGGACTCATACATAGAAACATAATTTCATAGAACAAGAACATAATTATTCACAACTATCACATTTTATTGATGAAGAAATTGAGATAGAAGGGAATTGTCATAATTGTTCTCATATGTGCCGCCCATAGACTTGCCAAAGTTCACATCAGCTTACGTTTTCCCCCAACGTAGTTGGGCCTCAATTGCTCCACTACGCTTTTTTCTGTCCACTATTTGCAGAAAGGGCTCTTTTGGCTACTGGGAAAGGTCAAATCATTGAGCAATGGAGCATTACCTTGAAATTCGTTTTATGTGTTGGAGGGAAAAAGACACATTGCAGGACGTAGTCAAGACACCTGTGTTCTAGTAACAACTCTGTTACTAACTGCCTGTCAGACCTTGAAAAAATTTCTCGTCATGGTCCATGAAGGGGTTAGGTCAAATGCTCTCTAAATTTCCTTCCAGCTCTTTGAGTCTTGATAATTTTTTCCTTCATGTTTCTGCTGACTCAGAGTATATAACCTTATCCAAGGTATTAACTGCCATAAATCTCAATTTTTCCAAGTACAAAGGGAGGACGCATTCCCATATTTTCTTAGCATATAGACACTAAATTTCCCCTTGTTAAATGGATTATCTTTAAAAGTCCCATTAAGTCTTTTATATCTCTAGACATTTAGTAAGTTGCTGAAGCTAGAATACGACACTGGTCACACCACTGGGCAATGTCCCTGGCTCTGATTGCATTATAAAACACTGTGGTGACCCCAAGTTCTTAATCCTCTTTGATCCCATTATATCTTCTTATATAAGTTGTTATAAGTCTTATATTACTATAGCATGGCTTGTTGTATGTGACTGTGTTCTTCCCTCTGATTGGACCTGGTTCTACTCTAGTATTTCCTGTGTCAGTTACCAGCTTCTCACCCAGTTTACTAATGCAAGATAGAAACTGTCTCACTGTTTTTAAACTTCTTACTTTTATATCCAATGATTCACCAAGTTCTTATTGATTCTGTTTCCCTCATACCATTCAAATTCATCTATTTCTCTTTCTTCCATTATATCCCAGTCCAAACCCCATTACTCCTCACTTGAACTACTCTTGAACTCCACAGAGTAGTCAAAAGAACTATTTTATTTGATTTAGAAATTGTTTGTTTTATTGATTCTAGAGAGAGGTGAAGGGGGGGAGAAAGAGAGGGGGAGAAACATCGATTGGTTGCCTCTTGCATGTGCCCCAGCTGAGGACTGAACCCACGACCCAGGCATGTGCCCTGGCTCAGAATCAAACCCACAATCTTTTGGTTTGCAGGATGACATCCAACCAACTGAGCAACACCGGTGAGGGCTCAAAAGATCTATTTCAATTGCAAATCTGGCCATGTCACCCCACTGCCTAAAGCCCAAATCCATTTCCATTGCTCTTAAAATAGATTAGAGTCCTTATCAAGCCCTACCCAGCAGGTAGTTCCTGGCACTTGAATGTTCCCAGTCTCCTAGTACATTCTTCTAGCCTGTTGCCCTCCTTAACTTCTGCCCCTTGCCCTCCTATCTTTGGAGACATAGGCTTTTCTGCTCCCCGATGTTAGCATGCCCCAACTAGCAGTCACCTAGTTCATTCCTGCTTCTCTGGGTTCACATTAAGGATCGTGTCCTCAGACAAGACTTCTCTGACCTCCCTCGGTCAATCCCCTTTATTGTATGTCCCCACTGTGCTCTGTGACCTTGTTTGCATTATACTTGTCATAGTTGCCATTTTACATTTGCTCATGTAATGCCTTTCAAATTATTTTTGGATAGCTTCTCCCTCAATAGATTGTAAGTTCTATGATACCATGTTTATTTTTCTGTCACCATTGTAATCCCAGTGCCTAAAACAGTATTTGACATGTAGTAGGTACACAAGAAAATGAGTACATTAACGAATGAAAAGGAAGAATAGAAGCTCCTGAGTTCAGGGGCTATATTCTCATCTTCTGGCATAGAGCACTGGAACCAAGGAGGGCAAGTAATAAATTAATGTTAAAAATTAGCCAAAGGCACATGCCTGCGTTGCAGGCTGGGTCCCCAGTTGGGGGTGTGCGAGAGGCAACTGATGGCTCTCTCTCTTTCTCCCTCCTTTCCCCTCTCTCTAAAAATAAATAAATAAAAGCTTTTTAAACAGTTAGCCAATGAACACTGAAGTGCCCACTGCGCTAGGAAGTACAGGAAAAAAAATTAAAGTAGTAACATATGGAATTAATAATGTTTTTAAGAACAATATTGTTAAATGTAACTATCAATCAATAGAGCTTTCAAGAAAGCCCCAATATACTGCAAAAAGAAATATTTCAAATGTCAAATTATAACTTGGTTCCTTATATGTATAAAGAGAAATATTAAGGCAAACCATAAGTTTTGGCTATAAATTCAAATAAAAGAGAGAAATCCTTAAAAACTAGAGTCATGAGGATGTGCTCCTAAGGGGCTGCACTTGACCTATGCTTTGAAACGTAATTATCATTACAATGCGCAGGGTGGGGTGGGGTGGGCAGCGCTTGTGGCTTATTTCTTATGTAATCAGCTTATATTAGGATTACTCTCCATTTGTCCTTCCTCTTACACTAGCCACCTGGCTGCCCCCAGCTCTGTTCGGAGGCACTGGTGTCTATGGACCACATCACCAGAACTCCCTTGCCTTCTGTCTGCAAGTTGGGTTCCCCAGAGAGAGGCACCGGGCGGGAATTTGTATGGTGGGAAAAGGGAGTCGCAGCATTCATTTTCCGTATGAGCCCACCTGACCCGGCCATGGCTGGCCAGACCCGATTCCTTTTCTGCAGGCTACGGCTCCAATTGGATGCCACCTCCTCCTGCAGGGCAGTTTGGCGGGAGTCAGTCCTTCCTCACAGTGGTCCAGTGGGAGCAGCTGCCACTTCTTTTGCCATTAGTCACACCTGTGGTGAGGACTAGAGTGCCCAGTTGATCTAATTGGTCATCACATGAACCACATGACAAAGACTCCCTTGCCCTCTGTCTTCAAGTTGGTTTTCCCAAAGAGAGGCCCTGGCGGGAATTTGTAGGGTGGGAGGTGAGAGTGACAGGCATTCATTGTCATTAGTAGGAACAAAACCAGTAGCTTAGCCAGAATTGTGTAGAACGATAAACTTTGTTTCACTTCAAAAGTACGCTGATGGTGAAAAAAAGAAAAGTCTTTATGTGCAGTTGGGAATAGAATTATTTCCTCTAAAATTATTCCCAGCACTTTTAAAATAAAGGAACATTTGGTTGATGAAAAATATAGGATATGTGTAATTATTAGAATAATTGAATACATTACCTAATGTCCTTTGCCAAAAAGGCTTGCATTATTACAATGGTTAGGAAGTATATTAATGAGTAATTTTATTCTAATAGTCCAGTAATCATAATAGAATGAATCATCCTATATTACAATTATGATTCAAATAATATATATTTCTGGAGATCAACTTTTTCATGATGTCTTGGAATGGAATGTGGTAATAGGAGAGCCATGATTTGGCTAACACATTTGATACTCTGAGTTAACCTAGTGCAACATCAGAATTTATTCTATCTATGGACTTATTACATGTCCAAAGAAGTGTCCTGGGGCAGATAAACACTTATATGAGTCTGCATTAGGAAGAGAGCATGTTTGTTTCCCTGAGGCATCTGTGGAAGCCAAGTACAGAGAGTGGGATAATGCAGGTGGTCTGGGAGAATTCTGAAGGCAAAGCAGCTGTTATGCTCGTCCCTACTCACCTTAGTGGGCGTGCTGGGTGCATTTAAAGGGGCTAAGAATAAAGTGAACCAATTCAAATATGCAGATGAAGGATAGTAAAAATAGCTAGCATTTGGTGAATACTTGTTGTGTGACCAGGAACTGAGCTCAGTATTTCTTCAGAGATAATTCACATTTATTTTCCCAACCACTCAGGAAGTAAATCATCATTGTTGTCCTCATTGTTTAGATGAGAGAACTGAGAGGCAGCGAAGTTTAAGAGACAGGTTAGAGCAGCAGTCACAGTGGGCCTGGGGTTTGAACTCAGTCTGACTCCAGAGACCATGTCCTTAACCATTGAGTGAAATGGGACAAGGTCATGTTCAGGATGTCTGTGGATGTACACACAGTCAAGTATTTGAAGTAAACCCTAAGCCTGGGTTGGTGCAAATGCCAAAGTACTTACAGATACCTGCTTTACGAGCAAGAAGTTTTAATGTTATCAGCTTTGGGTTGTAATTAAATTTCTTATGTACATATTATTAAAATGTATTAAAAGATGTGTGATATTTTATGGTTTTGATAGAACATCTCCATTTAGAAACACTAGTACAGTTAAATGGATTCTTACCTTTCCTCTGAGTGGTGATTTCTAAAGTCCTGTGGAAAAGCCTTTTAAAAAAACTCCAGTTATGGACTTGAACCCCTATATTTTAGTATATCAATGCCTTGTGTCCTCAGGATGTCTCAAACTCACCTTTCAAGTGGTTATGTGTGGTGATGTCCACTCTGCAGATGAAGAAAGTTGTGGTTGCAAGTGATGAAACCTAAAATATAGGAAAAAATAAATAAATACACATTTTGTTTCCCTTGTTGAGGCCACACTGATGTCTGTAACCATTATCAGAGGGGAGAATTTAACCTTCCAGGTCTTTAGTTTCTTAACATTAAGTAAGACTTAAGAAAATAAATGTCCACAGGACCAGAATTTCTGGAACTCTGAGTTCTACTGAAGCTCTATTCCTCATTCCCTCATCAAGCATCATTTTCTTAGAAAGCGTTAAAAAATTACTATACTTCTAATCAAATAGTAGATAGGACTTAAAACTAGCAAATCATTAGATGAATTAAATGGGAAAACAACAGGAAATTGGAAAGTCATTGGTGAAGCTCATTGACTCAAGCAAGGATGGAGAAGGGGCTAGAGTACAAGCTGGCAATATTGCTTCAATGGGCCGGAGCCCACCCTCATAAAAGGGCCACTCATGAACCTGGAATTATAAAAGTAAGTGTGGGAGATATGTAAAATCAGAACATCCCCAAATGAAAAATTATTCAGTGTTTATATTAAAAAGAGTATGTAACATGACATATTTTATCTATATACATGTATTTTGTTGGTGGGCTAGTATATACAAACTTGAAAAAAAGAATACTATTATTTTTATGACTTAGGGCATGCTAACTGCTATGAAAAACAATAGCCCCAAATCTTGTTTTAATAGAGCAAAAAGGTATCTCATTGGTTCAAGTTTCAGCGCCATTGTTCCTGGTGGGGTTGCTCCTCTAAGAGGTGCCTCAGGCCTCTGTTCTATGCTCTAACATGGGACGGTGGCTCCTCTGTGTCCAGCACATGGCTTCAAGGGCACTCTGGTAGTATGCAACCAGCACTCTGTAGGCAGAATTAGAGTGTGAAAAAAGGTGTATGTGGGTATATACTCTCCTCTCCCACTACCAGCACCCAACACACATTCTTAACTACCTTGTTTTGGGAGTAACACACAACCTTCTACTCACATTCTCTTGGTCGGAATTGGTCATATGACCTGCACCCATTACTAAGGACTCTGGGAAATGTAGTTTGGCTTTGTGTTAAGGAAGAAGAAACTACTCATTTACTCAGTTTCTGTGACAGGATTGGTTCAAAAAATGTACCAGTCAAGATAAAAAATAATTCTGTTTATTACATTTACAAGATGAATTGATTAAAGTAAAATGTGCAGTTGACCCTTGAACAACATGGGTTTGAATTGCATGATCCACTTACATGCAGATTTTTTTTTAAATAATACCTGCATTGTTTTCAGTCAGTGCATTGGGAGTCTGCAGATATGGAGAGCCAACTGCATGCATTGATCTGCAGATACAGAGAGCCAACTGCATGCATTGATCTGTGCCATTTTATATAGGGAACTTGAGCGTCCATGAATTTTGGTATCTGCAGGGGTCCTGTACCCAACCCCCACCCCCCTACTGAGAGATAGTTTTCAGGCAGTCAAAATTATAAGCAAATTTTGAACTACATAGGGGGTTCGTGCCCCCTAAACTCCTCTTTATTCAAGGGTCAACTCTATATGCATAGTGAAGCAAAGTGTAGAGCATATTACTCAAGCTGGTAATTTCAAGACTTGCCTTTATAAAATGCATGTACATGACTCTCTACATTGATAGAAAAATTGGATCTCAGAAAATATTTTAGCCATCACCATGGAGTGCTGAGAACCTAATCTGTGGCTGAAAATTGCCAAAACATCTGGATCAAAGAGAACAAATCAGTCCTCTAAATTTTGTGAGAGTGTGTGCAAATGTTTCTCTTTGGGTTGGATTCAGTTGTATTGGTATTCCATAGATACATACTTGGTTAAAATACAGCATAATGACATCACAAAACTCATGGCAAAATCATTGTGTTTTCAGATTAAAAAATTTTTCTAAGAACAAAATTACCCCAGGTAAATAAAATTTAAAAAGTAAATAAATACAACTGAGAGTAAAACTAAGAGTATACCAGTTCCATGGTAAATATTTGCCAGTTGCTCTAATCTTCACCAAAACAAGTTATGATGTAAAATCAAGACACTTGAGTTGTGATTAACCATATATGTGTTCTACAAATTGGACAGTGGGTTACAAATTCAGGGTTGAAAAAAATTGTGGGATCTAGGATTATAAATTTGCAGGAAATATGCTGCCTAGAAATATGAGCTGTGTGTAATTACTCCCACCTGCTGGGTAAAATCTTTATTACATGGGCATTAAACTTCACTCCCGCCAGGGAGTGCGGAGGAATGCAATGTGACCCAGCCACATCACAGGGTTTGTGAACATGATCCTTTCTCCATGGTGGCTCTGGACCCTCTTTTCCAAATTCCAAATGTAGAGTCTCTTAGACTGGAAACTGCAAGGCGATGCTTATCCTCTGAAAAGAAAGATTTAACTTTTCCCCTAAGAGAAAAGCAAATGAAGAGGGATTGGAGGGACAGTGGATCCACCATATTTTTCCAGTAGGTGGTTCAGCTCTAAGGAAAGTGAGACAGGAAGCAGTGGAATGGTCCTCAGCTGTATTTTTCAGCTAATGGACCTAAAAGGTGGGAACTTGCCCTGGGTCACTGAAGACCCTGCATGCACTCCTCCTCAGATCTTCCTGGGGTATGAGAAAGCACTGACTTCAGAAACAGAGATGAGCCTCCAGCTCTCAAAGACACACTGTGTGGTAGAAGATGGTGGGAATCCACAGACCACAGGAGTTGTCTCTTCTACCGTAATAGTAATTCCTTTCATCCTTGTCAGGAGGTAAAGATAATTTGGGAAAAAGGCTTAGAAGCAAATGTGGTTTGAGGTTTTTTATTTTTATTTTTATTTATTTATTTTTTTGCTTTGCTCACCACTTCCATCCCCCACCAGTAGTTTAGGAAAGGGAGTTCCAGAAAGGTCATCTTTTGTTCCCAAGAATAGGGTCTCAGTCCTTCATTGATATCTGAAGTGCATAGCTACCTCTTCTTAACTAATCTCCTTAGCCCTGGAAGAAAATAGACATAGTTAGCAAAGGTGAAGACCCTGGTATGCCAGGAATATAATTCATTTTAGGGTTCTTGACCCTTGAGTTTGGCTGTTGCATGATTGACAAAGGTGAACTGCTTCTTTTTATGCTAAAAAGTCTTTTGCTAAATTGCAGGGATGGTTTTTCAGCAACTAAACTGAACAGAAATCAAGGTGAAAAATAGAGTTCGTGAACTATTGGCTCCTGTAACTGGCAGTAGCAATTGTGGTGTGTGTGTGTGTGTGTTTGTGTGTGTGTTCAATTTCTTGCCTTTCTTCTTATTTTTTATTTTCTCACTCTGCTCTCCACCTCAACCTTTTTCATCATTCTTCATTCCGTATGTTCTGTTGCCTCCACGTCTTCCTGCTCTTTCTCTATTCTGTGCCCTCTTTCCTCTACTGTCAGTCTCACCTGTAATCATGTCATCAGCTGTAAGCACCATGGAAAATGCTAGCTTCATCATCTCTATTTGAAATAAAAATTAACCAAGGGAGAGGCTGAATATATCTGTCTTCAGTATCTATCACTAAGTTTGGAGGGCTTTCTGTCCAGAAAACTATCTTCAGAACCTCCTTGGATCTTGCTGTTTTCATGAGGAACAAAAGCCAATAACCTGCCTCCTGACATGAGTATCTGGGTTGACTTTTGCTCCTAGCTGATCCAACCAATACAAGCAGATGCCCTAAGGCGGTTTTTCCCAGACAGATTTTATGGATCAGTAAAGCCTCCAAAAGAAACATAAAGGGACTGATAGAGATTGCCTTTTACTTAAATGTTAACAGATAAGACTTTAAAAGCTACTCCATTGTCACCATTATTTTATTAAAAAGGGACATTTTAGGGAGGATACTGACAATACATGGTGAATTTTAGCTAATGAAAATCCTACTGCTTTGCTCTTATTTTCTCACTTTATCAAAGTCTGGATATGGATATTAAACAGCATCGATACAACTTTGTGTCTTTAGTCCAATAAAATTGTTCCTTTTCCCTGCAAATGGTTATGCCTTAGGCCGACTGTTTTGCCTTTCGGGTTCTCATTGCCTGTTGCCTTTCTGTTGAGGACTATCATTTTAGCCTTAGAGTTACAATGCCCCAAAGGGACTAGTGGCAAATTCTTAGTTCCAATGTATAAATAGAGGCACTAAGAAAGAAAATAAAATGAATTTGGCCCACACAGGACAGCTAGTAAATGTTTTGGCTTTATTTCTAGATTTTTTCCATGTTGTAAGGCATTGTGTAGGAACTGCAGACATGGACTAGGCTGTGGGAGAGGGTTGTGTGTGAGAGGGGAGGGATGTTTAGGAACACAAATATAAGATGAGTCTTGAGTAGGTGGCAGTCTGATAAGACAGAGACATATGCCTAATTCATATTGTAGGACAGATGGTAGCAAAGGCTGAATAGAGAAATTAGAAAGGTACTGTTGGAGGGTAGAGAAAGGAGCAATTCATTTCACTGAAAGAATCAAGGAAGAGATCACAGAATTATTACACATATTTATGCAATGGTGGGATTACTTGAAAGTTGTTCTCTGTCACGTCTACAATCTAAGCTCCACGAGGGCGGTGACTGTCAGATACCTGGACCTCTACATCTCAGCCCTTAGCATTGTGGCTGGTGTCTAGTACATGGCCCAACATATTTCCTGGATGAGCACATGAGTCTCTACAATGCCAAGTACTGTGAAATATACCAAGAAATTGAAGTTTCATTGATTGCCTTTAAAGCAGCAGTCCCCAACCTTTTTGGCACCAGGGTCCAGTTTTTCCAGGGGGTGTGGGGGTAAGGGGTAGGGGAAGACACGAGACAGAGCTGGGGGATGTGGGGGTGTTCAGGAGGCAGAGCTCGGATGAGCTTCGCTTGTAGCCAGTTCCTAACAGACCTGGGTCGGGCACCCCTGCTTTAAAGCATTTGCAAGCAGATAGGTTTTCAAACAGGGCAGATGTGTTCAGTCAACTCATTGCTTGTGTACGAGATCACAGATGGTCCTAGTGACTTACCTATTTCATTCTGAAATGGAATAATTTCATCCCCACTCAGCTTTTCCTAGGCATGGGTTTTGATGCCAAATTTATCAAGACATCTACTTGGATGTGGATGTCATGCTGTGAAGAACCATTATAAACAAATGCTACAGCCACTTGCCAAGTAATGACTTATGCTGGGCAGTCGCTTAAAAGGCTGACTTTATTCATTTTATTTGCTGTATTCATGTACTGGTTAGGGGAGGGGGAGGGTGGCAGGGCAGCAATCTTTTTCTTTTCTTTTCTTTTTTTTTAGCCAGTAATTATTTGCAGAGGTCTGCGGGCAAAGTGCTCTGCTCACACCTGGGCACAGAGTCCTGCATTAGGGGTGGCTGTGGTGATATTTTATATAGCCCCAGCTTGTGGTTTTTGCCAGTTGAAATGCAGACATATGCAGAAATGGCCTCATTGTCATTCCTTGTTTTTGTAATATTATCTTTGGCTCTGCAGATTCATTTTTTTTCCCTTCGTCTACTGTCAACGCTGTTTCAGCAGTGAGTTATATTATCTGGTGACATCAGAGGAAGCAAAGTTACATGTGTCAGCTTGGCAGGAATCATCCACTTACAGCAAATTTGTGACAAGTTGCATTTTTCTACCATTTTCACCTCGAGTGATGAAGTATCCACAGTTTTGGGAGACACCCTGGGGCCCCCCCTTGATGGTAACAGTGCTCTGTGGAATTGAGCTGCTCTTGCTTCAGCAGTGGAGGGGAAGGAGCCTGTGATCTTTGAGTGATCGTTCCCTACGAGAAGCAGGGACATATCCCAAGAGCAGATTTCCTGCATGTGTAGGTAGTGGAGGCTTAACTGGCATTAAAGTCATAGCCGGTTTCAAACCCATTAAGTTTAATGGTTTGTGTAATGATAGGCTACAACTGATAAAATAACTGAAGAACAATTCATGAACGGTTTATGGAAGAATATCTTTACCATTCAAAATGGACATTAAATTGTGGATGGCTTCATTGAAAAGCAAGAGCTCCCCTCCTCGTTTTCCAGTTAGGTTTCTGCGCAGCCCAAGGATATGGTGAGAGGCGTATGTCAGGAGAAAAGTTGGAGCTTTTAAGCTAATGAGTTTGAACTTTTGAGGGTTTTCTATTTTTTAAATCAATGGTGATACATAATTAGAAGCTAATAAATTCATTTAGATGTAAGTCAAATTAATGTAAGTTAAAGCCAAATTCAACTAGGGCAAGCCAAATTAGCACATTGAAATGACAGCCCCTAGCCCCATTCCTCAATGACTCATGGAAAGTAGAAAACTTTGGTTAAGAGGCAACCTCGTGTTATATAAATCAGAATGTAAGTGCCATGAGATTAAGAATTGTTGTCTGTTTCATTCACTCATATCTTCAGGGTCTAGAAAAATGCCTAACCTATAACAGGCACTCCACAAATACTGAACATAAGTGGTTGGTGAACATATATCCTATCTTGGGTGAGGTAGCTTTGTTTCATTTCTGACTGGGGAAAGTTCTCATAGTAAAGAGGGGCCAAAAAAAAAAAAAGAAAGAAAGAAAAGATCTCTACAAAACAATTCACTGGTCGATATTCTTCCCAGATCCAGCTTTCTTCACAGAGATCTATTCCTGAGAGCAAACCGTAGGGATCTGTGGCTGCCACCATCAGTGAAAGGTTTGGAATATGATAAAATGTGAAAAAGGGCTGAGCAGGAGAGACCACAGGCTTTATAAAACAGAATTTAAAACAATAGCCCACAGCAACAGCACTTTGTCGGAAGGCCATGCTGGGAAAAGAGAAGCCCCACCCTGATGACGGCGTCTGGTACAAATTGAGAAATGAATGGGAAAACACAACAGAATGTGTCTTCAGCAGCCCTACAAAACCACCAGCGTAAGATAAGCGTGGGTCTTTGGAGCCTCTGCTTTCCTCTTTGTGAAACAGCTGAAATCAGTAGGGAAATGAAAAGGAAATGGCTTTATTATCTGTGAGCAGCTTATCCCTCCCTCTGGACGCCCCACTCTCCAAACATGCATTTAGTTCAATATGCCTCAGGAGTTCTCTTTATCTGATCATTCCAGAGGGAGAAAAATGCACCTCTCCCTGCCCACGCCCCATGTCGTTACATCACAGGTTTCTCATCATTCTGACACATTCAGTAATCTGACATGTGACTACGCTGGAAGAACAGTCATGGCCAGTGATACGCTGGCAGGATGGAGGGTAAAGAAAAATGGAAACTCTGACAGTCGTGGAAGAAGCAGATCTCAAAGGGGAAAACCAACCCCGGTGATCAGTGAATGCTCCAGGCAGATGGTATGAGTTCTAGAAATTTAATTCAACAAAAATTTACTGAGCACCTACTATGTGTTTGGCGCTGGGAAGTGTCACTGACCAACACGATGCGTTTTGCTCCCTGGTGCTTATGAAGTAACCCCTGCTTTGTGTGTTCTCCACAATGTTGCAGGTCACATTGGGTGGAACCACGAAGCCTGGTGAGAGGGTTCACTTCAGGTTAAATTAACCCCATCCCTGTAAAAAATCTGGAGCTGGAACAAACATGGAAGTGAGGCTTCTCTTGCCCAGGTGGGGAGAAAAGGAAAGACCTCAAGTCAAAAAATGAAGTAAGAGGCTATTGCTTCTCACCACTTCAGGTGAGATGCGTATGCTGATGGCAGAGAAGAGAGTTTTCATCTTCTGGAAGCCTGTAAGGTCCCCTGTCTTGTCTAATGAGGACAGGAATAGCTGGAGTAATTCAGGGGGTGAAATGCCAGCAACCAAGACCAGGTGTCTGCACCGTTGCCTCCGACTGCGCAGATAAAGAGTCCTGGGCAGACTTCATTTATGACGCTGGTTGAGATTCTACCTGGCTCTAGAGAATATGGACATTTAGACAAACCTGACCCCCAAATTATTTTTAAATGTATTGATGAAAGCCAATTATCCTCTTCTTTCTCAAACACGATGCTGAGACCTAAAAATCAACCTCGTGTATGCATCAACTAGTTTTATGTTTGATGTTTACGGGCTCCATTTAAGGATAGCCTGATGGCCAAACAGACGGTTTCATTAAAGATGGAAATCATTTGGATTATCTAGCCCCCCAAAATGATTGCCCTATGGGGCACTTTTCTAGGTAACTTGTTTTCACTGTTCCCAGGGATCCTCCCCTGTTTTCCTCTCTGGTAACCAGAGCAGGCTGGGAATCGTTTACCTGTGTCTGATGTTCTGCATGCCTCACACTTACCCCTATATGGTCTCTTCCAGTATCATTTACTCTTGTCAGTCAGTGCAGGTTCTTTACTTCCTGTCTGTCTGGAGTGCCGGAGGGTGGGGAAGAGGGGAAAGGATGAGTAAGTTTCTGTGTGTATAAAGGTTATCAAAAATTGTTCTTACTTGCTTTCTGCATTTTAGGAAGAAATGATGGAATGAAATGCCTTATAAAGCAAATTTTTTAAAAAAGATGTAATTGCTTAGTGAAAAAGGACTTGGTTGTTTCAGGAACGGCGGTAACATGTTCTACCCACATTACTCATTTAATCAGGAGGCATCAATGTATATTTAGGGATTATGCAAATAGAAAAGTTGTGACATTTTAAAAGAAACATAGATGTAGAAATATTGTCTGGAAAACACTATTGCTCTATCAATATTATTTATTTTAGAGCAAACCTCATTACAAGCCTAGCTTATTCATCACTCCCTTTAACAAATACTTAGCAAGTGTGTACCAGCTGCTGGGACAGGAACCGCAAATGCATTTGGAGGACACGGTTGTCCAGCAGGGACACAAATAGGTGGGACAAGAGCACCTTGCTGGAATCACCGCAGGAGGACAGCTCTCTGGAATTTTCGCCTGGAGCGAGGGGTATTTGTCATGGAAAAGATCAGGGACAGGGGCCCGGCTATAGGAAAAGGAATAGCATGTTAAAAGGACCAGAATTCTGAGAGCCTGCATGTCAGTGACACTAAAGATAATTTGGCAGTATAGTTGCTTAGATCGAGAGGGAAGCAGTAATGGGAGATGAAGCTGGAGTCGAAGGTCATAACTCTGATTTCTCTTCAGATTGCGTAAATCTAAAAATCTTGTGTTTTAGGTTAAGGAATTTCGATGTCATTCTGATGGCCGTGGAAGGCTAAGAAGCAGAGCAGTGACTAGGAAAGTTCACTCTGGGTTTTGTGTGGGGATAGCCTGTAGCAGACAAGGTGGAGTTGGGAAGCCTTGCAGGAGGTGGGTGCAGTGCCCTAGGTGAGACCTAGTGTGACTGGTACTAGGAATGGAATAAACACATAAATTAAACATACATTCAGACGGTAGGATAGATGGGACTGGGTGATTTAATAAGTTTGGATGTGAAGAAGAAGAAGGAGTGACTCGAGGATGGCTTACACGTGAAACATATGGAATTTCTTTCTATCCTAGAAAAGAAATCACTGTCATAAAACATGGTAGAAATTGCTGGACATAAGAAAACCATCAACATCTCAATTGTGAGTGCCACGTGGAAGAAGTGTACGCTCTCCTAACATTTCCAGCAGAGGTGTACACTTCATTTCTGAAGACTCCATCCATAGCTAAATTACGGTTTCAGACCCATTCCTCAGTAGTGAGGGTTTAGGTGCTGGGACACGTGGAGGCTGGAGGAATGAGTCACTCTGGGAGGTGGTGTCTTCCACAGCCTTCCACTCAGTGTGTCCAGGGTCTCATGGTCACAAAGGGCTGGGGGAGCGCTCACATCCAACACAGTTAGGGAGCAGCTAAAGCAGAAGGAGCCTTAGCACCCTGACAGCTCACCTGTTGAGTTTATCAGCATGTTTCTGTCTGAGCGAATTCACCTCTAGGGAACACTAGAAGGTAAATATTTCTCACGAATCATTTGTTTTCACCATTGAAAGTTTTCCTTATGTTTCTATTTATTTGCGAAAAGTGAGAAACTTTCGCAGGCAGTAACTGCCACTACTAATTTATTTACCTAGCGAAGAAACTGGGAACTTTCACCAGGATGCTCTCCTGGAAATTGCCTGCACCCTTGCAGAGCCTCCTCTTACAGCTCCTAACCAGCTGTGCAAGTGCTGCCCACCCTCCTCTTACCAGCTCTGTGATCATGGGCAAATTATTATTACTGGCGCTGGGAACACAGTGAGCGCTATAATCACATTAAAATACCATAATATTTACCGTTAAGTAAACTTGGCAAAAATGGCAGCTTTAAGCTCATTGCTTCTGTTTTCCGTACACTCCTTGCTGGCCCTCTATGTCCTAGGAGGGACTTTCCATTTTCAACTGTGTTAGAACACACAGTTTCTCTGTTACCAGGTCCCAGCTGAACAGACTGCCTTTCGTAATCAGAAAGTGTTTGGTGCCCATTAGCCAAGACAATCTGATCAATGGCATTGACAATGGACCTTGATTTTCCTTCTCTTTAATCACAAATGCCTTGTATCCCTTGGCTTTCCTCTCTTAGTGAACCCTCATGTTTTTATAGTATTTTTGGCTTTCCTTGTTGTATTCAATCCTAGCATCTTTAATAATGCATAATTTTTTAAATATTTCTAAAGACTAGACATGAAACTTTAAGACCAATGTATAACTAGAGATGTGTGCACTCCACACAAATTTGCCTCCATTCTAATGCCTTCCATATTCTATACTTCTAGCTTTTAAAATACGATCTCACATTTCCGTTTTGAGCCTCTTTTATCCTTCTGTTAGTACTGTCCATTAAGTGTCTGCTGGGTAAATGTGTGTTTGCCTTGCCGAAGCATCGGCCAGTTCCTTCTCCGATCTTTTTGATGCATTGCCCATCCTTTGGGTTGGGTGTTTCTGCAGTCCTCCTGAAGGACTTTTGGGCTCTTTTACAAATCCTCCTCCATGTGCTTTTGCAAACACTTGCAGGTACATTCTGTTAGTGCACAAGTTAACCTTGTTGCTCTTCTCATTCTGGTGACAAATGTTTTTGGCACCATGGACCCCTTTGGCATTCTGCGGATGCCCAGGGATGCTTCTCAGCATAGTGTCTTTAAATGAATGTGTGAAATACATCAGATTACAAAGAAACACAATTAAATTGAGAGATGCTTGAATATTTTTATAACTGTGATATCACAATAAGTCAACTTCTTTATTGGTTCACTAAGTAATAAGATCTAAGTGCAGAGCTAATAACTATTATTCGACCATCTCTACTGGTGAGAAAAATCACAGGTACTGTTACTGTTACTGGGGTTTGCTGTCTCCATTTAAAATCAATGGACGTGCCAATTTTCATTTAGAGTTCAGAGAGAACTACGTGAATACTTTCTTCCATTTAAGGTCATGGGTATGGAAGGAAGTTCCATCCATAGGTATTGAGAGGGTGTCTAGGCCCCAGTTTAAGAACCCCTGCTAGTAGTCCCTTGTGTTTGAGACTCAGCTCAAATAACCATCTCCTCCCTGACACTTTCCCTAACTTCACTAGGCCCACTTGTCTATCTTGTTCCTTAGTACCTTGTTCACCCTCTATTGCACAATATTCATTTATTACTATTACTACTACTACTACTACTACTACATGTTTTCCTGTGTGTGTCTCTCTCCTCTGTGCATATTTCTCTGTGTTTTATTCACTTTTACTTCCTTGGTATCCAGGACAGGGTCTGGCATATTGCAGGCACTCAATAAATGTTTGTTATAATAAGTGAATTAAACCTTTAAACAGCTTCTGATAAGGTTTCCCAGGTCACAAGTGGTAGGTGGACATGATTCAATTTATTGGCTTCTGCAGGGCACAGTGCACCAGCACTGAGTTCCAATCAGAGATGTGCTTCCAGCAGAGTCTTCTTGGCTTAGTTCTAACCTTTTCCTCTCCATCGATTTATGCCTAATCTCTCGTGAAGTCACAGCCAGTGATTTATAACTGAGTCTTCAAAGTATTTTAATGCCTTATGAACATACAAATGAAAAAATTAATTCCATTGTTGGGTAAAATATATTATAAAATTACCAGAAAACAAATAAGCATTTCTCTTTATAGCTGAGAGAAAAACCTGATGAATACTGATTGTTTATAAGGCATTTATTCTGAATAATGTACTGGGAGATGATAAGTAACCTTAACTATCAGTAAAAATGTGCTTACAGAAGATTTTATTCTAATTAATCTAAGTGCATTAAATTTACCACTAAGTAGCAGGAATTGGCCACTGGTTATCTCATAAGTGTAAACTTTTACTTAGTACTGCTTAGTTCTGTTCTATATGAAGTTGGAAATCACAGATCAACTGAAGGTGGATATCGTGAAGTTTTTGTCATTATTAGAAGGTGGAGATGGACATAGTCTTCAATCATTAAATGACCACATAGTAAGCACAGAGAGTCGTAGCGAGAAAAACACAAGGAGACCATAGGTACACCTGGAGCTGAGGGAGAGTGAGCCTGAGCTTCTTATACTAGCCCTTCAGCAAGATTTCAGGACTGTGGGTGGTCTACAAGCTCTCTCTCCCTCCCTCTCCCTGCCTTCCCCTCCCTCTCTCTCCCTCTCTCTCCCCCTCTCTCTCCCCCCTTTTTCCCTCCCTCTCTCTCTGCCTTGTGTGTGAGCGTGCATGCACACACACACAACACACACACACTTTCTGTCTTCCCTTCTATGTTGTCTCAGGGGTGGGGAAGGGTAAGTTTCTAGGTGGCTACAAAATTCTTATAATTATATATTTTAACTAACATAGAGTATTTACAAGGCAATGTTAATTTCAACCTAACATGAATTTTTGTTCTGTGAGAAAAAAAATTTATCCTATGCCTTAAAAATAGTTTTTATGTAGAAAATCATTGAGATTAAAGAATGTCAATATTCTATGCAGCTGAAAGAAAGAAGGAACTCATACCCTTTGCAACAGCATGGATGGAGTTGGAAAGCATTATGCTAAGCGAAATAAGCCAGGCAGTGAAAGACAAATACCATATGATCTCACCTTTAACAGGAACCTAAACAACAAAACAAAGAAGCAAGTGAAATATGGCAAAAGACACTGAAATAGAATTGTCAGTGACCAGAGGGGAGAGGGGAGGGAATTTCAGGGGAGAAGGGAAGGGTTTACAGGAACAAATATAGAGGACACATGGACAAAACTAGGGGTGTTGGAAAGGGGAGGGAGGAGGGGAGGAATGGGTGGGTGGGCTGGAATGGGAATAAAGGATAGAAACTGTACTGAATAAACT